>LSYV01000043.1:661795-705989 GCA_001584585.1 Gonium pectorale
TTCCGTGTGACGGCCACACGCATCTCCGCTAGCCGAGGCTGCCGAATGGAATGCGATTTTGCTGTACCTTCGACGCGGCGGGTGGAAATCCACCGTGTCCTATTTCACTTTG
Organism: Gonium pectorale; assembly: GCA_001584585.1. Lineage (NCBI taxonomy): Eukaryota > Viridiplantae > Chlorophyta > Chlorophyceae > Chlamydomonadales > Volvocaceae > Gonium > Gonium pectorale. The sequence continues at coordinate 661,908 of LSYV01000043.1, forward strand.
CGGCACATTCCGCCTCCGCCTGACATGCGACGCTGCTGTCGAAGCATGGCTCTTATGTGTGCATCCCATGCATGGTGCCCCACCTCGCTCTGACCACAGGCGTGTTCCTGTACCTGCTGGATGTGGTGCTGCGGACCATCCAGCAGAACTTCAACTCCACCGTCGTCACCGCCTCGCCCGACTGCACCTCGGCGGCTTCGCGCGCCACGCGCTCGCCGGATAGCGGCATGCTGACGCTGTCGCTCCGATGCCACGGGGTGCGGCCCAGGCGCCCGTCCGCCTTGGCGTCCGGCCATGTTGCCACATGCATGCGGGGCACGCATGTCTACCTTGCCGTACGTACCGGGTAGAGTTGGCCGTGGCTGGATGCCGCACGAGACCGTTGTTTGCAGCTGTTGTACCGAAGGGTATTGCGCACGATTGTCATGGTGTCTTGTCGGCGCTGCGGGCCCTGTGCCACCCTATCTCGGTTGCACCCCAGGGAATGAGCTGGGTTGGCTCGGACACCGTCTTCCTCAACGTGCCGGCCGTGAGCTGGTGGCGGTGGCACCCCTTCACCGTCGCCTCGTCCTCGGAGGTCGTTGGCCCCAATGGCGAGAAGCGGATGGTTCTGCACATCAAAAAGTACGATAGGTGGACGCAGGTGAGCGAGGATGCGCCCTCAAGCAACATCCGCGCCATATTGCTTTGCTGGTGTTGGCGGTTTAAGCTGCAGTACTTGAATGGATTCATGCATTCATGGCTCAGTCGGTGCCCTTTCCATCTTCGCAGCGCCTCATCTCGCGGCTTTCGGATGACACCGCTCCCGTACGTATATACGTCAGCGGGCCGTACGCCAACGCCAACCGCAAGTGGATCGCTGGGGCCGACCGTCACGTCTTCATCGCCGGCGGCATTGGGGTGGGTTCGTGCCGCGCGTGCCGTACATGCATAACTCGAATCGTGTGCTCGACATGTGCAAATCGTGTGTATTGCTGGCGGCCATTATGCGCGCGTGTGGCATGTTTGTCCGTGAACATCTCGTACACACATTCCATGTCGCGCACTTAAGTGCACGCAAGGCGAAAGGCGTTCTACCGCTGACCCTCGGGCTTTTCCCAACCCTCCTTCGTGTGCAGGTGACTCCCGCGCTGGGCATGCTGCAGGAGCTCATCTCGCACCGCAAGAAGGCCCAGGCCGCTGCTGCCGCAAGCGGCAGCAGTCTCGACGAGGGCAGCGGGGCCACGCTGGTCTGGGTCAGCCGCAACCGGGGCGAATTCACCGCCCTGCCGGACGAGGTCCTGGAGGCCAGCAGGTGCGGATCGTGTGGCCATCACTTCGGGCCTGCCGGTCGAGTCTCTCTGCTTCTTGTTGCAAACCCCGTGCGTTGCTGGGAAATAAGGGGTTACCTTCTTGGATTCACCGCTTCCCTGATCGGCGTACCTTTCCTGTGTATGGTATGAGCATGTTGAGTGTCTTGCGAAGGCATTTTACTCGTTTACCTCGCGCCGCCGCAGGGGCAAGGGCTCTTGGCTGGACGTGCAACTGTACTTCACCGGAAACTCATCCTCGCCTTCCAAGGCCGGCGCCAGCGGCGAGGCCACTGCCGCCGCCGACAAGCCAACCACGGATGACGACACCGAAGCCAAGGCCGCCATCTCCCTCACAGTCTCGGCGGCCGGCGCAGTCTCGCCTCCCGCCCTCGCTGACAACAGGTGTGTTAGAACATCGCCGGGCGCACGTGCATACTATGCTCCAGGGACGCGTGTCCTGCTGAAGCACGAAGACGATCAGCCCGTTGAAGTGCTCACCTCAATGCAGCCACCTCGCTCACCTCCCTCTCTCCCTCCACCCCTGCAGGCCGCTGTCGCACCCGTACATGTTCCACCCGCTGCTGTGGGCGGTGGCCGTCGTGCTGTGCTTCGGCGGCGGGTTCCTGGGCCTCATCTGCTCGCAAGCCTACGACGCCCATATCGCCCGTACCGTGGCGGTGCGCAAGGACTTCTCCTTAATGGGCATGCTCCAGTTCTCGGCGCTGGGCGTCGGTGCCGCGCTCGCCGCCTGCGCTGCTCATGTTCGCAGTCCACCTGTGGAGGTGAGAGGGCCGCGGTTTAGTGTCGAGAGCACCCTGTGCACACGTGCAACGACCCACGCATGGGCCAATGGTCCTTCTTCTCTATTGAAAAGTGGCAACTGTGATGTATGCTTTGCTCACAGAAATGCGGGCTGTAGCCAACGAAGCGAAGTACCTCCCTAACCCGTCACGCACCGTGTTCCCTCACGACTGCAGGCTGCTGTCGCTCCGTCGCAAGGCCCTCTCGGCGCAGCCGAGCTTCAACGGCGGCGATACGGAAATGCCCAACCCCGCTGCCGACACGGCTGCACCCACGGCCATGAGCGGCTACTCTACCATATCCGAAAGCTCCGGCTCCGCCAACGGCGCCGAGCCCGCCAAGGCCGTCAAGGCGGACATCGACTACGCCCATGCCATCAAGGACGGCCGCCCCAACTGGGCCGAGCTACTGGGCGCTGTGGCGACGTGCTCGTCGGACGGCGCCCAGCTGCCGGTTTCAGGCAACGACGCGGCCCAGGTGCAGGCGCAGGTGGTTGGCGTCTTCGTGGCGGGCCCGGAGAGGCTGGTGACGGCGGTGGATGAGGCCTGTGCCGCGCTCAACGGCGTGTGGGGCCGTGCGGGCCGGGCCTACCTCGCCGTCACTGCCCTGACGCACGAGCTGTGAGCGCGGAGCGTTCGAGCTCTTGTTACATCATGGCCGGCGGTGTAGCGCGGTCATGGGGCGTAGCTGGCACGCATTGGCAACTCGCACTGCACGCATCGGGTGCTGTTGACGGTTGACGCACGTGCTCGTGTGCGCGTGGCGAAAGTCGTGGAATCCCTGAGAGAAAGGGACATGCAAGCACTTGGCGTGGGATGCGGCCCATGCATTTGCTGGGGAGCACCGCAGGTGCAAAGAATATATGTGTGATCGCCAAACGGACTGCACTGGTGCAAGCCGTGCTGCTGCGCGGTGTTCTGCCACCAGGCTTAGATGTGCACCGGGAACACTGTCCGCAAGTCGAAAGATATTTCGCTGTTCAATGCTGCCAGGTATTTGCATGTTTTGGCTGGGGATGCGAATGCCGGCATCGTAACTTCGCAAAGCATTGCAACGTGTTCAGTTGAAGTCTGTGGGTGGTGTAGCCGTCCTGTGCATTGCTGCGCGGCTAGGCCTTCACCGTGACCGAACGTGGTGACGTGTGGGGATCAGCAATGGAATTACCCGTGAGCAGTGTGCAGGTACTGCGTTTTCTAATTCTAGTGTATCCTTCCAATGTTTTTCCTGCACAGCCAAGGTTTTGATGCCTTTGTGCCGTTCGGGCACATTCTCCTCCCAATAATGGTGTGATACTTAACGTGGAGGGCTCTCAATATGCATATCAAGTGAAGCGTGGGTCAGCCAGCTTGATGACGGGTACACTGACCGCCTGCGCTCCGGCTCAGGCCATTTCACGACGCAAATTGCGAAGGCCGTCATGGCTGTCATGTAATGCCTTCCTTACGAGACGTGTTCCGCTTGTTCCTGTGATCACCAATGGAGCACCTACGTGACAGGTAGCTAGGGCCGTCTGCTCGTCTCCTACGCCCGCCATGCCTCGCACCTTCTGACACACACATACCGATGTGTGATGTCCGTTAAGAGATAGCCCCCCCTCTGTCTTCTTTTCTGACACACATGACGCCACGATGCGGTGTACGAATGGGTTCATGCTGCGGGCACCTGACCCTGTTCAAGCAATGCTGCAAATGTAGGACCAGGATTGACACCTTTGCAGATTCTATCAGTCATTAACAGGTCAACGAATTGCTGTGTAGGCACACGACGGCTATCACCCATCGTACTAGCGGGGGCCCTGGAAAAGTTTCGAAGCAGAGCAGCAGCAGCAGCAGCAGCGGGTCCAACTGCTGTCGATTTTGCCACTGGCCCCACCAAGCTCCACGTAAGGCCGGGGCTGCTCCGTTGGAAGGCAGCATAGGAGGCCATGCGCATTGGCGCAGCGTGCCCAACGACCTAACACCTGCATGCCGCAAACTCGAATTGCGAGGGTGCAGTAGAAGTGCCGAGTTCGGGATGAGCCAGCACAAAGTGGCCCGGGCGTTCACCCGCAAGGTTCGCAAGCAGTAGTGCTCTGCCCGTGCCATCAACATGCGCAGGAACCTTGCAGACGGTGTGGGGAGCTCCACGAGGCACGACGCGTCACGCGGGGGCACTCATGCGACCCAAGCACCAACAGGACATGCCATCGAGAACCATCATGCAACCAACCAAACATCGACGTTATCATAACAATCAGGGTCACAAGGCCCCGGGCGGAAAGCATTGCACGCAACCTACTCGCGTCCTGCCATCCGCAGTGCCCCGTCATCACCCTCGGTGAGGCCGGCCCCGGCCAGCCGGCTTCTCACCACCCGGCGCCGCCGCCTCCTCCTGCTTGCGTTGCCGCTTGTTTGGTCCCTCCGTGGCCGCCGCCGTGACCGCCTTCCGGCCGCGCGCCTTGCCGACCACCTTCTGCGGCTCCTCCTCGGCCGGCTCCTGCTCGGCTGCCTCCGAGGGACGGGCTTTGCGCTTGAGGCTGGCGGACTTGCCGCCCCGGCCGGCGGGTGCCGCGACCACCGCGGGCTCGACGGCTGAGGCGGGCTTAGCGCCCTGTGGCGGGGCGCTGGGCTTGCGGCCGCGCTTCTTGGGGGCCTGCGGCACGAAAGCGGATGCCTCGCCTGGTCAAAACCAACAAGCCCATAGCCCCTAACCCTGTGAAACACGCCAAAAAAAGAGAGAGCGCTAAAACAATTACTGCAGGCTTACGCGTGACCCGTGCACTTATGCCGTTCCCACGCAGCAACCCTTCCAGCTCGGCAACCGTGCTGCAGCGCCACCGCCAAAGCCCGCATACACGCAGCGGGATGATGCCCATGGACTGCCCGACAACAGCCCCGGCCGGTTCCATCCATTCCCCCGGGTACAGTTCCTCGCCCTTACCGGCTCCTCCTCCACCTGCTCCTCGTCCTCCGGGTCTGACTCGGGAATGGCGTACTCGTCCATCGCCTTGGCAGGGGCCTTGCCGCGGCCCTTGGGCGCCGCCTTGGCCTCGTTGTCTGTGGCGGAGGGCGTGGAGGGCGGGGGGCATTCAAGCAACCTGCATGGCGGTTTGTACCGGTCTGCGATGCGGTGCACCAATGGGTTCGTCGCGCGTTTAGAAGCAGAAGCCAGGAGCATGTGAAAGGGGCGATGCCCCACGGTAGCCTGCTCCGCATGGTAAGAAAACTACATCAGTAGGCCGGGTGCGCGTTGCAATTTCAAAACAAATATGCCTTTTCGAGCGTAGATGAGAGTGTGTGGGCAAGGCACCTGTACAGCTCTACACCCCAGTTGGAGAACTTTAGGCACTTGATGTCGACGGCGGTGCTCGTTCATGGATCACGGCACCAGCAAATGCCCGGACGGCCAAACACGGACCCCGCTTTGTCCAGCCCACATTGCCATCCTCATCACCGTACAGCACTCAAGCCCCACTGACCCTGCTCAGCGGCCGCCGCTTTCGGCGGCCGCCCGCGCCTCTTCGGGGCCGGCTTAGCCTCCTCCTCCTCCTCCTTGTGCTCCTCCGCCACGACGTGCTTGGCCTTCTTGGACGAGGGCTTCTTGGCCGCCGCCCCCGAGCCGGCGCCGCGCCGCCGCGCTGGTGCCTTGACCGGCTCCTCCTCCTCCTCCTCCTCCTCCTCGTCATCATCACCATCTTCCGCTCCATAGTCGTCCTCGGAAGCACCGCTGTCCTCCGCGGCCGCCTCATCGCCTTCCTCCTCCTCTTCCTCCTCCACAATCGCCGCCTTGGCCGCGGCGCGGCGGCCCCGCGTCGCAGCGGCCTTTTTCTGCAGCTTGGGCTGCTGCTGCTCCTCCTCCTCCTCCACCGCCTCCTCCTCTACAGCCTTGCGCTTCTTGCCAGCAGCCCTGTTCTTCTCCGCTGCCTCAGGCTTGCGGCCGCGCTTCTTGCCGCCGCCGGGCGCGGTGGCGGCTACCGCACCGTCGTCCTCTTGGGCGCCCTCATCGGCGGCAGCGCCCTCGCCCAGCAGCTCCCTGCGCTGCTTCTCCGCCCAGCGCAGCGGCGCGCGGCTGACCTTCTCGGCCTTGGGCTTCGCGGCGGCCGCGGCCTTCTCCTCCACCTTGGAGCTGCCCTTCTTTCCCTTTGGCGCAGAGCTCTTGCCCCCAGAGACCTCGGAGCTGGGGCCGCCTGCGGTGTCGCCGTTGGTGTCCTCTGCGGTTTTCTTGGCCTTCTTGACGCCCTTGCCCTTGGCGCCGGCCTTCTTGGCGCCGGCGTCGGCGACGGGCGCTGCTGCCTCCTCGGCGTCGTCAGCGTCGGTGGACTTGTCGGCCTTGGCGTCGGCGCCGCCCTTGGCTTCCTTCCAGGCTCGCATTTCCGCCCGGAAGCGCTCCTTATCAGCTGCGGTGCGGGCAGCGCGGGGCCGTCAACGGCGCGTCAGTCCCGCTGTGTAAAGGGGCGTGGTGCAGCTCTTTGAAGGTTGCATGGGCATCAAAGGGTGGGGGCGGCAGCGTCATGCCTCGAGGGGAGTGCTGCAGTTCTGCCCGACCGGCGGATGGGTGTGTGAATAAACGCTGCGGGTCAGCAATCCTTGAACACTGTCCAGCCAGCAACGTCTATTGCGTCCGTCTGCTCGGCGTGAGATTGCCGTCGGATCATGAACGTGGTGCATTCGTGTAGACATTCGATGCACAGTGCGGGGTCTCGCCTCCTTGGACGAATATGCGGTTGCGTGTGAAAGCGCCGCAGTGCCCTGCTGCCCGATTCACGAGGGGCTCCTGCTCCCCTGCGCTTCATTTCATTGATTCCCCTGCCGGAATCCAAATACCCGAAGGAGCAGGTGGACACAGCTGGGTCGCAACCCGGCCTATACCATTTTGATGTACTCCTGTTTGTGTCCCGTTCACGGACCCACCTGCTGCCTTGTCCAGGTAGGGCTGGCGCTCCTCGGCGCTCATACCCGACCATTGCTTGGTGCACATCTTGCGGAGGGCCTGGCGCAGCTCCACCAGTTCCTCTTTGTTGTTCTTGAAGTCGGGCTCCTCGATGAGGGCCTTCGCGACGCCTTCGGCCACCATGAAGTCCACGGGGCCGTGGCAGGGCTGCGGCGCATGGGCCGCGGCCCCCACCTGGTCGCCGGTGGCGGCGCCGGTTACGGCGGTGCTGCTGCCGCCACGCGTCCGACCGGTGTCCTTGATCCAGTCTGCGGGAGAAGAGGCGGCGGGAGGGAAGGAGCGAGGACGAAGCTGGGGCTTTGTGATGCGAATGCGAACATTGTGTCGTTGGGGGTTCGGTTGTGAGGCCACTTGGGTTGAAGGGCTACGCCGTCCAGTACAGGCGGGTTCGTAGGGGGAGCAACGCCGGCGACGTGCGGAAGTGGCGTTAGCCCCTCGGTGCGATGCATGGCAACAGGGTGGGCTGATTGTTGCAAACGGAATGAAGCAGGGGCGGAATTCGTCAGAAGCAGGGCCCCACAGCGCTGCCGCTAGGTCAGCCGCTGCTGGTCCGTGTGTGGAAGACCGGCGTGTGCTGCGTTGACAAGTTGAGCAGACGGACATAGATGGGTTGCGACAGCGCAGGCGCTGCGTATGCCGCCAGCGATGCACTGGGCAGCAACGCGAGCGCTGTAAGAACATTTGCATGCATACGCTGGAGAGTCCATGCCGGGGGGTTCTCAGGTATCGGCGTGCTCGCTGGGGGAAACCCTGGGTTGAGACATACGGGTCGACACATCACGCTGCTGTCCCTCAGCAGGCATAGAACCACGCGCCCTTGGTACAGTACAGGATGGCCCCCGCTGTGCCAGAAGGCCACGGCGCGTAGCATGGGCGCGAACCAAAAGGCCACGCGCACATAGTCGGGAGGCACGAGCGACCCCTGAGCCCTTGCTCATCATTCACTCACCGAGAGGCATGAGAGCCTTCTTTCGCTGCGGCATCGGCTGGTTCTTTCCGAAAAACGCCTTGGACGTGAGCTTGCCCGGCTGCTTTTGGGCCTCCTTCTGCTCATCACGCGCCTTCTGCAAGGTAAAGGGCGTCTCCGCTATAGAAGGCTCCTCGACGCGAGTCTTCGACTTTGTCCGAGGCGCCATTGCTCCGTTCCTCCGTATGTGCGCCTTTTCAAAGGTGATGAAGGTGCAACGTGGACAGAGGGTTGAAGCGTAAGGAGCCCGCGTCGGCTATGTGATGTGAGGCACGGGCCAGTGGCGGTCCGACAGCCGCGGGGAGAGTGTCAGTTGACGGATCCAAAGCCACCTAACCGGGACAACCCGCTTCTGTGCTAGGGCCAGGCATCGGCCGTGTTTACCTATATTTTAACATCCATGTCGATCCTCATTTTGCACCGGGGCTGAAGCGTCGCGACAACACCTTGATTATTGGAAAGCTGCGCTTTGCAGTCGCTATGGATCAGCAGTTCCTGGCTGCGCTAGGTGCCCTTTTCGGACATGATCCGGCGCACCAGCAGAGCGCAAACTTGTGGCTTAATGAATTTGCGAAGGGCCCCGCTGCGTGGGGATGTGCACTTGCGCTGCTGGACGCTGGCAGCGGAGCGACACTGGAGCAGGCCTTCTTCTCGGCAAACTTGCTCGCATCAAAGACACGCAGCGAATGGGGCCGCCTTAGTCAGCAGCAGCGCGGCGAGCTGGTTGATGCGTACATGTGAGGGGCGCGTCGGAGGCGCTGGAAGGGGGACGGGGCGGGGAGCAGGGGAGGTTTGGTGCCCTTAGCTTCCATGCGGAGAGGCCTGTGCGGTGCCGGCTGGGCCGGCCAGGCAACGCTCTTATAGCGCACAGCGTGCCCAGTAAGAATTGAACTCACACCTTTCAACAGTGTGTCCGCTGTGCATTTACTGGGGCTGCAGTGCCCTAACCTGTAGGCCGCCGCCTCATTCGCCGTTTCTTCTGCCACGTATCGCGTCCTGCCGTCGGCTGGGCATCCCACACCCCGCAGAGCCAAGCTGCGCGGTATGCTCCTGTCGGGCCCGCTGTCCGCCGCCGCTGCCGCACCTGTCGTACTGGTGGACCGCCTGGTGCTCCTGGCGGCTTCCGCCTCCTCTCTGGCCGGCCTCGACGCGGCGGAGCGCCTCCTGACCCTGGCGCAGGAGGCGGCGGCGGCGGGGCGGTCCGCCCTGGTGGCTGGCGAGCAGGTGCTTACCGCACCCAACCTCCGGCGGGGCACCCCTGTGTCAGGCGGGCAAAGGGCAACGTCGGACCTGGAACTGCTGCCCACTTCTTGCAGGCCAAGGCGCCTCCTGCACAGGGCTGCGAGCGTTAGGGCCGTCACCACGATCGCTGACACCGTATCGGCACGATATGGCCCTCGCCAATGGGGATAACACGCAACACGTGCCTCCCCCTCCGGCGATCCACCTCTCTCTCCCCGTCTGCAGGCTGGCGGCGAGGCGCTGCTGCGCTGCGCGCTCCTGATACTGCAGCTGCTGGCCGAGGAGGCCGACGGGCTGGACAGGTGGGCGCGGCCCGGGTGGGGTCTGCGACCTCCCCGGTCCGCATCGGGGCACGGCGGGCCACGGGACATGCCCAAGGCGGCCGACAGCGGTGGGAGGTCCAGGGCCAAGACCCACACGCACTTTGCCTGCATTCTTTCGCACCTCCCGCCTCCACCCTGTCCCGCGCGGGGCTCAGTGGCCCCTAAGTTGTCGGACCGTGCAACACCTGCCCGTGGGAGCTGCTTCAACTGTATGCCGTAGACAGCCTTCTCCAACCAAACCGCCTCTTGTGAAGTGCTCGTCCCCATATTGCTGACGCCCGATGGCAGGGCGCGCCGGCAGCCGCTGGTGGCGGGAGGCGGGCCCGAGGGCCGCGCGGGGATGGCCAGCCGGAGGGGCAGCGTCGTGGTGCTCGTGCGGGAGGTGCTGGCGGCGGCGGTGGGAGCGGGTGAGCCGGGAGGGGGAGGGGACAGGAGGTGGGGGAGTCGCACGGGGACAGCATGACGTGGCACATGAGCAGGACGCATGCAGGCGCACCATGAGGGGGAGCCTCGCAGGGACGGGGTGGAGGGTGTGCAGCGGAAGGATGCGGTTGCAGCAGCCAGAGCGGCGATGGGAGAGCTCCCCCTCTCCTGGAGGATGCAAACGGTAACCGTGTGTCATGCCGCGAGATCGTGTGTGGCTCGAGGGAGGTGAGGTGCGCGAGCCGCCCTGCACTATCAGCTGCAATGCGCGTCCGCGCTCGGCGGTTCCGCTCGCGCGGCCGCACCACCGCACGTCTGCCGCATGAGGCATGACCCCCCGCCTCTCGCCGCGCAGGCCCGTCCGGGCACGGCGCTGCGGCCGGCACCCCCGGCGGCGGCCCTCGGTGGCCCCTGCTGGGCGGCGCCGTGCGCTGCCTGGGCGCCTGGGTGCGGCTGGAGGAGACCGGCGCGGGCGGCTGCGGCGTGTCGCCGGCGGAGCTCGAGGTGCGCACCAAACAGGGGCCGAGATCTGGGTTGTAATGAGGGCCGTGTTAACAACTCGGGGAAACGACGTACGGGGCCCGGCAGTGCGCGGGTGCTAAGGGCCTGAGGTAGCAGCCTTTGCAGCAGGGAGTCCAAGGGAGTTGCTGGAGGCCCGAGATCATGAAAGGGGGGAGGGGGCGGCTCGCACCCAGGTTGCTGTCCGAAGGGAACAGCGGGATAGTGACCAGGACCATGACGAGGCCGGGCGCATAGAGCGAAGCGCCAGCCTCATCGAGTCTGGCCGGCGGCCAGGCCACGCGCCGCGCTGATCCGTTGCCAAGAAGAGCACTGTGGACTTCGTGAGCAGGGGAAGGTCACGCGGGGGACCATTACCCTGACGCGGGTTTGGTCCACGCCCTGCGTGGTGTACCGTACGCAACCCAACGGCCTTCCACCTCCCCTGCAGACGCTGTCGCCGGGTCTCCTGCCGTCGCTGTTGCAGCTGCTGGCTCTGCCGCTGCCGACCGGTCAGGGGACAGCCGGTAGTAGCGGCGCCGCGCCGCAGGGCCAAAAGGACGACGCTGCAGCGGCGGCGACAGCGGCGCACCAGTCCGTCGCCGACGTCGCCGTGGACATCGTGGGGCCCAGCGGCCGCACCTCTCCGGCAGCCGCCGGCGGCGAGGCCGCCGACGCCACTGCCACAACATCAGCGGTACACGTGCTCGTGCAGCTTGGGCATCAGCTGGCGGCTGCCGCCGCCGCGTCGACCTCGGCGGCACCTTCCAACGGTGGCGGCGGCGACGCAGCCGTCAGTGCGCTGGCGGCGGCGGTGCGCGTGGCGGTGGCGGTGGCGGAGCGCAACCCTTGCGGCCTGGCCACGGGGCCCGGGGAGGGCTCGGTGGAGCTGGCCCGGATGGTGGTGGCTGCGATGGCCTCATGGTACACACCCCGAGCGGCGGGACAGGCACCGCATCCGAATCCACATGCCTGGATCGCTGCATGCCTCTGTGCGCTCATTCACCTGTGCGCGTGAAGCTTTGCCCCACCCCACTACGAGCATGACGTTCACATCCCCTGCCTCGGCTTTGATGGACGTTCAAACTGCGACCAAATTCGGATAATCCTGCATGCGACCGGTCGCCAGCACCGCGTTTGCTGTCCTCGGCCTTGCCGGAGTGCAGCCCGATGGGCCCACAACCGGGGAATGCCAGCCGCCTGCCTCCCTTCGCTGCAGCACCGGTGCGCTGGCGCCCCGCTTCCTGCGCATCTTCCGTATCGGAGCGGCTGATCAGTATTATACACCTCCTCATGCCGGTGCTTACGCGGCCGTTGCCTCCTTCTCTGTCCCGTTGCGTGCAGCCCACGCCGGCGCGAGGTCACCGAGTCCGCGATCGACTACTTCCTGGCGCTCAACACGGTGCCCACGGGCGAGCGGCACGCCTCGCTCGGGGCGCCGCTGTACGGCGCGCTGCTGCCATACATGCTGTCCGCCGTGTCGTACCCGGCGGACTTTGTGAGCTGGGACGAGGAGGTGGAGGAGGATGAGGAGGCGTTCAACAGGTGCGCCGCGGCCACAGGGTGGCTCTCGCGTGCTACATGCCACACATATACATACCGCACACGATGCGTGCGGCGGCTGCGGGCAGCCGCGTGCGCGGGGTCTTGCATGGCAGTCCACGCGCCTTCAGGGCGCAAACAAACTGTTCATTTCCCGTTGGAGTCGGAGGCGGTGTAGCATCATCGTCCGTCCATCTAGGGCGTGGCGCCCAGCGTCGGCGCTTCCGCGATGTTGAGCGTGCCGTCAAGAGGGGCTCTGTCGCAACCGTGACCATTACACCGTTATCACCCATGGCTCTCTGATCTGTGTCGTGGGGCTGCAGGTTTCGCGAGCAGCAGGCCACGGAGCTGCTCGACAGCATGTACGGCCAGTGCCGTACGGCGCTCGTCACTCAGCTTGTGGCCGAGGCGACCGGCGCCAGCGCCGATGGCGCAGCTGCTGCCGCCGCCGGCGGGGCGGCGGCAGCCGGCTCCTGGCAGCGCACTGAGGCCGCGTTGTTCTGTCTGCGGGCAATCCACGTGCCCGTCAAGGTGCGGGGGCGGCTAGCAACTATTTCTACCTGGTCATGGATTGCAGCGCGGGAGTTGGGCATCACACAAATGTGTTTTCTAGCTGAAGCGCCTTGGGGCACGTCCCCAGAGGTCGGGGTGCTGGCTTACGGTGCTCGCTGGTGCCGGGTTGTTGACGTCCTGGCCTCCGTGCCGCTCCCCTTCCCGCGTGCATTGCGCAGCTCGCGGCCCTGGGCGGCTGGTCCGGCCAGGAAGCTACACCACAAGCCGCAGCGCAGGCGGCAGAGCTGCAGGTGGGCAGAGGCGCGGCAGAGGGCCATCCGCTCCCTACTGAAGGTGCAGCTGCTGCATGCTTTGCGGCATGCGTTGAGCGGCGTGCGTCTCGCCAGTTCCTTGCCTGTTGACCAGGGAGGGCGAGCCGCTTGTGTTTCGAGCGAGTGCCGGTTCTATGACTACCCTCGCAACCAGCCTCCCGGAAGGCTGTCTTGGGCACTAGGCACGCGGCACTGTGGCGTCGAGCGCTGAAGTGGAGCAGAGACGGCCACCCTGGCATCTTGTCCCACACCACCGTGCGCCCCGCTACACCGCTCGCAGGCGCTGCTGTCGCGGCTCTTTGCGGACATCTGCTCCTCAGGCGGCTGCATCGCCGGGTGGGTGCCGGGCGTGCGCGCGAAAGAGCGGGCTCGCGTGGCTTAGCCCTAGCCTTGACCGCGGCGTATGTGACACCAGCACTCGGAGTCCTGGTCAACGGTATAACGCTACGGCCATTCCAAGGGCGGGTAGGAATCCGTAAGGGGCCTCCATGAGCCCTGCACGTCACGACTCCCTGACAGATGCCTCGGCTTGCGCTCACGCGCCGGCGCACTTGGCGGCCTGCCTACCTGCCACGCTAGTACAGGTCAAGATGAAGTGCGGAACCTGTTTTGACAGCGCTCTCGGCTGGCCGCCTCTCTCTCTATATATATAGAATATAGAATATAGAATGTATATATTCTATGGTTTCGCTCCAGCATTTGCCTTGCGCTTTGACTTCATGGTGCACCCGGTTCTCACGGAGGCGTGTCTCATCATTTGGACAATCAACCCAACAGGCGGCTGACCGTCCCGTGGGTCGGCCTAGCGGTTTCTCGACTAGTTGGGGACTACGCCGCGTGGTTTGGCAAGGCCCCGGACACGCCCCTTCAGGTGCGTGCCCGCCGCAGCTGCTATGCGCCATGCGGCCTACACTTCTTACTTGCACGCCCATCCATACTGGAGCTACATCCCTGGGCTTCGGTATGCCCCACAGGCAGCCATGCTTACTGAGACGTTTGTGTCTGGGCGCAGCGGCTCTGCTCTATGTCCTTTGTTTCCGCTGGCTCACACGCTTTGGCTCACATAGCTATGGAGCAGGGCATCTGATTGCCTCCGGGTTTAGCATTCCACCTTGCCCTGCCCGCCTGCCTGCCCTCCTGTCGGATGCAGGGAGCCCTGGGCCTTTTGCTGCACCTGCTGGCCGTGCCGCCAGCCGCGGCTGCTGCTGCGCAGGTGCGCCTGCACGGCCACGGGCTTCCGACCTGTGGGTTCCTCGCCTTGTGGTGTGTGTTCAGCCTGCCTCCGCATGTACGCCTTGCGTATTGAACCCTCTGTATACAGGGTCATAGCCATGGGGTTCGAGATGTCATTGAGCTCTATCCGCTCGCATCCGTGGTTTGCCCGGGTCCGGCCGCGCCCATAGGCCTTCCGGAACTGCTGCGTCCGCGGCGCGGACAAGCTCACCGCCCATCCGCCCACACTCTCGGCGCTCGCGTCCGCCGCCATGGCGGCCGTGGCGCCGCCACCGGCGGCGTCCGCCGCAGGCGGCGTTGGTGGCGGCGGCGCAGGCGCCGCCGCTGGGCCCCCGGGTCTGGGCCTGGCTGGCAGCCTGTCGACGGAGGACCGCAGCGCCGTGGTCGAGGGGCTCGCCAGACTGGCGGCGACGCTGCCGGCGGAGGCGGCCGCGGAGGCCGGGTGCGCGCTGATGTCGCCGTTTGTGGCGCGGGTGCAGTCAGTCGCCGCAGCGGCGGCGGCGGAAGGTGCGCCCACGGGGCATAGACAGTGTGCGGTGTGCCGCAGTCCGTTATGGGGTGCGCACGCGGCATCCGCCAATGCGCCGAGGGGGATGTGGTCGGGGGCGCGCAGCCCACACCCAGCAACGCGAACGCAGAGGTAATCTGCGCCTGCGCCATCCCACCGTCAAGGTCGTTTGCTGCGGCCCTTGGAGCCGGCTGCCCTTCCCCGCTCCTCGGCTCTGTGCATGCCTTGCTGCTGCTGCTGCTGCTGCTGCTGCTGCTGCATGGGGGCTGACTGTAGGCCGCGGGGGGCTGACTGGCGGCGACAGTTGCCCGTGTCGTGACCCCTGAGCGCACTACCACCCCAGCCCGTCGTACCAACTGACGCCCAGAGAAAACTTCCCTTTCCTTGTCCTGCAGGGGGCTGGCTGTCGCCCGCCGCGCTGGCGGCGCTGGCTTCGGAGCTGGGCCTCATGACCGCGGTGGTCAGGTTCTTGGAGCCGCCCGCGCACGGCGGGCTGCAGGGCCGATGGTCGGGGCCGGGGCTGGCGGGTGCGGGGCACAGGGACGCTGCGGCGGCGGTGGTGGCGGCGGCCGCGGCGGAGGCCGCAACGGCGGCTGCGGCGTCCCGTGAGCACCCGGTGCTCAAGGTCCTGCAGGTGGGGTTGGGCGGCGTGTTGGAGTCAACGCGCAAAGCGCGGGCCACGGCCCGGGTGTTGGGAATGCGCTGGCGCTCCTTCCCAGCACAAACTGCCATCCAAGGTTCAGGGACAAGCACGACCATTTACGCCGTTGAAGGAATACCGCATGGCTATGTCTCGCGCTGGGGCCTCACAGGACCACCTCGGTCGCGATCGTCGGGGCATCCCGTCTTGGCCGCCATACCCCGCCCCCCCCCCCCGCCTTGGCCGCCATACCCGCCCCGCCTTGGCCGCCATACCCGCCTCGCCACCAGCCGTTGCGCGTACCCCGGCATCACACCCGGTCACCCGGTCACCCGGTCACCCCTGCGCCCCACTAAGACCCAGCGGCCCTGCCGCCGTGCGCCCTCAACATCACCCCCACCCCCCGGCCGCAGACCGGGCCTGGTCCTGACTGTTCGTCGGTGGCCTATCCATCATTGCTCATGCGACATGAGCACTACCACATGAGCAACGATGGATAGGACATGGCTCGTGTACGTTACAAAACTAATCCTCACGCCAGGCACAACCATAGGCGTGCCTCTCGCGGTCATAGGCGACCCTGCGTGGCCCATTCGTGACATACCGGTACCCTCACCTTCCTACCGCGTTCGCGCTGGCGTCCTTCGCTCATATCCAACCTCTTCGCTATCCCCTCCCCCGTATCCCTGGAGCGCAATGCGTCATCGGACTCGCCACCCACCCCCCGCGCACCGGCCGCCCCGTTCGCCCCGCAGACTGCCTGGCCGGTGCTGTCCGCGGTGGCCGCCGAGCCGCAGTGTCGTGCGGACGCGGGCGTCGTCGCCGCCCTGGCTGAGCTGTACAAGGTGGGAGCGGGGCCTGGAGTGATGCAGGGAGGAGACGGGCGGGGCGAGGTCTTGCCGGGGCCGCTGGCAAGTGAGGCCGCAGGTTTGGGGCATGAGGCGGCAAACTTGGGGCGCCGTTATACGTTTACGTTTCCGGTCCATATGCTTTCTTCCCATGCATGGCCTGCCACGTTGTCCCGGCTGCGGCGAGTGAGGCCGGCCCGTTGGTCCTCACCTTCGGAGCCACCTGCGCGGGCTCCGTCCTGCCCTGTCTTGCGCATGGTGGTGCGTTTGGCGTTTACCGACCTACCCATCCTGTCCGGCGCCATTCACTCCTCCCTGCCCTCCCCGCCCTCCCTGCCCTCCCTGCCCCCCCCCCGCCCTCCCCGACCCCCTCCCCCGCGACCCGTTTCCCTTCTTCATTACCCCTCCCCCGCCCCCTCCCGACAGCGCTCCCTCCTCGCGACCAAGCTGGCCGGCCGGCCGCTGCTGCCGCCGCTGCTGAGCTCGCTGCTGGGGCTGCTGCGCTCTCCTCCGCACCACGCGGCGGCGCTGGAGCCGCTCAGCACCGTGGTGGAGCTGTTTGGGGAGCTCGCGCACAGCGGGGAGGCCAGGGCGCTGGAGGTGGGTCAGTGGCGTAAGTGGGGTTGTCGCTGAGCTTGCCTGCTGCGGGTCTGCTTCAGGTGGGGTCATACTGAGTTGGGAGCGGAGTACAGGGCTAGGCACAGGGAGGGTGCTGCATGTCTCACACCAGGGGTGCGATGGCCGCTACCGACGGTGACGCGATCGCCCGGTGTTTCTTACCCCCCCCCCCTCGCCGATCCTCGGCGCTGCCCTCTGCTGCCGCCGCCAGGTTGCCGCCCTGGAGGCCGCTGCGCAGATGATGTCCGCGCTCATGACCCACTTGCAGCAGCAGCAGCAGGTGGGGGGCCATCGGGGGGAATGTGGAGACGTGGAGGTGCTTTGCATATCTGGGGATGTTTGTTGAGCAGGCGGGTGTGCGTCCATGAGCCAGGGCTGGCATTCCATGTGCTGCAACAGCAGCAGCAGCAGTAGCAGCAGCAGCAGCAAAGACGACAAGAATGTGCATTACGCGTAGCCCATGAGTTGCAGGATGCCGATGCGGAGGTGTGCTGGCGCCGAATCCCAGACACACCGCCGTGCCTCATGAGGCCCGACCGGCCACGTGTTTACGAAAAACAAGCATTCTGGGCCCGGCCTAGAACCGCACCGCAGGCATACCTTGCTCGCGTCACCCTCTCGGAGCTCGTCCCTCCGGTGCGACCTCGCACACCCTCTCTTGCCGGCGCACCCTTCGCGCTCCGCCGTCCTCGCGCAGGCGGGCGCCGCACCGCCCTCCGCGCCTTTCCCCTCCCCGTGCTCGTCTTCGGAGCTCGCTGCCGCCTTTTTCTCCCTCGCCGACCGCTACCTGCTCTTTGCGCGGGAGCTGCTGCTGGCCGCGGAGGGCGCCGCGCTGCTGCCGCCGCTGATTGAATGGGCATGCGGGTGCGCATGGGCGGGTGGGTGGGTGGGTGGGTGGAGGCGCGGAAGAGCTTGGTTGCGCGGAGGTGCTTGGGTTGGGCTGCTGCTGCGTTGCTTTGGGCTCGCGTCGAGCGCGGGACTGCAACCGGCTCTCTCGTGCCCCCACGGGACGGCCCCGCCCTCATTGTTTGCCACCCTTGAGCCTGCAGGGTGCTCACGCTCATGCGCGAGCGCGAGCCGGCCGCCGCGGCGCTGTCGTTTGTGAGCCACCTGCTCGCGGCGGCGACGCGGGTCACTGCGGAGGCGGCCGAGGCGGGTGCCGGAGGCGCAGCCTCCGCCTCCAACGGGGCGGCGACGCCGGGGGAGCTGTGTTTAAGGTACCGTAGTGTGGTGATCACACAGGATGTGTTACTGTGCATCGTTTCCGCGCCACCGTGGAGTTTTTTCTGGGTGGAGCGTTGCAGGTTGCCCTACCACATCTTGGCACGGCGGTGTTGCCTAGACGCCTGTGCGCCCCTCCGCGCTCATCACCTCTTCTGACGCTCACGGGCCGGGGAACGGCCCCACCTCCCGCGGCCCCTTGCAAATCGCGATGCTGAGCACTAAACTTGTCGCACCTCCCCCATGCTGCTGCAACCGGCGGCTCTCCATAAAAGGGATTCCAGCTCCCGCATCCCCCGCGCTTACCGGGGATGTCCGCTCGCAGGCTCGACGCCGTGCTGGCAGCCGCCGGGCCGCGCCTGGTCCACGCCCTGCTGGTGGCGGGCACCGACACGTGTCCGCGCCAGCTGCTGCGCCCGCTGGCCGGCTGCCTGGCAGGGCTGACGTCGCTGGCGGACGCGGGCGCGCCGCGGGGCGGACCGGCGGGCGGCGAGACGGCGGTGCGGAGCGGCCTGCCTGGGTGGCTGCGGAGCGCTTGGGGGCTGCCACCCCTGGCTGGTGAGGTGCCGCGCTGAGTCAGAAGGGGTTGGCGCGTGGGCGGTGCCTCATCTGGTGAAGACCGAGGCAAGGGCCGGGAGCTTGGGGGTGCAGGGGCGCGGCTTAGTGGAGGGCGTGTTGGCGGGCTGCGCATTAGGGCTGGCTTATTTGTAATGTTTTGGCCCACTCTGTTGTTGGCGCGTTAGTGCTTTATTGCTGCTGCGCGCCGCCCAGCAGCGATCGCCGCAAGCCCTCTAGGCTACCGTACTCCTACCACCCTGCAGAGCTGGCGCAGGGCGGCCGCCTGGGCGACGGCGCCGCGCACGCCGCCCGCTTCACGGAGCTGCTCCTGCGCGGCCACTACCCCCAGCCCGCAGCGCCCGGCAGCGGAGGCGCCGGCGCCGCGCCGCTGTCGCGCGGCCGGCTGGACTCGCTGGTGTCAGACTTCTTCGCCCTGGCTCGCGGCGAGGCAGCCGAGGACGTCATGTTGGCGTACGAGCTGTAGCGGGCGCACAGTGCGGCGGACTGGCGGACTGGCGCCATTGTGAAATCCCTGCATCTTGAGGGGAGCATGGTGGGATTCCCTACATCTTCAGAGTCCACCACGGAATCCTGCTCTGCCTTCTGGGCCGGGGTGTTGGTCCAGGAGCTGTAGCGGGCTGGCTGTGGCTTTGAGGCACGTGCATGGCGCAGCGAGGTGCGTTCGCATGAATTTGCTGCATCTTTGGGATTGGAGGGTTGGCAGACAGCATGCTGCCAGCGGGCCGGCTGCGCCGGCTTGGCGCAAGGGAGCCAGCGTGCGCGGCGCGGCGCGGCGTCTCAGCGGGGTTCCGCTGCAAGTACCCAACTGGCGGACGGAGTGTGTTGCGATGCAGGGCGCCGCGTGCGGCTCTGTGTGTTTGGGCCGGCGGTGTGAGGGAGGGGAGGGGTGTGAGGGGTGTGGCGCTCCCAAGGCGCCTGGCTGTGGCGATAGGGTGCGATGCTGGCCTGGCCGGGACGAGACGGGGCGCGCGTCCCTCCCAGACGGCAGACGGAAGTCTAGGGTGTGTGACGGCATGGAGATTGCGCACCGGCCTGTGCCACCGACGGCACCTGCGCTGGCGGTGAGTTGTGCCTTGTCAGGAGCTCGGCGTCTGCAAATGAGGGCATGCCTTTGGGAGTCACGTCGGTGACGGAGGTCGGTGTTGCTGGCGTACTTGGCGCAAGCGCGGCTGCCTTCTTGGGGGAGAGAGGGAGAGAGCGAGGCTTAGAGGTTAGGTTTGCCACGATGCCTTCCGTTTGCGCCCAGGCCGTGTTGCGTCCCTTCTGCATTATCATCCTTTCACCCTCTCCGACCAGCCTAGGGCACGCTCTAGGCTCCGCGAGCGTGTTTCGTTAGAACCTGGACACGGCAGCGCGCGTGTCAAGCTAGCGACAGATGATGCTTTCGGGGCAAGGATCAGTCAACATCAGTGCTGCTGCAAGAGTGTGCACTGTTGGGTGGGGGTCGATGTCGTAACGTCAAGCGGGCAGGCACTGGAGCAGGATGCGAGGGCCGGAATGCGGGGCGTGCGTGAAAACGGACGCAATTGAAGGTTGCACGTGCGGGGTTTAGTGTCACTTCGTTCGGGGCAGGGTGTCGTGGAACCGAGCGTATTGCACGTGGGGCGGAGCGTGCTTCGCAAACGGCTCAGGTACCGGCCACGTAGCTTGTCGGGGTGTTTATAATGCCAATCCTGTGTGCAAGGAGCTCAACTGGCAGGGCTGGGTAGCGTATCATGGCGGCCCGGGATGCAGCCATGGCGCTCTCTCCACACTTTCCGAGGAAGTGGCGCCAACTCTTCACAAGTAACGCTGGAGTGCAATCAGCAACTTTCGACGGCCTTCTTTGGCGCTCAAGCCCCTGAAACATCCGACGGTCTGTCCACGTCGTATCCGTAATGTACTCATGATGACAGATGCGGAATACAGCCCTCCTCCTGTGTACGTACCCTTCCAGCGACAGGCCGCAGCAACGCGCTCCAGCCAATCAATCCAGTCCATCTTCAGCACAGGAGTGCAGATACGGCACCTCAAAACGGACTGCCATACGTGCCGTACGTGCCTTGATGCCACGCAACTCCATACCGTACCTAGCGTACCACAGCTTGGGCGGCTGTCGAAGCGCACGGCCCATCATTCGGAGCAGCAGACACACCGGCATCACTAGACGTCGAAGAACAGGACCCTGATTCCGAACAGGAAGATCCAGACCAAGGAAGTAATACAGGCACATAGGAGGCCGTCTTGCACCAGCGCCCACAGCGCGTCAGCCAGGGATCCGTAGCCGAGGAGCTGTCGCAGCACGGCAGCTGGGGCAAAGCCCGCTAAGGCGACGAGCGTGAACTTGCCAAGCCAGGCCGTCACATTCCACCAGCGGTGTTGTGCCTGTCGGACGGCGGCGAAGAAGCGCTGGCGACAGAAGCCCACCCCAGTTCCGGCCGCTCCGCCGTGGGCCGTTGGCGGCCCGTCGGCCGCCGTACCTGCGACCGACGACGACTGTTCCCCGGCTGGCCCCGGTGTCGGCGACGCTGGCGCTGCCGCCTGGCCCGGTGACGCGCTGACCTCGCCTGTAGGTTCAGATGCCGCCTCCGCCACCTCCATCTCCGCCACCTCCGTCTCCGCCATCTCCGTCTCCGCACCGTTGGCCTGAGGCCACGCGACGGCCGGGCCCGCGCCGTCAGCCGCCGTCCGCGGCGCCATCGCCGGCGTCCAAGCCGCCGGCTGCAGCACGGCCTCAGCAGAGGGCGGAGCCGAGCCGGCCTCTGCAGCGCCAGAGGCCGTCGCCGCTCCGCCACAGCAAGCCGACTGCGGTGCTGGGACTTCCGCTGGCATCTCTGCCGCCCCCACGGCCCCGCCGGCGATGCGCTCGGCGGCTTCGGCCCCCTCCTGCGCTGTCTGCTCCTGCACGGCCACCGCCTGAGCACCGCTGCCGCCGCTGCGCGCCGCCGCAGCGGCCAGGTGGTGGCCCATCGCCTCCAGCGCCGCGGTAGTGCGATCGCACAGCGCCTGCTCCAGGGGGAATCAGCGACAAGGGGTTGCTCCATGACACCGTGGCGTAGGCAAAACCCGTACGCTTTTGAGCCCCCTCATACGCGCGAGGCAAACAGTCAAGACCCCAAATCCTAGCCCTCGCTGTATGCTGTCGGAACCCGCGAGCTGCCCCGTGAGCTGCCGCGTCAGGTCCCGCACTCAGCGCTCCCTCCTACACTCGGCCGCGTGTGGCCCAGAACCAATAGCCATCGCCCGGTTGCGCCACGCCCCTCCACACCTGCAGATTCCGCTTCGCCGCTGCCAGCTCGCTTCCCTTCCTCGCCAGCAGCCGCTGCGCCGCCTCGCGCTCCGCCACAAGCTGCCGGCGCCGCCTCTCCAGCACCCCTGCGTGGGCGCACTCGGCCTCACACACAGCCTCGGCCTCACCGAAGGCCTCAAGCTGGTGGCACGAACCCGCCGCTGCCTCCGTGCCGCAGGCGTCCAGCTCCCAGAAAGCGCCTGTGACGCCCGGTTGGCGGACCGCACCGTCGGCCGCCGGCGACGGTGCGGCCGCAGAAGCCGCAGGCGGCCCGGCGGGCAGCTTCCTGGATAGGGGCTGGAA
The DNA here is from genome assembly GCA_001584585.1 of Gonium pectorale. Taxonomy (NCBI): domain Eukaryota; kingdom Viridiplantae; phylum Chlorophyta; class Chlorophyceae; order Chlamydomonadales; family Volvocaceae; genus Gonium; species Gonium pectorale. The sequence goes on from LSYV01000043.1 coordinate 683,967, forward strand.
CGTGGACGCGGCCTCGCGCCGCAAGCCCTGTGAGTGGGGGAAGGGGCGTGCGGCCGGAGCGCAGACGTCACGACCCCGGTATTGCACAAGGTGCAATCGGTGCCCCGACACGGTGATTCCCAATGCGTCACGGCGGATGGTGGATGGCGTATAGCGAGTCTACTGCCGCGTGAACGCGGGGTAATGGACGGTGGACGCCCCAGGCATCACTCTAGGCGCTTTATGTGATTGAAACACGCCGTTCCGTTGGAGCTGGTGCCTGTCCCAACCTGGCCCCCCGTCCAAGCCCTTTCACACTGGCATACGTACATCCACAACGCATGCGCGAACACGCACCTCGACCCTCTCCCTGGCCGCGTCCCGCTGCTGCGTCACCACCTCAATGAGCAGCTCCAGGTCCCGCGTCTCCGCCTCTAGGATCTCGCGCTGCTGCTCCAGGTACGGCACCTTGATGGCCTCCAGGCGGCTAAAGAGGCTGAGGCTGCGCGCCGTGGGCTGCGCGCCGTCTGCCGAGGGGCGCCGCCGCGCCGCCCGCACCGCCGCCGTCGCGTTTGTCGGCTCGCCGCCAGCACCAATGCGCCCTGTGAGGCCGCTGCCGCCGCCGAACCTCGTTGCGCTGCTGGGGAAGCGCGCCGGGAGCTCCGGCGGCTCCGGGCTCAGGAGCCCCCCGTCGCCGCGGCGCTCCTAGGGGCAAACAGGGACAAACAGGGACAACGTACGGGTCTAAAGGAGCACGCGCATTGGCTCGAGCGAACGGGCAGCTAGCGCAGGCAAGTTTCGCATTCACTCGTTAGAGGGCCCCGAAGTCTAGGGTTTGGCAACTACCGTCGTAGATTAACGACAAGCTGGCGGAATCAAGGTGGCTTGGCTCATTCCGAGCAACGAAGTGCACCTGCGCGTAATCGGCAGGCATCGAGACTGCCGACAGGGCTTCCGGAAGCCAGAGCCCTTCGCGGCCGCGGCCCCGATGTGCATAGCGCTCTCGCGGCCGCAGACTTGGGCGTTCGCACAGCCCAGCCGGTGCAGACGGTGCATGAACCAGGGTCAATGGGCGCCTGCTGCTGGAGTGGCTTCCTGGAGGCCCTCGGCCGAAAGGCAGAGCCGCGGATGAGCGGGGCAGCAGCGCCATGGGTCAAGCCTGTGACTTGGAAGTGAAATAAATGAAAGGCGCTTGGTCTGGGTTTGCGGAATAATGCCGTGCCCAGTGGCCCGCGGGTCGTTTTGGTTGAGTTGGCGTGAGTCAGAACCCAATCTGATTTTCTCACCTGCTCGAATCCCTTGTACTGCAATGCACGCACACAGCAAGTGGCCAAGTGTAGTCTTGTCAGCATTGCTCCGTATCGGCGTACCAGCATTACGTACGTGCCTTTGTGTCGGCGACGCAGCCAGGCGCATTCAGTACCCTTGCGTGCTCGCCAATTCTGAGGACCTGACAAGCCGCGCAGCTCACGCCAGTTCGCGTCAGCCGGGGCCTGCAGAACAAAAGGGCAGAGCCATGTGGCGATTTGGGGCGCAGACGCACAGGATCAGGGGCTCCGTTGTACGGCACGCACGACACACCGCGAAACTGGGTGCCTCCTGGCGCTGTCGTTCCGGTGCCATCCGCAGTTCATTACCCCACCTCCACCGCCTCTTGGCGCCTCAACCGGAGACCCACAAGCCAGGTCAGGTAATCCGGCCGCCTAGCAGCAAAGGAAAGACAGGAGCAAGGGTCCATGGGATGAGCACATGAGCTTGCTGCTGCTGCGGCTGCTGCGGCTGCTGCGGCTGCTGCGGCTGCTGCGGTCGCGAACGGCTCGTCTGCTCGTCCCCGCCGCGCGCCATGCCTTGTACCCGTCGCCCTATTGGCAACGTCACTCTTTTGGCTGTGTATTCTATAAGTGTGACACCTTTGGGTGTGTATGACCGTTGAGGCAGCCTTCCCTGTCGTCTATTAGACCTTTTGCGGTCGCGTGTTGCGTGGCTTTGTGGATGACCCGAGGGTCGTTGCTGCACAAAGTAGCTGCCAGGCTAATGTCCTTTCGCAGCTTTTCTGCAGTCTCAACATACTTTGCCCTACTCGCCCGAACGCTCTCACCCCGCTCCCCCCTGGAGCACGGTCCGCAGCAACGCTATCGGGGCTGAGAGGTTTTCATGTCAAATTGTGCAATCTCTCACTATCCTAACGGCGTGCGGACTATCGCTCCAGGGGTGCGCCGCCCACTGGTGACGTTCAGGTGTACTGTATGGTTTGCCCTACTCACGCAGGTGCAATCTCAAGGTTGAGTACCATGACGTTTTGGAAGAACTTCGACCACCGGGCACATTGCTCCGGTTCAATGTTTACCCACGCGGTGCCATCAACGCAAGGCCTGCTGCTAGCCCCGCAGAAGCCTCGGCCACACCTCACCATGGTCGTCAGTTACAAACGTGTACATCGTTCGGCGTGAAGCACAAGAGAGATACGGCGCCATTCAGGGTCGTGTGCCCGCCAAAACGCCAAGGCACCCAAGCCCCGCCGCAACGCACTTGGTCACAGGAAGTACCGGTCACTGTTGGCCTCTCCACACTGAGGGATCCACGAAATGCCGGCCCTTGGACATAGCCACGCGACTCCGCACGCTAGGCCGGCCTTGATGGGCTAGAACATGCGGCATGGCACCCGGCTATTTCACCTCACGCTAGGCGCAATATGGTGATGCGCTTCCACGCCACGGGTACACTTGGGGCACTTCGAGCCAGCCCGCATACTACCTAATGGTCTTGCGCTGTCTAGTCGAAGCTATGGCCGTCGCATGTAAATGAATTGCAACAATGTATGACGGTACTAGACACCACGCCCCGCTCGGCTCTGCCATGCATGCAATGCACCGGCATAAAACAAGCGCAACTCGTGCCGAAGGAGCCCTCGGGCGAGCTTCTGCGCGCTTCACTCCACTCGCCTCATTATGAGGACTCGTTGCCCTAGCTGTGTACGACTGCACATTCTTCACCGGGTATAAAAGCAAACAGTATTTATCCGATCGTACCCACGCTGTGTTGCAGTACACGCCTGCCTCGGCGGGACGTACGGTCGCCACTTAGCCCCTTGGTGCGGAGCAAGGCCAAGCACAACATACCGGTACACCACGCGATATCTGTTAGTAACTGGTACAATTCAAATCGTTGCAAGCGTTCAGCGCCAGGGGGGGCACGGGCGGTCAGCGAGCCAGCCCGCCAGCGGGTGCACAGCAACGATGAGGCTTTCCCACGCCCGGCCGCACCCGACATACGGTACATCACGTGCCTGACGCATTGCGAAGGCACCGGGTCCCGAGCTTGCTCATCAGCCAAAGCTGCCACATCCGCGCGCACACCGCTCCCCTGTGATCAAAGCCCCAACGGCACAACATGTACATCGCAAGCTGGGATGTCTTAAGTCCATGCCCCGGCCACGCAAGACACCTGATACCAGACTCTTTTTTATCATGGCGCTCCTGCCCAACAGCAACAGATCCCCGCTATTGCACCACGCACACGCTCGAATCGCTCCTGCGCGCCCACCCATGGACCATGACCACGGTGTCTTGAATGTTGAGGGCTGGTCTGCCAACCAGCACCAAGGCAGCTTAGGCCCAAGCCCCGCCGCCAACCGCAGTTGGGGCCGCCAATTAACATTAGGTATGGCTTGTGGTAGCGATGCGGTCCGTGATTGGACGCAGACATTCCGCAGGGCACGCAAACGCACCAGCTGGTCTTCAGTGGCCTTGGCAGGAACGTAGTGACGTGATAACAAGCATAGCGCTGCTCTCCCGTCAGCGCTGCTCTCCCGCCGCTCAATCCCAGCAGTCCTCCTCCTCCCATATCTCGACCAAGCACTCAATGACGGCCTGCAAAGGGCAAATCATAGTAACACATCGTTCACAAGAATGAAAGACTGGGCAACGCTGGAGCACGGCTGCGCACCGCAGGGGGAAGGAGAGCACGAAAGGGGTGCGGACCAGGTACAGTCCTTACCTCGAGCGGGACAGCTCGGGGAAACGGCTTTTCCCCCAGTACCATTCCCTGGGTGACAATCGGCCTGCGTCAAAGCAGCGCAAGATCTTAGTCCAGGCGGTCCGGGTTTGGGAAGTCTCAAGCCTCGGTGGGGGACTACCCACATGTTCCTCTGTCGGGTTTGTGCAGGCCGCTTGCCCGCCGTCCACTGCTCTCTTTGAGCAAGCCATCGGTTGTAACCTGCCACAGTACCAAGAGGTAGAACGGGTATTAGCATTCGGGTGGCCACTTTGGCGCGTCGCAGGCACCACGCACCTGCGCTCCAGTCAACTTGGTCTTCTGCTTCGTGCATGGGGTCGTCTGTAGATGCTGCTTCCTGCTGCACCTTCTCCGTGCCCCCTTGAAACGTCGCCATTCTCGCGAACGTGTGCCCCGTTTGTCCTGCGTTGCTGGAGCAGCCTGAAATGAAGTCCGACGCAGTCAGCGGAGCCAAAGCAGCTCCAGAAAGGGCCAGGAAGGACGATGGCTCCTCCGTTTACGGCTCAACCGGACTGGTCGTCACAATCACATACAATGCAATTGGGTAGCGAGTATCTGTGATTGCGAAACTTTGGAAAAGCAGCTTCATCGTACCGTTGAGACACAAGTGCCGTACGCGTGCATGAGGCACGGCAACTGAATTCCCATGAGGCTGCCGATAGCAAGTGACCGATGCGCAGCCGCCGCACGTGCCCGTTCGCTCAAAGCAGTCATTGCTGCAGCGTTGGGCTGGCATGCTACCATGCAGGCACACTGTTGTGCGGCTCACTTCGGCTGCAAGGGCTGCGTGGTGGCCGGAGAGCCTTGCCGATGAACAGGCCGCAACTACACGCCCGGTTTTGCGATTCGTTGAGCTTGCGAAAGCATATGCACATGCCGTCTCCTGCCCCACAGCTGCTCAGGGCACACGGCACCCTGCGGTATGCACCGAGTCAGCATACATGTCCTGCATCCCCACCGCACGGGCGGCAGGCCATCCTGCACCCAAAGCTAACGCTGACTTACGACCTTGAAGGCCGAGCCTGAGTCACCCGCACCACAAGCCTATCTACTGCCATCACTGAGGAAACATCGCATGCACCGACGTAGCATGGGCAGAGCGACGCCAACGCACGCATTCACGTTCACGTGTAGGCTACCGTAATGGCCCATAACCCCGAGCAGCCTCAGCGCCCCAAGCTGCACCCGCCGGTCCACCACGGCTGCCGCCCACGTCAGGATTCCCCTACACGCCGGCTCACTCCGGCGCCCTGGCTGGCGCTCTTTGCAGCTGACAAGCTTGCGCCTCCACCGCGCAGGCCCGCTTGCTACAGCACAGCAGAGGCGCCTCAATATCGCGCGCCGTGCTAGTACGTGGCGGGTTGCTCGCCTATCGCGCGGCCGCGTGCTGCGCCTCAACCTCGCGGACAGCACGCTTCAGGTGCAGGACCTGCCGGTGTCGGGGCATCGCACGGGAGGCGAAGGATACGGTAACTTGGACGGCACAGCATCTGCCACCCGGCATGACATCTCAACTTCATGTAAACCGGCTGGTCGGGTCGGCTGAGCACAGTGTCTACGGGCTTGCAGTACGCCAGCACAGGGGAGGAGGGAGGCAACTGCGCGTGCGTGCAAACGCGCCAGGCACGGATCGTGACTCGCCCAGCTGCCAGAAGGACATGTGCCCTGCAAGCTGTTACCAACCGCATGCCAAGTACGATACCCTTCAGAACACGTGCACGGGGGTCGCTGGGTTGGGGGAGGGCCATGGGATGTGCGACCTGGACAGCCTTGAGCATAGTGGGGTTGTTCAGATGCTTGGCGCATACCATAGGCACTGGGTGATGCAGCAAGCGTAGCCAGAGGGGCTACCACAGATAACCTTGTGGCTGGGACCCTCCCAACTCGCCCCACTCCCCCGGAAGCCGGCCAACCGGTCCGCACCTGGTATCGCAGCTTCCCCACCTCGTCCTCGAGGCCATTCCGCTCGGACACTGCCTGTGGGACGGTCCACGCGTGTCACAGAGGGCGTGTACGTGGTTACCCCTCCGGGCCGACCCTAGCTTACGGCGCGACCAGCCCCAACGGAACCTCGCCGCAACGCAAGAGCGAGAAGGGACTAAGGGTCAGATGAGGCTCGAAGTGGAAGGCCCGAAGCACGAGCTGCAGCTACCACGCCAATTGGATCGACCCGATCATACAAACCGGCTCGCATACATCGTGTGCGGGCCTCCATTTTGCATTTCTTGCGGTCTGAGGAACAGCACCAGGGCTGCTCCCTTGTACATCCATTGTGCCTTGTCCCAAACAAGAGGTCCAAGGCGACCCAGCGGCAGAGCTTCCTGGCCGCCTGGCTTAACAGCAACACGACCGTGATTACAACAGCCTGCACTGCCTGGGCTCGTCTGAGACCTTGGATCGGCTTCTGAGCCGTGACGGGTCATGCTGAGCAGGGGTCCTGCACGACCACACCCATACCCAAACCCCTCGACGTATGCGCATGCCCTCGGCCCCCTTCCTCCGGAGACTCTTTACCCCTCCTCCCTGTCCCAGATATGGTTCCCAGGCTCAGGTACCTTGTCACGCTCCTCCTGCAGCTTGGCCGTCTCCTCCCTGGCCTGGACTAGCAGCGCCCGCAGCTCCGTGAGTGCAGCCGAATTCGTCCCGCCTGTACATCGCTCCGTGTAAGGTTTGCGCCTTGCAAGTGAGCGCCGTCTGAGACGCACCTCCCGAAGCGACAAGCGCCTCGAGTGCGGCAAGCCGCGACTCTGCGCTGGCAGCCCGCTCCTCAAACGCGCCCAACGTTAGCGCATCCATGGCACAATCAGATTGCGAACTGTTGCAGTTAAGGTGCACTTGCGAACTTGGTGACGTAGATCGGCAGTTCAGCGGAGAGGTGGTGCGCAAAATTACCCTTCGTATCTACGATATGGCTAATACCATGAATATAATATCCAGGCCCGGAGGTAGAGCCGGTAGGGTTTTGTCCGGCGGCCGACCTGTCCCATGTCTGCCTCCCCTAGCCTAGGGCAATATCGAGCAGTATGCCTTAATGCCGATGGTTGCATTCGTGTGCGCCTGCATGCCGTGAACCATCCAAGGGCGCGACTTATGCAAGCGGCAGGGGCGAAACACGCCATCACTGGCGCCATCACTCTAAGAGTACACATGCCCTTCGAAGACATGCGCGCTTGAGCAAGTGTGCCCAGCATTCCTGTGAGCGAACAGGTCCCAGCGCAAGCTCAGAAACATGCGTGCATACACGCTGGAAAACGACAGCCATACAAAACGATCGCTGCCTCACCATCGTTGGCCTCATGGCTTGCACGCCATGCATCAGTCAACTATCGTTGACCGCAGCACGCCGCACGAGTGCAAGCAACGGTACTTGACCGGATGCATAGTATGTGGCAAAGACATAACATTACAGTTATAGATAGCTGATTGCACCAATGGAGCACTGGGCCTAAGCGCCAATCCGTAAGCAGCCAACATGCCGAGGAAGGGCCAGGGCAGCGCGCCCTCAATTTCTTGGAACGAGTTCCAGTCTGTACACAAGGGGCTCAACCTACGCCAGGCCGAAATCTCTGCACGATGGCGGGACTTCAAGGACGGGCGGTACGCCATGGATGCCGCTGTCAGGGAGCAAAGTGTGCGGCTGAGCGAGGCTACGGTATGTACACAGCTCTTTCTTGGATAGGCCTCTGGACACTCAAGTGGCTCCTTCCTTGGCATGCAGGACGCTCCCGCTGGGCCCCGCCAGCCCAGGCAGCCCGTTAACGTGCTCGGGCGGGGCCACGACCCGGCTAGGGCTCTCGGTCCCGTGCCCTCATTCTTCAACTCCACGAACATCGAAGCCTGCAGGCAGTGGCAACAGGAACCATGCACCGGTTTACATGGCTTGGACCAGCCAGCAGCCGCTTCTCGCAGTGCTGCCTGGTCAGGAGTGTCCAACGCGCAGGCCATAGCTTCACCAGAAGCTGGCGGGCAGGACGCGGGAGTCGATTTGCTCATTGCAGACCGCAAGCTGCCCGCTCAGCATCGCAAAGTGGCTAGCAGGGCCGAGCCGGTGCCCGGCTGCCTCTTCATGGCGGAAGCTCCCACGGAGAAGAACGCGGGCGACAGGTTCATGGCCATTTCACCAGCATCCGTGGCCTTGCTCTTCACGACATCTTCGGGCAGCCATGCGCAGCGCAGTGGTACCCAGCCGTCTGCGTGTATCGCGGAGGAGCAGCGGCAGCGCAGGCCCCTGCCGTGGCCCCAGCGCATGCGGCAGACCGTTCTGGGACAGGATGTCTGGGCGGCACAGGCACCTGCTGAGGACGCCGTGAATGCGAGGCGAAGCAGCAGCGGGCTTACGGCAGCACTTCAGGGCGACCCTATGGGAGGTGACGTTGCGAGCGAGCTTGCATTACCGCAGCCCCTGTGGCAGGAACTGGGCGCTGAGCGAGCAGGGCGTGAAGCGCCCCACCAGAAACGGGACGGGTTTGGGGGCCGCTCCTCGGCGGGTTCACCAGCCGCGCCCGCGTCGCCGCCTAGTGCGCAGTTCTCCGGCTCCCGGCCCCAGGCGGTTTCGTTGCCGGACTCCCCAGGAGCCTCTTTACCCTCGCCAGTACCCAAGCATACCGGGCTGGGCAGCCAACAAGCAACCCGTGCGCCGTGCAGCCAGTCGCTGCTGCTTTGGGACGGTGACCTCGAGGCGAGTGGTCCCACAGCGGATGCCGCCATACCCGGCACAGGCGCCTCGCCCCTGGCGCATTCCAGCATGCGGGGGCTTGAGGCCGGCCGTTTGACGGAGCCGCAGTCGGGCACGCTGTCGCCGGCGCCAGCCAGCCCAGCCAGTCCAGCATCTTGCGTCACACCGGCAGCAGCTGCGGCAGAGGCGGAGGAGGAGGAGGAGGAGTTCCTGACGCCGCTGTCGCCCAGCCAGCTCCGTTCGCCCCTCGCCTCGAGTGCGAGGCCAGCCACGCGTGCATCCTGCTCGGTGCCTGAGCGGCCCATGCCCATGGCAATTGCTGCGCCGGACGCAGAGGATACCGCAGTACAGCAGTCGGCACAGCCCGAGGCGGAACGCACGATTAGCACCAGGGTCCCATGCTGCTCGCTGAGAGCGACGGCAAGTTCGGGCGGTGCGGAGCTGGAGCCGGAGCTGCCGGCCTCGCCGCCTCCAGCAGCATTGCAAGCTAAGTCGGACGAGCTGCACTTCAATGGAGACGGGACCGAGGCTCCGGCAAGTTTGGGCACAGGAACGGTGCTCGCGGCCCCTGCAGAACCGCTCGCCAGCCCTCCTGCGGCAGCGCCTGGCATCGAAGATCGGAGCGCAGCGCAATTAATGACTGAGTCGGGGTTGACGGAGCCCAGCGGCCGTCGCCGCCGCCGTCAACGCTCGCGCCGTCATCGGAACAGGCAGCAGGTGGAGATGGCGACACCACAGGGTGAGGAGCAAGGCAGCGACGCTGTGTCTGGGAGCGGCAGACTCGTGCCGGATCCTCTCTGCGCCTGCTGTCGAGAGGCCGCTGCAGGTGCCGCAGCTGCGCGCATTGCGGCACATAAGGGAGCGCCGCGAGGCAGCGTTGTGGGCTCCGCGGCGTACGCGCCAGCAGCTGGAACGGCCTGGGAGGCCGGTACGGCCGTATCGGAAGCGGTTGACGTCCAGCGCGAGGGGGCAGAACTCCCCGCTGGCTGCGGAGCAGCTTCATCGGGCGATGCAAGGCAAGCCCCGGAGGGAGCTGCAGCCACCTCGGCCATCTCGATAGCGTCCATAGGAGTAGCGGCGGGTGAGCCGCAGTCCTTCGCATCCGGAGCTCATGGCGCCAGCGCGCCGGTGCCGACACCAGGGGCTCCCCGAGGCGCCACAGCTGTGGCCGCAGACCTCCCGCCCGCCCGCTTAAACACGTGGAACCACTTCCTCCGGCAGATGGGCGGCCAGGGGCTCAAGTTGGCGCAGCTCAAGGCCATGTACCGCAGGCTTAAGGAGCAGGGAGCAGGCTCGGCTGCGGTGTTGGCCGCAGGCGCTCCCGCAGCGGCCGAGGTGCAGGAAGGCCACACGACCCGGGCGGCTGGGGCCATGCCAGCGGTTCTGAAGCCGCGTGAGGGTGAGCGCCGCGGAAAGCGCGCTGCGGCGGTGGTGTTCAGGGAGCAGGACGCGACGCAGCAGGCCAGCGTACTGCCGGCCGACAGCTGCCCGGGCGCCGTGAGCTGCCAACGTGCGCCGGGCGCGGCAGCACCGACCGTTCCGCGAGGCCCGCAGCAGATGACGCTGGACCAGTATCGCCGCGCCTCGACGAGCGCGACGAGCTTGTCTCGCGGGTTCACAGCGGCCGCCACAACCACAGCGCCTGCGGGGCCGGAGACCGTGTCTGTGCCGCCCGCAGTGTCGGGCTCAGCGCAGGCAGAGGCCACCTCCGGCTCGCCGGTTCCAGACCATGGCCTTGTCATGGAATCAGACGTGGGCTGCGCTGGGCCGGGCCGGGCAGCACATTTTGGCGGAAGCCCCCAGGCCGCCGCTTCGACTGCATACGTGCAGGAGGCGTGTGAGGCGCCGATCGGCGAGCAGCACGGGCGCCCACGCCGGCGCCGGGGCCGCAGAGGTAGCGGGCACCACGCGCGCGAGGAGGCTAACTCGGCGGACCCTTCGCATCACGGACCGGAGGCCCAAGCAGAGGGCCCGCAGCCGCAGGGCAACGCGGCCTCCAACAGCAGGAAGGCATCTCTGCGCGGCGGCATTCAGAGCAGCTGCCGGCTCTTCCGTGAGGTCATGTCGGATAGTGACAGGTGCGCCGGTTGAGCTGGTGCCAGGGTTGAGCTGGTGCCGGTGCTGAATTTTTGCAGTGCGCATGCCGACCGCTCTGAAGGAATGTGGCCTTCCGTGTGAGCCTGGTGCATACCCCGAGCACCCAAGGTCATGTCGAGGCGCCTGCGTTGTGGCTGACAAGCCGCAGTTGGATCTAGCCCAAGAGCCATGCTGACCGCCCCGTTTACCCCCTCCCCCCGCCCCGCTTCCTCACATCTGCCGGGCCGCAGTGTCTTTGAGGGATTCACCGCATGGCTCCCCGTGCGGCCCGACCAGCGCACGCTGGCGGCGGCGCGGCCGCCGTGCAAGTCGGGGATCTACGAGTGGGCGGCCCGTGCTCCTGGGGAGTCTCAGATCGTGAGCTTCTACCTGGGAAAGGCGGGTAAGTCTTAATACACTACGCTGTGGTGTCAAGGTCACTGCCCTGCAAGCTGGGGTCTAGAGATGGGCCGTGAGCCGGGGTAGGCGCAGATGGTGATGTACTTACTGGAGATGGATGTCAAGTCGTTGTGGCGGTGCCTTGCACAGTGGCGTCATTACGTAGTGCTTGTCGTGGGGAGGAGACGCGGTATGCAGCTCTTCGAACGCATCGCCCAGGAGCCGGTGATCTCCTTCGCGGCGTCATGCCTCGTGCGCTCGGCACATCCGTGCATCAGGACGGCCAGTGAGCTGCGTGCGTCGCCGCAGCTTCGCCAGTTTGCATTGCGGCTGACATAGGAGCGAGTTCGATCGAGCAAAGCGAGATAGGACTATCACGCTAGCATCTGGAGGCGGCAGCGGCATGGGGAAGGCGTTGCGCTCGCGCTTCAACACTGTCGGTATGTGTGCCCCGCCGGGCGGAACATGCTCCTGCGTTCGTTTGTTGCCCGAGCGTTCTGTCCCTGACACGGCACCCGTTGGGTATCCTTGGCCGCAGGCGGCGCCGGCAGCAAGGAGACGCTGCGCTCCCGCTTCAACAAGTACGCCGCGGCCTCGCGGCTGATGCTGGGGCCCAAGGAGGCCCTGGCGGCTGCGGAGCGAGCGGTCCGGCCGCCCACTAAGCGGGAGGCGGCGGCCGCTGCCCGGCGGGCCATAAAGGCAATGGCAGCCGGCGCCACAAGGGCCGCGGCAGTTGCGCCAGCGCCGCCGCCAGCAGCAGGGGCGCGGCTCGTGGGCGAAGCGCGCAAGGCGGAGCTGTGGCGGCAGCTGCAGGCGCGCGGCTTTCAGCTATACTACAGGTACAATCTATTACCAACCACCACGACCGAGAGCCACTGGGTTTCTTTGGGTGCTCGGACAGCGTTCGCAATCTGTTAGCGCAGGATTCGCTTGTAAGCGAACATTCTCCCAGGTACCGTAAGCCTCCAGTATGAGGCACCGGGGCACTATGGGACTGATGTATGGTCCTCTCTCCGCCTGCCCCTCGCACTCCTTGGGTCTGTAGTCCCTTCGGACGGCACCGCCGCAAGGGCGCCCGCAGCAGCCTCATGGATGCCGATGGCGGCCATTCAAAGCCGTGCCCCGACACGTATGACAAGCAACTCTGCAATCGCGTCGGCATGTTAGCGCTCAAGCTTTGTGCGGTGTGGATCCGTGCGGCCGCAGGCACCGCGTGTGTGAGGGCGACCTGGACGCCGTCGAGGCGGAGCGCGCCATGCACGACCGCATCAACTACGCGGCCTGCCTGGTGGGTATGCGGGCCCTTGGGTCGATGTCCTCGATGCCAGTTCACTGTACAGGTGTGCGCTTGGCTGGTGATGCTGCCATGGCATGCCATCTGCAGCGATCCGCGTGCGCCAGGATCTCGGCACTCTCCCAGGGCACCAGGCACCTGCCTCGTCTTCCCAGAGTGATACCACGACTCGACAGCCCTGCTATTGCAAGTGGGCCTGACCTAGCCGCTCCCCCGTCCGGCTTTCCAAACCGTCGGCACTGCCCCAGCCGGCGCTGTCCGATCCGGCGGTGCGCAACGGGAGCTACCCTGGTAGAGCTCAAGTTGACACGCGCATAACTAACTCGGCCTCGACAACCACCTTCCTTGAACCTGTGTCAAGTGCGCTGGGTGTGCCGCTTTGCTGCATGTGTAGGTTCACAACGGGAGCTACCGCGAGCTGCAGCTGGCGTCGGGGCTCCGAGTGGCCGAGTACCCCGTGCTGCGCCCCGAGCTGGAGGCCGCCCCGGCGCTGCAGCCGGCCCCGCTCGACCTGCACCTCTCGGGCCCCGCAGCCGGCACGCGCAGCCGGCGCTTGGTGGCGACAGCCGGCGCGACTGCCGCCCTCGTCTAACGGCCGGCCATTTTCCAGGTCTACGCAAAACCCACAGGCAGCCACAAGCAGCAGAATAACAAGCAAGCAACCTGGCTGACCGTGTGTTTTCGCGTGGCAGAAGCATGGCGGTTTGCCGTTGTGCAGCGGCGATGGGTATGAGCGTCATCGTGCCATAGCGGCGCCTGGGTAATGGCAAGTTTCGATAGGACGGCGCCAGGCGCGTGGGAAGGCAGCTTGGCGAGATATGTGAGAGAGAGGCTGAGTACGATAGACGGAGCTTCCGGGTTCATGGCTGCTGCCACGGGGGAACTCTTGCTGGACGCAGTTGGGAATGTTGAGGGAAACTCGAAGGGCCTCGGTTGCCTACAGTCGGCTTTGATGGTTTGCCTGTTGGAACAGAGTAAAACAGGGACAGGGAAGGCCACCTCATATTTCCTGTCGCATCACTAATAACCCGTTAATACACACCCAAAGGTGCGATGTTTCCAGTAAGGCGCCGGATGTAAGGCATGGTGGGCGACGGAGTCGAGCAGACGGGCCCACCGGTGTGTGCAGCGGCGAGATTACCTGGAGAGCGAGATGTAGAGGTGGCAGACCCGGTGGGCGCGGCGTGTGGCGAAGGTACCAGTCCATGGGCGGCCGGCGGTTGCCAGACGCCCAGCCCTCTACCCTTTGCCGCCAGGCGGAATGGTTAATTGATGGGCTCTTATGTTAACGGGTAGATTGCGGTTGTGATCCAATGCGTACGGGACGGGATATCCACTCTGTGGTAAACGCAATCTTTCGCACGCACAAAGGCGGCTGCATACTCGTCACAGCGGGTGCTGTGTGCTACGCAATACAACAATCGAAGGTAGACTTGTTCGCCTATCGTCGTGCCTAGTCTATGGCCGTTCATCGTCTCGCCGTTGGATGTGTGACGGGCCGTACGGATACCTCGTATTCCTGGATATGATCTCCTGCCTGCACTTGAGCGCATTTGTTGGTCCTTTGGTGGCATGTGCCACTGTTCCTCTGTAATCTGGGTACCTTGTGCATCCACCTGCTGGCCGGATAGGGCATGCAAGATGGGTTCTGCACCCCGCAGGATTCCAACTGCTGGGCCGCTGCCGAACGCCCAGCCTTCGACCCGTGGGTCACAGCCCGAGCCCGTATCGCACTAGATCGGTAAAGCGCTGTTCCGATCCATTACGATCTGTAATAACATTTATACAGCAACATTCGCTTCAATGGGAGCATTTCCCAATCAATGCCGACGTTCGCCGTCGGCTTCTCGCCACGCTGTCTCGCGCGCTTCGAGGTCAACTGCGAATTTCAATGACAGAGACTGCTACGAATCTTCTTTCCCCATCTTTGTAGCGCCATTACACGCGAGAGACATTACTTGAAGAAACGCGAGCCATACCCGTAGGCAGGGTGACATGGCCCGCATATGGCCGGAGCTGCCGCCTGAGCTTGCGGAGCGCATCGCGACCTCGCTGCCGCGCAACGTGCTGGCCTGCTCTGTGCGCCGAGTTAACAAGGCCGCCGCCGCGCTGTTCCGCGGGCCACAGCACACGACCGTGCGCCTCAACGAGCGCGTCCCCGAGCACGCCTTTGCCCGGCAATTTGGCGCGGCTGACGCCACCCGTGAGCTCAGCCTAGCACAGCGGCGTCAGCTGCTGTCCCACGTCGCCACAACCGGCAGCATACAGAACCTCGAGGTCGCGCTGGCGGCGGCAGGCTGCGAGCTGACGGCTGCGGTGCTCGAGGCTGCCGCAGCCGCCCGACAACTGCACGTCTGTGAATGGCTGCTGCAGCGGGGCTGTCCGGCGGGCGGTGCGCTGGCGGCCGCTGCCCAAGCGGGCCACAGAGATGTCTGCGAATGGCTAATGGACCGGGGCTTCGCCGCCAGCCTGGACGCCGCCGTCGCGGCGGCCAGCCGCGGCCCCTCGCGCCTGGTGGAGTGGCTTCTGACCCGCCTGCCGCTCGGCTGGGAGCTCAGCGCGGACGCCTGGCGTCTGCCGGCAGCGGCGGCCAAGGGCTGCGACCTGCCCCTGCTGCAGCGGCTGTACGACCGAGTCGAGGGTTTGCAGCAGGCTGCTGCTGCTGCTGCCGTCACGGCTCCGCACTCACCAGACGCCAGGGCCGCGGCGCTCATGACGGCGGCCGTCCGCAGCCCCACGCATGACTGGGCCGCCAAGGTGGAGTGGCTCGAGAGCCGCGGCTACCGCCCCGCCAGCATCTTCGACGATCGCGCGTGCAGCGCTGCGGCCGGCCTGCCCGACGCGGTCCAGCGCCTGAGCTGGCTGCGCCAAAGGGCCTACCGGTGCGGCTGCGGCGCGACCGAGAGCGCCGCGGCTGTGGGCAACGCCGCGGCGCTGGCGTACCTCATCGCCGCAGGCGTCCCGATCTCGCGGCGCGCCGCCGGCGCGCCGCCAGCGGGTGGCCACGTAGCGGCTCTGGAGCTGCTGGCCCGACACAGCCGCTCGCCCTGGCGCTGGCTGCCTGAGGAGACTGACCACCACTGGCTGCTCTGCCAGTGCACGTACGGCCTGGCAGAACACCCTTTAAGCCTGCCAATCCTCCAATGGCTGGTAGAGCACCGCTCGGAGTTGAAGCGGGACCTCAACGAAGAGAACGGCGTGTTTGCTGCTGCGGCCGGCTGGGGCGACCTGGAGGTGCTGGCCTGGCTGCGCAGGCGCGGCTGCCCCTGGGGCCGGCAGAGCTTCTTGGCAGCTGTGCGGGCCGGCAACGTGGCGGCCCTGGAATGGATGCATGCTGAGGGCTGCCCAGTGGAGGTGCGGGGCCCGCCACCGCGCGGCGTGCAGTCTGCAGCGTGTGCATGTGATTGAGATGCGCGCACACACAACATTGCCAAGGCCCGCATATCGGATGCATATTAGCAGCGGACTGACTCTGGCACACTTGATGGTTTCTAACTGGCGCGGGGCTTAAAGCCATGCCTGCATGCCCCTGTTCCAAAGTTCAGAACCTGCGCCGGTGCGGCAGCCACGCGCCGAGCGCGCGCGTGGCGACTTGCCCACTAGCGCTAGCCCGTGCTTGGCATTGGCCCTATACGGCGGTGGAGTGGGTTGGGGGGCCGGGCGGGGAGGCGGCAGAGCAGCGTGGCGCGAGGAGGCGTGGGTGGTGGGAGGCGAGTGCGGTGGGGGCCGCTGAGGATCCTTCCCGGGCTGGGACGGCCGCGCTGGCGCTTCTGGACGGAAGGCCAATTGGGCTGATCACCAGACGCCTGCCGTGCACGCGATGCTGCATTCATATGTGGTCAACGACTGCTAAGCCTTCTCGTGCCCGTTTCTGTGCGCGCAACTCGGCCCTCGCAGGCCGACGGAAGCCCCTATCTGGAGGCCGCCCTCAACGGAGACGCCTCAACCCTGGGCTGCCTGCGCCGCCTGGGCTGCCCCTGGGGCCCCCGCAATGGCGTCTTCATCCAGGCGCTCAGGATGGCAGAGCCTCTGCCGCCGGGCGGGCAGCGGGCGCTGGGCCCCACGCTGCGCCGGCTACTGGAGGCCGGCTGCCAGATGGACTGGGGCGCAGCGGATGCCGCACTTCAAGTGGTGTCAGGCGGCGCTGACGGAGCTTCGGAGTGGTTGGAAGGGGGCCGGGGTCAGGCCGTAGCCGGACGGCAACAACGGCTCAAGCGGCAGGTAGTGTATCGTAAGTGCGCGTGGGCTGTGGCGGGAGCATGCTATGAACTAGTTCAGAGTCCTACAATTTGGTTCAGGACACCACCTGCTCTGCGCAGCCGGCCCACTTGTGGCGGCAGTGCACGCGGGACGTGGCGGGTGCAACGCGGTGCACGTGCGGAGCTGCGGCGACGGGAACGCGGCAAACGCCGCCGCTGCGCCGTGGCCACCTACTGCGTTCTGCGAGCTGCATTTGGAGGGTAGGAAAGCAGGTCGCCTGCAAGAGGACACTGCCACCTCTAATGATCGGACACCTGTATATCCGGCGTGTATGTTGACCACGTACTAATTGCACTTGGTACCTTCGGTGACGATGACGCGCCTGCGAAACAATGGATGCCCCTGCCGTTTGTATGCATGGCGGGTGTGACCAAAAGCATCAGATGTGTATCCTGAAGGACCCAAACTCAGTATGGTATGCTCGGCAGTTGAAGTAGGCGCCAGTTCGCCTGCACTGACAAGGGTGTCAGAAGCAGTAATGAGGTGTAAGGCGGCGTTTCGCCGGAGTGTGAGGCGCGTATGCACTATGCAGGGCCATGCCCGCACCGGCGGCTCTCCGTTGGGGTATACGACGATGAAGCCCACTGGCGGCAGGGCTACAGGTACAGATACGTGACCGGAGTGTGCATTACTATGCGTGTGGAGTAAATGGGCTTTCGTACGTCTGCGAGACGGGCTTCTTTGACGCTGGACTTATGCACTGGCTGGTCATATTGTACTGCAACTGTGCTCATGCGCGGGGCACATAGACGGTTCTGCCATGGCGGCAACGCCTGTATCCTATGCCCAATGATAAGCAGCCCTTTAGGCTTCACGAAGGAAGCGAAAGGGCTCGGAGAGCCGGGCTCGGAGGGCCTTGCAACGACTGTCTCTCTGCCGTTGTGCCATTTCCAGCATTACGTCAGCCGATTCCCGCCCAAGCCGCAGCCATGCATCAACGCCTAGCCCTGCAGGCCTTGTACCCCAAACACAACCAGCAGCAGGTACCAGGAGGGGCGCTGCAGGCGCTCGAGAATCCGCAAGCGCCGAGCTGATCGCACACGGCACTAGCATTGACAGAGCTCGCCTGGGCGCACTTCACACCTCTGCAGCTCCGCGGCGGCACTCCGCAGCAGCCACGCTGTACTCAGCGTCTTCGTGCGCATATGCGGACATAAGCAACACGCAGGGCACGCAGCAGAACCCTATGCGCAGGCGCCACAAGCGCGGCAGCAGCATCTCTCTATGTATGAACGGACGCCGACGGCGCCACACGCACATAGGCTGTCCCTGCGCTCGTTCCGCACGACGATGATGCGGCAGTGCACCGGTGGCAGCAGTGGCGCTGCTACAGCTTGAGGGCGGTCATGAACACGTGGTGCAGCCCCGCCGCCTTGCACAGCGACCCCAGCTCCGACATGCCTCCCTCGTCCAGTTCCACAAAGGGCAGCGGCGAGCGCAGGCGCCGAGACGCCTCTACCCGGGGGTCGCCCTTCGCCGCCGCCGCCGCCGCGGCGGTGCCACATGCTGCCGTTGCTGTCGCCCCAGTTGCCGCTGCTCCGCTGGCACCGCCCTGCAGGAGGCCCGGAAAAGGCAACAAGTCCTGGCCGCGTACCTGAGAGGGCGCCAAGAAGAAACAGCGGATGTGGGTGATGGGCGAGAGGGCGAGGTCCTTTCTGCGCTGGATCACAGGTTCTGCTTCACCAGACATTCCTTTCGCACCAACCTCCGCCGCTCCGGCACTCGGTTACGCATCAATTACGCATCCCAGGGCGAGAGCAGGCAGTGGAATTGCACATAGCCTGCTGCTGATCCTATACGCAGCGTTACGCTCAACACTGGCCCCAGTAGTCAACCCTATTCAACAGACCTCCCCACGACGCACCGCACCTGCATGGCCTGCCAGCTCAGTGACCGTATGCGGCTGAGGAACTCCGCCACATCCGCCGAGTGGCCCTCCACCACGATCACTCCTGCGGCGCGGGCAGCCAAAGCCCAGCCCAACGGCGCGGGCGACACAGCTTCATGTACTACCAGACGGCCCAACCCGTACTCGCACAATCTCTTGACGGAAGACGGAAGGCGGGCTCCCTCTTTCTCTGCAGATTTCCCTGCAGAATTTTTGCTGTCCCGTCTTGGCACGATCAAGGCTCCGGTCCCCACAGACCCGTGTCAGAGCCCCGTTGAGCACCTCCGGCCCCGAGCATGCCGGTACACCAGTCCCAAGGCGCCAGGCCCGTGGGTCACCTGGGAAGCCGGGTTTGCAGGCGCCCGCCAGGCGCAGCTCCCGGGCCCACTGCACAATGAGTTTTCGCTTGGTGAGGGACTTGAGGTGGTGGAGCCACACCAGACAGCAAAGCAGGCCATCCGGCTCCGCGTCTTTCCCATCGGCGCGGCCGCCTGCAGCCGCCGATCCTTGCGCGGAGCCGCCGCCGGGGCCTGCGGTGGCGCCACCGCCCTCCGTCCGCAGGTCGGCATCCTCAGCCGCGAGCTGTTCCACGGCATCCTGCGAAGGGAGGTGGCAGTCACGGGTAGGGGAGATAGTTTAATCAACACGCATGCACGCCGGAAAGACTTGCGAAGAGCACGGCTAATGGGACGGGGAGCCGGCCCTTCCCGCGCCTTAGCCAATCGAGCAGCCGCCTTTGTAGCATGGGGGAGTGTGCCGCATTAGGCACGGATAGCATGCTGCCATGCGCGAAAGCCATATGACGGCCACTCAAAACCGGCACGACGCGCCGAAAGCGGACCCGCTCAACAACAGCACAGTTTGAGGTCTTCAGTGGTGGGGTACAACCGCCTAGGTCCGGGCGAAAAGGGGGGCATGCTGTCATGCGCAGAAGTGTTGACAGGCCGCGACGTCGCAGGCTCTTCGCACAGGCCCGGGGCGCGGGATGTGTATGGGCTCAGGGCAAGCCAGGATCCGGCAGGTTGCCCCAACAGGTTGCTAAGAGCCGCAGAGCTGCATACGGTACCCCGCGCCTCTAAGCACCCTGTGCGCAGGCTGCGCATTGTCGGCCCAGCCGTCCTGTAAGCCCATCGACCGATGCGTTTGACCTGGCTGACGGGCCCGCCCGATAGTTGATTCCCCATCTTTAGGGCGTCCGGCGCCGACAGAAAAGCAGCCCCATGGGCAGAAGGGGTTCCGCTGGCTGGGCCCAGAGGCCGACCTGAGCTCTCGCATAACACACGGGATGAAGCGGCCACTCAACACGTTAAGGCCCCCACTACCTTGAGGGCGTCGAGCGCGAGCAGCAAGCACTCGCAGCCCTCCGCCGCCTGCGACTCCGCCACGGCCCGGACGACGACGTTGAGTCGATCGTGCGCGTGGCTGCACACTCGCGGGTGGACAGGTGGTCAGGTCCCGGAGGGACGAGACGGGAGGGGGTAATAAAGAAAGGGAAACGGGAGGGGGGCAAGGTTAGGAGCGGGCTTGAAGCCGGGATCGGTGAGGAGCGGGCTTGAAGCCGGAAGCTCATGCCGCGGGGGGCCCGGCACGCATGCATGGGCACGGGCCGAGGAGGAGAGGTCCCCAGAGCAATGGGCGGCGCCGTGCGCGAGGGCGGCTGTATGCGTGGTCGCACAACCGAGTGGACGGCACGTGCGGGCACGTGAGCGGAGTTTGGCTCTGCGTGTTCTCGGGGTGCAAACGCGCTCCACGCCACACCCACGGCGACTGGCTCACCGGCAGGGCCACGAGCTACGGTTTAAAGGAATCGACAACACCCTCTCCGCAACATGCCGGTAGCGGCTGGTTGCCCTCCCAGTTCGCCACACATCAATGCCATGTCAATCCGTTTGCGCCCACGCACTCAACCGTGGGCCTCCACACTCGACCGTCAGGTCCGCCCTGCAGCCGGAGCAGCCATCAGCAGCTCCGCCTTCACCTCCGCCCGGCGACCCGCCGTCCGGATACGCCCTCGGCAGCGTGAACCGCAGCGCCACGGGCTGCCCGCAGTACGACAGTCCGGGCGGCCTGCAGGGCGCGAGGGCCGGAAGCTGGTGAAGCAACGCTGTGTGAAGAGAAGCGCTGCGCTCCACGAGGGGGCAGTGCCTCGGGGGCACGTCCCGTACGTGCTCGTTTCATTTTTGGAGTGATGGAGTGTTGGTCTACTGAGCTCCTCCGCGCCTTGCCTTTTCACTCGTTAGCCTTCACGATTGCTGCCGACGTGCCCACCAGCCCCTCTGTGTGGAGCCCGTAATCTGTATCTGCACCTGATGGTGCCGCTCAGAAGCGGCAGACCCTCAAAGATCCCCACGTCTTGGGCGCCTCTCGAGGCGAGCACGGCACCGCCATCGCTGCAGCACAGCTGCTGCGCGAGGGAGAGCGTCTGCTGCTCGATGGGCGCAAAGAGCACGCCGCCAGCAGAGGCCGAGGACGAGTTGGGCGGCGCCGCAGACGACACAGGCGACATTTTGGCGCCGTGTCCAAGGTGGCTGTCGATACGGGCTTTGGCGTCCCTCTGGTTGTCCTCCCAGTCGGGGAACATGGCACATAACGCCTGGCAAAGCAAAGCAGTACCGCAGCGCAATAGAGAGCGTGACTTCAACGGTGCAAGTGGTCTGACCGTGTTGAACCGTGCGTGTGTTGGTGGCAGCCAAGGGATCTCACGCCAAAGCGGTTCGACAGTGATGTGCGCTGTTGAAGCATGCCGTGCTTCATCCATGCTTCATCGGTGCGCCTGTGCCTCAACGGCCGTCGCACCTCAATCTCGTCGAGCTGCCGTTGGAGTTGTTCTAGCCCGGCAGCCATTGTAGTGCATTCAAGAGTCAGCTTGATGCTTAGCTACAGACTTTTCCATTGTTGCAATAGAGTCGCGTCAAACAACAGTGGGAACAAGCCATGCTTTGTTTACGCCAGTCACGGCATATCATTGTCATAATCAATAGTACGCACAGGTCTTTATGGGAATCAGGCCATTATGCATATGACGAGGTCGGTGACTGTCGGGCCCTGCTTTGCCCGATCGCTCCATTGCCCATCATCGCAGACACAGTGGACGAGTGCACAAACGGCGTTGGTTACAGGACTTTGCGTACCGAAAACCAGCCAAGACGCAACGACGAAAACTGATGAAGCCTGGGACGAGACATATAATACAATAAAATAGTGAACTCAATGTGTGTAAAAATAACGGGTTGTTTCGTCGCCAGGGTACCACCTGTTCGTAAATTTCTACACATCTTTGCGTGTTCGGCAGCAACTACGGGTAGTTTCCAGTGGGTTCTTGCCAATCTTGCCATCGAGAAAGGCCCTTACCCTCGCCCTTCCTCTTCCTTCCATCTCCTTCCATGCCATCTAGGTTCCGGAGCTGTAGTTCAAGGTACCACCAGACACGGCCATATG
>LSYV01000043.1:721083-773834 GCA_001584585.1 Gonium pectorale
AGGGTGACTTTTTGGGACTGGGGTCGCCGGCGGAGGCCGTGGCACGACGCACCAAGTCTCACTTTGACCTCAGCGCCCGGCCCGTCGTGCCGGCGCTGGTTGGTCGCCACTCCTCCGTCACCGTCGGCTCGCGCGGCTCCGTCGCCTTTGCCGCTGCGGCGGCGGCGGTCGCCGCCGACGCCAGGAGCGGGCGCAGCCTCGGCGGCGGCATCGGCGGGAGCACCCTTGGGCCGCGGCCGCGCAAGGGCAGTATGGGCGCGCAGGCGGCTGCGTCGGCCTGGGGCGCGCCCAGCGCCGCCGGGGGGAAGAGCATGCGACGGTCCCAGACCACGCACGGTGGGGAGCCGTCCGGCTTGGTCCCCCTAATCATGGGGCGTGCCAGCACCGGACACATACACGTCAGCGGCTCGGCGGCGGCGGTGGTGGCTGCAGAGGAGGGCATCCTGCCTGGCTCGCCGCGGCGGCCATCCCTGGAGAAGGCCCCGGGGCTGTTCGGCAGGGGCCCGGCGGTGGCCTTTCCGGGAGGGGAGGGTTATGGCGAGGAGGAGCTGTCGGAATGGGCGCGCGCGCGGTCGGTGACGAGCCGGCAGCATGGTGCGGGGCCGCAGTCGCGGTCGCACTCGCAGCTTCACTTGCAGTCGCACCTGCAGCCGCAGCCGAGGGGCGAGGGCCACGCGGCGGCGGGCGGCCGGGAAGGGCGCTCGTCGGTGCACTTCAAGAAAGGTTAGCAGACCGAGCCAGATCGGTTTGATGTGTGTGCGTGTAGTTGGTAGGGGTCAGAGAGGGGGGCGCGACCGAGGGGGTAAGGGTTCGAAGTGGCCATAGCTGTAGAGCCCAAACGTGTGTCAGAGCGGCCAGAACTGTGTTACGGAAAGCATGCGCGTGTGTGTTTGCGATTGACTGGCCATGCGCAGCCGGCGTTTCGGCCGGTGCGGCCAACGCCGCTGAGAAAATTGGGTTCATGCTTGTGCAACCATCACCTGGACTTAGGGCCTACGGACGGTAGCACGTGCACGCGGAAGACTGAGGGAGGATGAACGGCATTGGGCCGGTAGAAGAGAGATGACGGTTTGGGACGCGGGGGCTGTTCTATGCTGCCGCTGTGCGGCGGAGGCCGTATGTGTGTGTACGGTATGCGTTTTCCGCCGTCGGCGCTCCCGTAGGTACCAATGCACTGTGAATCACTGTGCTTTGGGCAACAGGGTGACAAGATGGGACGTGTGCCTCTCTCCGCACTGTGTTTCATTCTGCGCTCTCCTCAGTGCTTAATGGACGCGCATTTGACACTTTGGCCCGCTTTTGAGCCGACTGACCAGGAAAAGGCTTTGCTAGAGCTGACCGGCCAGCTTATTGAAATATGGCATTGGCCAGGGACTGAGACCTAAATATTGTTAACTGGGTTCTGGTGTACGGCTACGCGCATAGCCTAACCTATAAGGTATGATCTGGAAGCATATACGGCCGGTGGTTGTGTGTGGTTAGGGAGGGCGGCTGGGGAGATTGAGCTTGTTGGCGTGGGGCGCGGATGGTCGTAAGGTCAATGATCGTATCCATACAGCAAACCTTTCGCCCCTTGGGAACTGTCTGGTGTTGTCAATGACGTTGAAAGTATTGTGGCGGGCGTGGAGCCCCCTGACACGGCACGGTACCGGTACGGTCAGGGAGATGCACCGAGCGCCTGAAGAAGGCGAAAAGTACCCTGACCTGCCTACCTCTTTCGCGTCGTACCCTGATGGATTCGTGCCTCCCATGAGCTGCTATTTATCCATTCATGGTGTTTGGTGACTTTGGTCTCGTCGTGTTTCATAGGCCAGGCGTCACATTGTGGAATTCGGGGACCCCAAGCGACGCGTGTCGATATGCGCTTGCCTCCGCAGGCCGCCTATCATATCTCGCCTTGCTGTGCGTTTACGTGCGTTGTGCGGCTTGGGGTCCGGAGATGCGCGCATCCCCCTGGGATGCGAAGTCCAGATCCTGTTCCGTGTAACACTGGATTGCATTCGCCGTACGGTGCTGCTCACCGATGCCCCATTATAAGTCTGCATACTCGGCAAGACCCCGCACAGAGCAGGATTCACATGCATTTCTCACCTCACCTCAGTTACGTTAAATAAGGCAGTAAGCAGTAGGCAGTGGGGCACGATCGCCAGGACCATTCAGCGCCATGCTGGTCTCAGACTCAACCCACGAGGGGCGAGCGTGCCCACTGCCGGGAGCCGTTCCCGCACACCTGCGCCGCCCAACTGCGCCGGGCCACAGGGCCACGTGCGCCGCAGCTGCCGGCGTTTCGCCTCACGGTCCCGGCAGCCCCGTCCCCGCGGAGCAGCTCGCGCAAGCCTTCGGCCGTCCGCGCCCCCGCCCCCCCCCCCCCGCCCCGCCACAACCGCCTGCCACCCGCTGCAACGGGCGATCCCTTCTCGACCGGTGCCCCCTTGTCCCCTCGCTCCACAGGCACCATGCCCTGCCCTTTCAGAAAAAAACGATAACCAGAAACGGGGAAGGCAGGTCCGCCCACCCCGTGCTGCCGGCGACTAGTGCAGGGCTTACCGCACGTTGCGGCTGCAATGTCAACCTATGCCCTGGCAGTGGCGTGTAACCTGGTGCTCAGTCATCTGCAGCGAAGCCTTCCCCCCCCCCCCCCCCGCTTGCAGGCTAGCTCGTGAGCGCCGTGTCCTTTGGCTTCGGGGCTCCGGCCCCGCGCCCCACCTAGGCCCAGGCGGCCGCCGCCTCCGCCAGCGAGAGAGACCGCAGCATCGCCAGAGCCCCGGGCAGCAGCTCGCCAGCCGCAGTGCACAGCGCAGCACGCCCGTCCGCATCCCCGGCCGCGCCGGCGGCGCCACCTTCCCCGCCACGGCCGGTTGCAACCCCCAACAGGGCCCGCTGCCACGCCCGCAGCGTGCGTGCAGCGGCAAGCCTCTGCCCCACCACCTCGCTCCACAGCCTGCGACCCGCCGCCCCTGTCGTCACCGCAGCGGCCGCCACTC
This sequence comes from Gonium pectorale, assembly GCA_001584585.1. Lineage (NCBI taxonomy): Eukaryota > Viridiplantae > Chlorophyta > Chlorophyceae > Chlamydomonadales > Volvocaceae > Gonium > Gonium pectorale. The sequence continues at coordinate 724,068 of LSYV01000043.1, forward strand.
CGTCAGCTGGACCCGCGCCGGCGGCGGCACGTGCCGCGGCGGCCGCCGCACCCTCCTCCAGTATGGCCTGGATCTCCCGCATGCACGCCAGCAGCCGCCGCAGCGCCACCTCCCCGCTCGGCTTTGCGTGCGCCCCGACTGCCGTCCCCGGGCCAAGGCCGAGGGCAGCGTCGCTGTCGTCGGCGGCGTCGTCTGCGGCGCCGTCGGCGACCAGCGCTGGGCCCACGCGAGCCAGGCGCCGCGCCAGGACGCCCGACAGCGCCTGCACCTCCTCCAGCTCGGCGCGCGGGAAGAGCACCTCCGTCGCGTGCCGTGCCCCAAAGCCCAAGCCCGATCCCGGGCGGGAGGGCGGACTGGGGCCGGAGCCGGGACACCAAACAGGGCGTCCTGGGTCCAGGGCTGCATGCCCTGCCGGTACTGCCCGTCTGTCGGTTCCATCGGTTGCTGCAACGGCGGTTGCACCTGCAGCTTCGCCAGCCGCAACCGGCGGCGGCGGCGGCGTCTGCACAGCGCGCGGCTCTACCGGATGAGGCTCGGGCGCCACTGCGATCCGCACGGCCGCGCCTGCTGCGTCCGCCGGCCCAGACGGCCCACCCTGCCCCTCCTCCGCGGGCATCCCGGAACCGAGGGCCGGCGGGGCCGGCGCCGCAGCCGGGCCAATGCTGCCCAGGGTCTGGCCCTGTGCCGGCACCGGCGCCGGGGTCTGGCCTTGTGCCGGCACCGGCGCCGGGGTCTGGCCTTGTGCCGGCACCGGCGCCGAGGTCAGCGCCGACAACGCACAGACGGGCGGCGACTGGGGTGCGGCAGGGGCCACGGGTGACGACACATCGGCGGCGGGGCTCGCGAGCGCAGGCGCAGGCAGAGCTTGCTGTGGCTGCGGCGACTGCTGCTGCGGCGGTGGTGATTGCTGCTGCCGCGGTGGCTGTGGCGACTGCTGCTGCTGTAGGGCCCTCATCGCCGCATCCACGACAGCCGTCAGCTCAGCCCGCTGTCGGGCGTAGGTTGCGGCCGCCGCCTGAAGGGCCTCCGTCGCGGCCCTCATCGCCGCCATCATGTCGTACGCCGACGGGGCCCCCGCCGCCTCCGCGGGCACAACGGGAGCCTGCGCCGCAAGCGCCCCTGCCGCCGCGGGTCCGTCAAGCGCTGGCGCGCTCGCGGTCGCCACCCCGGCCAGAGCAAGTGCGAGGGCCGCGGTCGCGGCGGTTCCAGCTGCGGTCACTGCCCGCGCAACCGCCCCCACACCCGCGCCGGCAACTGCATCTGTGACGGTGAGGTGAGCGTCCTGTAGCGACGAAGTGGCTGCCGCGTCTGTCGGACCCGGCCCCGTAGTGAGCGCTGCGGACGGGGCTGCGGCAGCTGCTGCGGCGGCGCTCGGCTGCGGGCCGGCCGCAGCTGCTGACGCCGGCGCGGTCGCATTCCCTGCTGCTGTGGCTGCTGGAGCGGGCACGCCCTCCACGGTGGCCTCGAGTGGGGGCGCAGGCCTTGCTGCTCCCGCCTCCGCGATGGAAGCGTCCCCGGCAGCTGTCGTGTGCATCGCATTGGGCGCTCCGCCGCAACCGGGCGCAGAGGCATCCGCAGCCACTCCCCGCTCAGCTGACACGCGGTCCCGCTCTACAACCCGCTCGCAGTCCGAATGAACGGCCGCCGCCTCTGTGTGCGGCTGTTGCGGGTCACAGTCAGGCCCGCAGACGGGCTGGAGGGCCGCATGCGGCATCGGCCCGTCGCAGGCAGCTCGGCGACCTTCTTCGCCGGCCGCTTGCCCACAGGAGGCCAGTCCAGGGCTTCTGGCCACAGCCGCAGGCCCCTCTGCGGCTTCCGCCGGCTGGCGAGGAGGCGCAGTCGCGTCCATCCCTGCCGGCTCGACGGCGACGGTGTCGACGGCCTCAGCAGCGGTGTCTCCCGCTGGCGGGGCGCGATCACCAGCCGCAGTAGCCGAGTCCCGGGGTGGGCCCAGTGTAAGCTTGGGCGGGTCACGCGGCTCTGGGCGCCCGCTGCCGCTAGCAGTCAGCCTCGCGACCCCTGCGCTGTCGCCGCCGCTGCCGCTGCTGCCGCTGCCATCGTGCCGAATGCCTCCAGCTACGGCCGGCGCCACAGCTTCGGCACAGCTATCGGCGGTGGCGGTTCGATTGCCGCCATCGGTTGTGCCGTCGACGCCCCGGTGCGGCGGCGGCGAATGCGAACGTGACCACCGCGGCCGCTTGCGGCCGCCTGCACTGCAGCATGGCGAAGCAGACCTGCGCGCTAGGCTGCCTTGTCCACAGTTGTGCCGCGGAGACGCCGCCAAGCTCTCGGCCGGGCCCCGCAGCTCCTGCGACGTCTCCGGCGCGGCGCCCTCCTCTGCTCCCAGCGCCTCATCCGCACCACGCGGCTCCTGCAGCGCCCCAGGCTCCGGGTTTTGCTGCAGAGCTGGCGGCTCCTGTGGGCGCTGCAGTGGCTGCGGCAGCTGCGGCGGCTCTGCCGGCTGCTGCTGCCGCTGGGCTTCGGGTTGCAACGGGGGCGCCTGCGTCTGCGACGGCTCCGCCGACGCCTGGCGGCCGGGGCACTCGGGGCCGTCCGGCACCTGCTGGGTCCGGGGAGTAGCGTGGGGCCACGGCGAATCCTGCGGCTCCGGAGGTACCTGAGGGCCCGAGCCCTCGCGGTCATGCTGCTGCGGCTCCGAAGGCCCCCGGGCGCTTGGAACCTCGGGGGCAGTCCCTTGCGGCCTGAGAGGCTGCTGAAGACAGGGGCGGTTCAGACGCTCCGGCGGTGTTGTCTGGCCAGATGGGTGTCCCGGCGGGTCCAGCTGCGGTCCGGGGCGTCCTTGCGGCTCGTTCGGCTCGGGCTTGGGCTCGGGCTTGATGACGTGGGCGGGCATCGCAGCTGGCCTGGGCTGCGGCCGCAGAAGCTGCTGCGGCAGCGGTCGCGCCGGCGACGGCAGTGGCGACTGTTGTTGCGGAGCGGGCAATGGCAGTGACGGTGCTGCTGCCTCTCGCTCGGAAAGGGGATCGGCGCTTGGCGCGCAAGGCGCCGACGCCGCCGGGACGGCGCCGACGCCCGCCGAGGCGCAGTCTGCTGCTGCTGCTTCTGTTGCGGCGGCGGCAGCATCACCAGCACCGGCGTCGCTCACGGACGCCCCATCGCCTACCGTCGGCACCCCTGCCGGGTGTTGTACGGACGGTACCGTGGCGGCGCCTTCTTGGCATGGGGTGCTGGTGGCCCCCGGTGGGCCTGCAGGTTGCCCGTGCCCCAGGGCACCGTCAGCAGCGGGCCGCAGCTGCGGCGCCGGCACCGCTTCCACAGGGGCTGCCGGACCGAACGGATGCACCTCCGCCTCCGCCTTGGGCAGCCAGGCCCCGAGTGTTACCTGCGTCCCCGTGAGGGCAGGCTGCGCGGGCGGCGCGACGGAGACGGGCTTGTACGCAGGCAGCCAGCCTCCGGGGCGCTTGCCTCCTCCGCCCGCGCTGGCGGCTGGCGCGCCGGGTCCCGAGGCGCAGGCAGCATGGCAGCTGGGCCCGCGGCCGAGAGGAATGACCACAGGAGCCTGGGAGGCGGCGGAAGTGCCCCCGGCGGACACGCTGGAAGGCGCCGAGGCTTCCGCCCCTGCCCCAGCCCAGGTCGCCAGCCCTGTCCCGGTCCCCGTCATCGTGACCGTGACCGTGATCGTCGCTGCCTCCGTCGCTGTAACATCGGCGTCCACAGACTCGGCAGGCGCGCCATTAACGGCAAGCGATTGCGATGTCTCGCGAGGGCGACCGCGCAGGCGCTTCGCCCACACGCCAGCCTGCGCGTCGGCCGCTTCTGCCGTGGAGGGCGAGCGGCCGCGCGTCTGGCCGCGCCGGCCACGCCCCTTCTCCTTCTCCTCCTCGTCTAAAACCACACGCTCCCCCTGCTCCTCCTGTTCCGGCCGCAGCGCTTCCTCGCCACCCTCCTCCTGCTCTTCCTGCTGCCGTTGGCGCTTGCTGGCCCGCCCCCCGACGGCACGGGCGGCGGCTCTGCCTCTCTCGCTTGGCTGCGGCAGCCGCGCCCGCAGCGTCACCACCCCGTCCTGCCCGCCCGCCGGCTGGGCCGCCTCCGCCGCCGCTGCGGCAGAGGAGCGCCGGGTGTGCCTGTTGCGCGTGCCCCCGGGGCTTTGCGCCGCGGTTTCGGGGCCGGGCGACCCGCTGTACCCCAGGAGCCGGCAGCCCACCAGCTCCTCCTTGGCGATGCGGGGCAGTCTGTGGAGGCATGGAGGCAGTGTGCGGTGAGGACCGTGTTCAAGGACAATGCCCACGAAGAATTATATGGTGGGAGCCGCGGGGGGCAGGGCACTTGGGCGGAGCCGCGGTAGGGCAGGCAGGGCAGCGGCGCAGCGGGGGGCAAGCGGCCGTGAGCCCCAGGGGAGCTTGGAGGGGCCCTGGCCATCCCCCCCCTCCCGGCGCGGGTATCACACCGGGCACAGTGTGTCCCACCTCAGAGACCTGACCGTGCGTCAACCACAGCGCAACGGGATGCCTTTGCATGGGTTCTTCATCCTTTCCTCCCGACCCACTGTGCCCGTCCCTTTTCATTCACCGGCTTCCGCCCGGCCGCCTACAGCGCCGCCTCACACACACACACACAGCCCGCGCTGTCAAACGGTGCCACCAGGGCTAACAGGGCTCGGTCGCCTGCGCACGCCCTGCGCAACCGCTCGGTAGCGCCGCGTCAACGACGCGCCCCTTGCCGCCCACTACTCACATGAGGCCAAAGCGCTCCTTGCCCCTCGCCGTCATCACCAGCCCCACGTGCGGCCCTGAGCGCTTCACCACACGCAGCTGGTCCGCGCCGCCGTCAATGCCGTTGCCGCTGCCGCCGGCGTCGTCGCTGCCGCCGGTGCCTAGGAACTCGACGCGGAGGCGCACCTTCGGGCGGCCGTCCCGTTCGTCGCCTCCTCGCCCTTTGCTCCCGCCGCCCCCGCCTCCTCCCGCTCCTCCGCCTGTTCCGTAATACCAGGGAAACCAGCACTGCACCTGCCAGGCTGGCAGCGGCAGGCAGCGGGACGCATCGTCGTACAGCGTGCCCTCCTCAACCGGCCCACAGACCCGCGAGGCTGGCCTCGCGGCCCCATGGCTCTTGGTGGTGGGGGGGTCGGTGGAGTCGCAGGGGACGCTAGTGGACGGCGCGTTCGTGCACGCGCCATCGGCACCACCGGAGCCAGCCCCGCGGCTCGACGACGTAAGTTGTGCCGTCCCCGCCTCAGGGCTGCGCGCGCTGGCACGCGGTTGTGCACACTTGGCGTCCTGCCGCCCCGGCCCGCGCCCGCCGCTCCCACTTGTGGCTGCCGCTCGTGACGGCGCTGCGGCCGCGGGGGGGCGAGCCAGGCGGCAGCCCACGGCAGCGCCGAGAGAGGTCTGGGCTGACGGCGCGTCACCGGCGCTAGGGTTATTGTAGCCGCTGTGGCATGCCTTGTCGTGATTGCCGCCCGGCTGTGTCCCTGCGGCCTCCGGCGAGGTTCGGGCGGCTTGCCTGTCGGAGCCCCAGGCGAGCGTCCAGCCCCCTGCGCGACGCGCCTGGCCGCGGGGGATGCCGGTTGGGGTTGACGCGGGGGGGCCTGCAGGCCGCACAGCTTGCCCGGGGACGTCGCAGAGAGGCGCGTCCATGCCCGATGCCTGATTTGGACACTGCGAAGGGGACGGCGCGGGTGGGTTATCGCAGGCGCACTACTCCAGCACACTTAAGTGATCAGCGTTGACGGGATAGCTTCCTAAATGAAATGCCAAACCCTGTCGTCGGGTTGTGTCGACTCCCCCCGGGGTTGCATGCTCGTTCAGTGACCACAGTGTTGCCTCACCTAAGCAAAGCAGTAACACGCCGTATATCTCTCCCACTACGCCTTTCACTTCACGCGCATCGTTCCCAAGTATGGAGGTGCCAATGCCAGCAATCAATAAAAGATTGGTTGCAGTTCTAATGGTGTTATTTGCCAGGTACATATCGTCCGCTGAGTGACTGTCATAGTATCTGCACCCGCACCACAACAGACCCAGTTCGTAAGGGCTCCTACAAACTTGTATCGAGTGCTGTCTCATGTGATGTGTCTCACAGAAACTGTACCGGTATGCGCCGTACGCCGTTGCCTTGAAAAAAACAAGACGGGTTGCCAATGCGAGCGAGAGCAATTAGGGAAGATAGGGGCGAGGCACGGCACGGGGCACGGTGGAAACAGGGGAAACAACTGTCTAATCAAGTGATGGTCGGACGCGGTGGTGCAAGGATCGCATGCAAGCTGCATAGGAACTCGCGTGTTGGTGGGGGCGTGAGCCGAATGCTGGTAGGCTGAGAGGCGGGAGCGCGGGTTCTGGTGCGGTGTACGGTGTGCGGATGACTGTGCGAGCCGTTGATCGATCGCAAGACTCCCTCTCCTCCCTCTGGCTGCTGGCTAATAGCAATTACGGGACAAAGTCGACAAGCGCCCTACTCGATTGATAGTCGCGAATCGTGAGCCCCCAGTATCGCGATTCTGGGCACGATGTATCGATTGCAGTAGATTCACAATCATGAGGGGAAGGGCGCCAGCTGTCTGGGGCTGCCAGCGCTGGACTCTACTTGCTCTGGCCCTTCTGGCGCTTGTGCGAGCTTCTTATCAAGGTAGAATCTGGAGTGCTCCATAATAGAAGAGTCTTGGCGCAACAAGCCGAGAAGCACGGGTTAGACTATAATGGCCACTCTTGTGCGGGTTTCCTGGTGCAGAGGACCTCGGAGACCTGTGGGGCTTGGGGCCTACATACGGGAGACGGAGCGGCCGGCGCTTGCTGACACGCGACCTCAACTTGGATGAAATCTTTGCGTACTGGCAGAGGATGGTAAGTCACCGGGCCGAGACCAGGAATCGGCGCGCAGGAATCGACGGAAGAGAGCGTTCCCGGGGAGTCATGAAGGAGGCTACATGTCGCTTGGGGGGCAGGGAATGGTGAATCGTGCGCGGACAATACTTGTCGCTTTGTGCACGAGTCGGCCAGTCCAGTACGTAGCCAAGTCTAACCCCCATGCAACCCTTCTTGTCTCGTCTTTACGGCCTGATTGCATTCCCTGCGGGCCGTTCTTGTACGGCTTTTCCATCCCGTACAGTACGGGAAATGGCCGGAGGGGCAGTACAAGGAGCACATGGACGAGTACCGCAAGCGGGTGACAGCGGCGGGCCACATGTGGGGCCTGCCGAAGACGGACGAGGAGCTCCTTGACGTCTACTACTTCCTGCGCAACAGGACACAGGTCCGCCTGTGTTTGGTGTGCTAGCTGGGTTCTTGACAGGTGTTCCCGCCGCGCTTTGGGCTTTGCGGGGATCATGTTCCTGACCGCTCGGTCCCCGTCTCCCTCGCGGCTCCGCTTCCCCTCGCCGTCTCGCTCCCCAGGTTCCCACCGCCCCGGGTTGGACGCCGGAGCGCGACCGCTGCCCCGCGGGCTGCCATCTGCACGGGACCTGCAACCAGGAGCTCGGCAGGTGCTTGGCGCACAGCGGGCTCGTGGCCCGGGGCACAAACGGGTTATGACCGGTCTGAAGGCCACCGCGCGCAGCTGCCGGCAACGTGTGCGTTAAAGCCCATGCACCTGAAGCTCCTTGCCTCAGCATGGGCAAGCATAGGCCGCACGGCCCCGCCCGCAGGGTCACGCGGCTCGCCACCACGCTTCCCCTGCGGCCATGCGGCGCGATGAAGTACACACCTCACGGCCTCTTCGCATGCAATTCTGTTGCGAAACCCAGCGCGCCCTTGCCCGCCCTGTTTTGGACCGGGAACGGCTGGAGGGGGGAGTCTTGGAGCAACCAGGGAGGCTTGCGCCCCAAGCTTCTGTGTCGAGAATGCCGAGAATGGAACCCGGAACCCCACGCCGCAGGTGCGACTGCCCGCGCGGCCGCACCGGCCCCAACTGCGCCACGCCGCTGGCCACGACCTGCCGCGACTGGTGCCAGCACGATGGTCAGTGCTACCGGCTGATCCGCGAGTGGTGCATCAACGAGTGCAACGACCGGGGCACCTGCGTGGGCGGTGTCTGCCACTGCTACCCAGGCTATTTCGGGTCGGACTGCTCCCTGTCGATTGACTGGGACGGGACGCAGGGCGGCGGCGGCAAGCCCAATGCGACCGTCATCCTGGCGGGGCTGGGCTACAGGTGTGCATGTGTGTGTGTGTGCGTGTCGAGGGCGCGGGGTCTCTTGTGCAGCTGCGCGGTTGCGGCGGGGCGCTATGGCTTGGGGCTTCAAAGGCTCTCGCTGCTGCCGGCTGGCGGGCTTGCAAGCCGGCGAGAGCGCATGACGGAAACTCGCCATGGGCGCGCGCGCATCGGTGCTCGTGGTCTGGAAGGGCTGTCAGCGATTGCTCTGCCAGCCAGCTAAGGGCGGGTCTGGGGTTCTGTGCGTGAGGGTGCGTTGTTGCAGCTGGTACTTCACATCTAGCGCGGCGCCTACCCTTGTCCTGCCCACTCTGGCCACCGCCGACCATGCCTGCCTCCGCCCGTGCCCCCTCTCTTCGCCCTCTGCCCCTGCCGGCCCCATCCGCAGCCCCAACCCACGGGGCCCTCGCATCTACATCTACGAGTTCCCGCCGCAGTTTCATTTGTGGTAAGCACAGAGGTTCGCGCGCAGGGGCGCAGGGGGATCGTCCCGTGGCGGTTGGGTCAGTGGTCCACCGGTAACCGGCGTCGGGTGCCTGAAGGAACATCCCTGTGCCTGCGCCCGAAACATGGTGAACATGCTCCTCAGGAAGTGCAAAACGTATCGGTCGCCATCTCACGGCAACTACCATTTGCAGCCCTCCGTTTTCTCATCCTGCGTTTCTACCTCCAGTGTCCTTAGCCAGCCAGTTCCGGTGCTCCCATGGCGCCACCGCGCAGGGGCTTGCTGTGGCTGGACCGGCCCCTCAACATCATCCTCTGGGAGCGCATCATATCCCTGGGGCTGCGCACCGCCGACCCGGAGGAGGCGGACTATTTCTTCTTCGCGGGCTGCGGCCGGGGGTGCAACCAGTGGGACGAGAAGTTCAAGTACATCATGGTGGGGACGTGGGGAGGGGCAGGGGGCCAGGATGCACAGGTGTAAGGACATGGGCGGGGCTCGTTAGCATATGGGTACAACGCATGTAGAGTGCACATACCTTGTCGCTGCGTAAGGGTGCAATCAGTGGGGCGTGCGGTCGAAGCAGTTGGCGGTGTTGACGATGGGCAGGGTGGAGTTCCTCGGAAGCAGATCAACTGGACTGAAGTGTTCAGGTGTTGGCAGGACTCCGCGCCCGAGCGGCTTGCGGACGAGGGAGCGATGGGGCGTGAGGCGGTGCCGTGGGGGAGGGGGTGCGTAAGGCGAACAAACGGTGCGGCAAAAGGCGGGCACGCACCTCAGGGTGGTGGCCTGCGGGTATGTGGCGGGGTGGTGGACCCCGTAGGGGCCGGTATTTTGGATTGGCAGGCCCGCAATGAGAGTCCTGAGTGGTGGGCCGGGGCTGGGGGTTGCGGCTCCGGGGCCCGGGCCCTGAGCACACGTGACTAGGGACCGGCGGGCATCCGGTCTGATTTGAGTTAACCACATTGGGGAACATGGCGAGGAGCGTGCTGTCAGCCTCGCGCAGGACCTTTGGTTTTTGCTACTATGGTGTTGATGCCCTCGTCGTGCACCTCTTCAACGCAGTCCAAACGCGTGGCGCCGGCATCACACTCTGCTGCTCGGCAACCGCTGACCCGTACCTCCGCAGGAACACTACTCCAAGTACTGGAACCGCCGCAACGGCCGGGACCACCTGATAACACACCCAGGTGTGTGTTGACGGCCATGTCCAATACGGAACTCATGTTCAGTGCTTGGAAGGCAGTCTCATCTTTGCAAGGGCGCACTCCCTCGCGATGAAAATGAGCTCTTGATCCCAGGGCCTTCGGGCCGCTTCGCAACCCCAGGATGTGTCCATCTACTCCCAGAGGTTCTCAGCCCTGCTGTTGCCCCGGCCCGGCCCCCTCCACAGGCGACTGGGGCCGCTGCGAGAAGACGTGGAAAGAAGAGTCCGCCCCCTTCATCGCCAACCTCACGTTCCTGCACCACTGGGGCATCTCCATCGACCGCTCCAAGTGAGATGCCGGGCAAGGTGGCTTTGGGCGCCAATCGGCGGGCAAACGCACACTTCCTGTCGCCTGGACTGCCGCCTCTCGACCGCAGCCTCCTGTTACCATTCAGAGCTGAGACCATTGCCCTTTGGCGCCCTTGCGTACTTGCCGGAACGTGCTGTTAGCCCTCACGCCGCCATCTGCCTCGTTCAGGGAGCTGCAGCATGACCTGTTCAACGCGTGCCACATCCCCAATCAGGTGAGATTGCCGATCGGGTGCGGGTGCGGTGTACGATGGATTGAGCAGGATTCCCCCCCTCCTCTCGTGTACAACGGCCGAGACGGCCGGACGACAAGCCAAGCGGACAGTCGTGCGGCACAGGTGTACACCAGCACTTGCTCGTTTTCATGCCAAGGTTTGATGCGACACAGTTGCGCACTTGCGGCGTCATTCGCATGGCGTGGGTGCGGGTGCGGGGTTTGTTCGTACCGTTCGTACCATGTCATGGGTCAGCGCTGATCTGTGCGTCAGAGTGCACTATCAGCGGGTCATCGGCGCCGTCAATGGCAAGCGACGGAACTTCACATGGGCCTTCCCCTGCAACCGCAACCGCCGGCAGGACATTGTGGTGCCCGTCCTCTGCGGCGACCTGTACGGCCAGTTTGAACAGAATGTGTGGCACCCAAGCCGCAAGGCAAAGTACGTTGGGGGTGGCTCTCTCGCTCAGGCAGGGGGGGGGCAGTGGAACCGCCCATTCTTCCGCCTTGTGCTGCCCGAGCCAGGAGCTGTGATTTGCGCTTGGGCATGTTCGCCGCTAGTCTTGTGCCCTCCTCTTTATCGGACGCGCTCGGTTCGCGTTCCCTCCGGCCCCCTCGGACTGTATGCTTCCTCCGGCCCCTCCCTCATCGCAGCCCGGTCAACAAGACGGTGCTGGCGTCGCTGGCAGGTGCGCCCGGGCCGCTCGCTCGCCCGTGCTCGGCTTTCGTCCTGCACGCCCCGCCCCTCCTCCCCTCCGGTCGCGCTCCCGGTCGTCCGCTTTTGCCGCGGGCGACAGCAGCAGCCTCGCCTTCGCCCACGCGACTGCCAAGTTCCCCATGCCCTCCCCACCAATACAGCACGCCGCCTCGTTCTCTCCACACCCTGTTCCACGTAGGAAGCATCTGCGGCTGGAACAGTGCCGAGGAGCCGCCCTGCCGCAACAAGTTCTACTCCCTGGGCGTGCGCGCCGCGCTGTGGCAGCTGCGGGACCAGCCGGGCTTCCACATCGCCAAGCGGGTGCCCGCGCTGGGCGCCAGCATGGCGGCGAGCGAGTTCTGCTTTGCGCCCACGGGTAGGCGGCGCGCGTTGGGAGCCTGGGTCTAGGCTCCTCATGTGTGGGCGAGGGCCAATTCGATTGAGAGTGCGAATAGCGCTCGCTGATGGGTGAGGGGCGCTCGCGGCACGCAACGTAGCGAGGGAGCCCGGCTTTACGCCCGCAATAAAAGTGGGGCTCAGAGGATGAAAAACGGGGGTGGGGGCGCGCACGGTGGTGAAGGGGCGGTGTGGAGTTCGTCATACTCCCGGGGTGTTACCAGGGCATCAGCGGGCACGTCGGGAGTAGCACACGGGCTGCGGCCTGGCGACCATCATGCTCATCATGCTGGCCAACCTCTGCTGCTGCTTCCAGTGGTTCAGGGTGGTGGGTGGGGTCTACACAACGGCGGCGGGGGATTGCACCGCCCTCCCTTCCGCTGCCGCGGGCCTTGGCGGGTCGAGGCACGCGCATGCGACCCATCCCATCCCATCCGAGGCCCTCGGCATGCGCAACGCGCCTGATCTTAAGCTCCCGCATGCGCAACTACCGGTAGTAGAGCGTCCGAGGCCACGGCTGCACCTGCCCGCCGCCCGATTTGTCAAAAGCGCAACTTCGCCAAAGCCGCCTGCAGCCAAGCGCACCCGCCTCCCTTATCCCGCTTGCCGTGCTGTGCTGTGCTGTGCTGTGCAGGTGCGGGCCACGGCAAGCGCAACGTGGTGAGCGTCACGCTGGGGTGCATCCCCGTCATCATCTCGGGTGAGCACCGCAGCCCGGGTGCCGCCCCACGAACAAGGGCCTGCCGCCTATGGTAGAGGGCAACGGGGAATAGACACCCGCCTCCGGGCATGCCGGGGCGAAGAAATGTTCAACGGAGGAGAGCTCCTCGTGCTTTGAGTACCCCACCCACCCCCGTTCATGCGGGAACCGTATGATCCGGCCGCTTCAGTGACGGCCTCCCGCCGTCCGCCCCTCTCCGCCCTCCACCTCCGCCCGTAGACCACGTCGCGCAGCCGTACGAGCCCTTCCTCGACTGGAACGACTTCGGCGTTTGGATCCCCGAGGGGCACATCGATGACACCGAGTTCATCCTGCGCGGCTTCACGGCGGCCCAGAAGGCGGAAAAGATGGTGCGGACGCGGCGCCGGCAGGGCGGCGTCAAAGGGCTTAACAAGCGCTCGTTCTCGCCCTGGCGCGCATGCCGTCCCCCTTACTGTGCAGAGCGGGGCGGGACTCGCCGCGCCGGGGGCCGTCCCGTCCGCACATTAGCACTTGCCTAGCTGTGTTTAGGCGTGCCTCCACTCTCCAGGTCTGACCCAAGCCCTTGCACTCCGGCAACCCCGGCGCCTCGAGAGCTGCCCAATGCGCATCTCTGCCTGCTCGGAACGCACTCCCCACACGTTCCCCCCGCGCTGCCTCACCTCCCCCCTCCCGCCTAGAAGCTGTTCTAGGTCTAACCCCCCGCATGCAACCCGACTGACCCTGCGCCTTGAGAGCTGCCCCATGACGCCTACCTGCCTGCCGAAACGCTCGCCTGTTTTACCCCCCACCCCGTGCTGCCTGAACCGCGGCAGGAGAAGCTGTTCTGCGCCGCGCGCCACGTGGCCTACACGTCCGTCTTCGGCGGGCTGTTCGCGGGGGACACGGGCGAATACGACGCCGTCGCGACGCTGATCAACATCCTGAGGGCGCGGCTGCGCAACCCGGGCGTCCCCGACCACCAGCTCATGGGGGTGAGTCATGCGGGATGCCTGGTGACGGACGACGGATGGAGGTGACGGGGGGCGACGGTGCGGGGGCGGGAGTTTGGAAAAGGCTGGCATGAAATACAGCTCTCGCGGCACTCGTCGCGGCAGCAGGCCTCGTACACGCGTACGGCTTGTCCAAAGGCAAAGCTTCTAGCTCTCCTGCTCACGAAGTGGGACGGGAGGGGTTTGAGTAAGGGTCCATGCCGAATGGACAGGCAGCTGGGTCAACGGAATCCGATTCCATCGCTGCCTCCTTCGTCGCCCTCCCTCCTCCTCACGACGCGCTTGAACCCTACACCGCGTGAAGCTTCGACTCACCGCCTAGCTCCCTGACCGTGCTCTCTCTGCCCCGTCCGCTCCCCCCCTCTCGACCATGACCCCTCCTCGCCGCTCGCCCCCATCATGACCCATGACCCTCCTCGCCAGTTGGACAAGGAGTTTGCCGACTTCATGGCCTGCAAGCCGCGGCTGGCCTCCGCGGGCGGCTCCCGCGCCGGAGCTCCCGCTGCGCCGCCCATGCCGGTCGCGGGCGTGACCCACGAGCGCGGCGCCACCACCGACGACACGAACTTCCCCACCCGCACGGTCACCACCGCGGCTTGGATCCGCGCGGCCAACGGCGCGTCGGCGGGCAACGACACCGACTCGTCCGGGGTGTCCTTGTCGCGGCGAGGGTGGGTGCCCGCCGCGTGGGTCCGCGCCGCATACCGTACACGTCAACCGTCTGTGTCCGTGTGTTGTATTATGGCCTGCCATGCGGGCCAGTGCAGGGCAACTGCACGGCTTGTGCATCATGCCAATACTGTGTCGTGCTGTATCCGCGCGGCAGGCGGCAGGCGGTGGCGGCCTGCCCTCAAAACCCCGACACCGTGTGCAGCATGGCACCAGCAACCAGATATGCACGCCCTGCACGCGCAGTGAGGTGTGCGGACGCCCCACCCACGCCGATGGTGCACACCCTGTGCGGCCTGTATGTACGCTCAACGGCATTCGACGCGACGTAACACTGCGCGACCTCTCACCGGTCCCGCACCCGCTCCTCGACGCTTCCGCCTGCCCCTCCGCCCCCAGGGACCTGTGCACCTTCAACGGGAAGGTGATGTGGTACGCAGACCACAACGTCCCGCCGCCGACCCAGGACGAAATAGACCAGGTGCGCCAGGTGCTGTACCGGGCAGGCCCACGCGTGCGGCCGTCGTGCGCTGGCGAGGCGCCGAGTGCCCGGCAGCCCGGAGTGGCTGCCACAGGCTCTTTCAGGCTACAGTAGGCCGCGGCAGAGGCAGAAGTGCCTCAAGTCCCGCGCTCCACCGGCGGGTCTCCTCGCCGGATTGTTGATGTCCTTCCGCCGGGCGGTGCTGCGCCTAAGTCTGCAGACTCGCACGCAGTGCGTGACCCTAGCCTCGGCAGCTGGCGGACTGACCCTCCCCCCGCCCTCGACTTCCCTGCCCTACCCTGCTTTGCGTACTGGTCCTCCGCAGCACCTTCGCAACGGCTTCTGTGCCCCCAAGAACGCCAACCGCCCGGGCAACTTCTTCCCGGGCGGCTCCGTCACCTGCCCGCCCACCGGCCCCATCACGCGATGCGCGCAGCTTGTGTAGCGGCCATCGGCGCCGACGCGCTTGCGGCCGCGAGGGCGGCGTCTGGCTTGCTTGGTCGGGGCCACGGCTACGCCTTTCTCAGCCACTCCGCGCCGGCGGCGCTGGCTGCGACGACAGCGGCAGCAGCGGCCGATGCAGAGGGAGGGTGTGCAGCTCCGGTCGTCTCCTGACGAGCTGGGCCGCGAACGGGAAGGCGACTTAGACTGTTGGACAGAGGATTTGAGGCGCCTTGGTCTGCACCATGGGGCCATTGCAGCACCGCCACCGGGCGCTATGCGGCGTTGCCACGCGCCGATGGCTGCGTCGGGCATGGGGGCAGCCTTGGCGGCAACATCGCACGGGAGCGAGCAGCTTCGCCACCAGGTACGGTGGCAGGCGTGCGCTGACAGCACGGATTGCTTACAGCCCCGGACAGTGATCAATCAAACGGGAGGCGTCCTGCCCCGCAACACGGGCTTCACGGCTTTCGGTTGGCGTCGCCGTTGCCACGGCCGGCGAGGCTGGGTGTATTCGTACAGTGTCGTGCGAGGTGTCGAACGAGGCCCTGTGCGTGGTCATTCAGAGTGATGGAAGCCCATTGGCAATGGAACGCAGTTGGGCTCGTGTGCGTGGCCCTCTGAGCTTGTGGCGCTCAAGCGTGCGATGTGCTCATGGACACCAGACCCACTTTGCGTTCATGCTCGTCTCTTCTGTGCGCTGCGCCGGAGCGAGCGCGGGGCGGCGGGGCACACCGCCAGCCATCCGGGGACGGCTCTCGCCAGCAGCGTGGAGCCGATAACGGCACGGCATTGCCGGACGAGGAGGAGGCACGGGTGCACGGGTGGGAGGGGAGGTGGCAAGGGGCCGGGGAGAACCCATGGCCCGCTGAGTGGACTGCTGGCGCCAATCAGCTGGGAAGTCTCGCGCCACTAGGCAGCCTTTTGGGCGTTCAGGTTGTAATATCAGTCGCGTGTAGTACGGTGCGTGGCAACGGGCGGGATTCGAGCGAGCTTCAGGGGGACCAGCGGCCTTCCCAAGATCATGACCTGACAGATGGCAAGCGGACATGCCGGAACGCGTCCATTAACGTGTAACCTGTAGCCTGCGTCCATTACGGGCAGATTTTTCGGGGAAGTCGGCAAAATGGATCCGTAACTTCGGGAATAGGATTGGCTCTGAGGGCTGGGCCCAGGGAGGGCCAGTGATTGTGGCCGGTCACGAGGCGTTCACGAGAAGTCGGCCGTGATCTGCATGTCATAAGTACGCACACCTAGGCCCTTGTCTGGTTCGGACAAGCTGGATTACATACCGAGCTGCATGGCAAATCGAGGGCTTGCGGGTTCCTGGTCTGACCCTGGCGCACTCTTTCGGCTGCGAGCTAGCCTCTGGTAGCAACAGCGATAGCAGGTCGCTGTAACGGGTATAACGTTGCTCCTGGCCCCAGGCTGGCGTCGTGACGTGTGGGGCAGTGCGCAGTGGACTTCGCACCTCCTGTCGTCCTGATCGTCTCGCACTGAAGATATGACACACGCTAGATCTCAGCAGCGACATGGGATGCCCGGGCCCTGGATTGACGTTGCTCCCGGCAACCAAGTCCCGCCCCATACCCGGACGCAGCACGCAGGTACGAACAGTCGCGCCGAACGTGTACGGCGCATGGAGCAATTACAGAAGGGACACACGATGCAAAATGCAGTAGCGATAGCCAAAACCGGCACGAAGGTATGACGAATGTCGCGTTTAGCACCTGGTACACAAACGAAATAGCTTCCAATTACGAACTGCCACAAGAAGAAGGGCATGTATGCAACGGAAACGAACACGTGTGTGGTTTTGAGTAAAACCGTGAACTATGAGTTACTCGCAAGCACTTCCCCACATGCTACATACCACCGCAAACGACTCCGAACTGCAAGGGGCAAAGCTCTGTAACAAGCTTTCGTTGCGGGAAAGATGGGTACCGTACCGTCACGGAAGGCCATGACGGGCTTCGGCGCGGAAGGGACGCCTTGGACCTTTTGGCAACAATCAAGGCGAACGCGTGCACACAAGCACAATGAGCACTGATGAGAATTGAAATGGGAGGCACAGCCATCGCATTAGCACGACCAGGCTAGACGCCGTCGTGCGGCCCACAGGCTTTGCCGCGCTGACAAATACATGCATGCACTAGTACGCTTAACACAAACCGCGCATGCCTGCTTGCGTTTCTCGAGCAAGCCAGTTCCCATTTCCAACAGATAAACACATCTCGCCGCACGTGCGGCGTGCAAGCATGCCTACCTTGCTTTTGGAATTCTTTGCATCCCACCTACGCCATGCTTATCGCGCAGGAAGTTCGTTCACCGAAGCAACGAGTATTCCCGTCGGATGACAGATGACACTGTGAAAGGCAGTGGCGGCGGCAGCGGCATGCTGGGAAGGTCGGAATGCGACGGACACCGCTCATAAGACATGCGTTACCCCATAACCACAGAATCATCAACAAACAAATGCTAGGGCGGCATGGCCTCCTTTCATGTTGCTGTGCGTCAAACAACACGCATAAGCCGTGGTTATGGTTGGACCATTGTTGGGACGCGGCTCGATGTGTGGAGATGGACCACGGCCGTCGGGAATGCAACCCACGGTGCCAGAAATGTAGGGGCATTGCATGAGCAACGCCGTGGTGTACACACGTCCAAAGCCCTGATGACATTTGCATGGCAAACAGTGGCCTGCAAAACATCATATGCCAACATCCGCGGTTCGCGACATGAACAGTCGCAGCAGGGCACGCGGAGCAGAGCCCCACTCCGGGCGACAGCCGATCACTCAGCCGCCACGGAACCCTGCTGGTCCCCGACGACCCAATGTTGATCGATTTGTTGAATATGACGACGCCCAGGCAGCCAGTCTAAACACGCCGCGCAGCACAGCACCACAGAAACCGGCAACGGACCAGGAATCACAATCAGCCATGAAAGAAGGTCGACGCCCCAGGGCCGAGCTCCAAGTAATCAGTCGCGACGCGTCAAGTGCAGCTACGCAGGGGCGGCATGCTTTTGGGCTCTGCCGGACCTCCCAGCGACCAGTGCATGGCGCGACGCCCCTGCCAATGCACGCTGGTGCGATACCGGCACAACCCGCAGCCAACACAGAACCGTTAGTACAACCGGTGTCCACCCCATCGGTGAACCGAGCTTCGCACCACGCCGCTGCTAATTTGCCATTGGGCTGGGATAGCCAGCCGTTTGGCCAGTCCAGGCGCGGAGCGCCACCTGCAGGACAAACACCGTACAGCAGCACACCGTACAGCATACAGCAACACAGCACAGTCGCCTCCGATTTATGACGCAGGGCAATGTAGGATTCAACCAGCCATTGTTATTTCGTTCACAGTCTCGACTTATCAAGTACGACAGCATGCCATCAAGTACGGCAGCCCCCCATGTTCCGGATGCATTCCCCGTGTGTGCACGCTTGTTGATGCCGTCTTCGTTCTTTCAAGAGCACTCCAGGGCCCACTTCCAAGCCTGCACGACCAGTGGAGACATTTGTTGCTTAGCGGCCGCCGGCGCCGCCGCCGAACCAGCAAGAGAACAGCCGTGCGACCACTCCCCGCGCGGGCTTCCGGCACCGACCGGCGTCAGCGGAGGAGTCCCCGCCGAAATGCAAGCCGACCGCCGCTGCCTCCGGGAATGCGGTGCTCCATGCCAAACCGCCAGGCGATTTGGCAGCGGCCTCGGGGGACGATGCCGCCACCACCACCGTGAGCGCCTCAGCCTCGGCTGCGGTGTTGCCAACATCATCGATCGCCGCGTCTTCGTCTGGGCTGGCGAACCCATGCGGAAGGGCGTAACGGCTGCGGCTGCCGTCGCCGCTATTCCCGAGATCGTCCACCAGACTTACGCAGGTGAGGGTGACATGCCCAGTCGCTCCCGCCGCCGCCAGCAAGAAGCTGTTCCGAACCGGCAGGCTCGCAAGGAAGGAGCTGGTGCCAGTGTTGATACCGAATACATTGACTCCCGCCGCGGTGCCTGCTGCCGGAGCCGCCTCCGCCGCCACCGCCGCCGCCGGATGTCCCGCACGCGCGACTGCGGCGGCAAAGTCAATCGATCCCAAGATGCGATTTGAACGCGGGCGCTGCGGGCGCTGCGCACCGCCGCCGGCCCCGCCAGCAGCGGCAGCGACGGCAGCCGCGGCGAGCGGGCCGAGGCCGGCGCGCAGCGCGCCGCGGAGCGACGACCCAAGAAGGCTGCAGCCGCCGCTGCAGCTCCAAGGCTGCTGGTCACCCTCGGCAGCACCGGTGGCGGTGGCGGTGGCGGGTGCATAGCCCAGCTGGCAAGCTCTGTTGGGCTGCTCCCCGTCGACGGCTGTCAGTTGAGACGAGACTGTCAGTACGCAGGCCCGCGCGTGCTGGCCGTCGACGGTTGACGCGACGGAGCTGCCTCCGATACCCAGGAAGCTGTGTTTGGCCATGCAGCGGTGGCGCAGGCCTCGGCCCCTGTAGCCGCGGCCACCTTCGCTGCCGCCGAACCCACCGCCACAGCCGCCGCTGCCGCCGCTGGCGTTAGTGTCACCGCACAGGGACGACTCAAGGCCTACGCCGCCACGGAGCAGGATGCCAGTGAGGCCCAGCGCCACAACTCCCGTAGCTTCTTCGGCCTCGGGCTGCATGCGGGTTCGCGCCAGCGCCGACACAGCAATGCGGCGGCGCTGCTTGGCAGCGGCGGCAGCGATGGCAGCGGCCAGGCTATCGATGTCCTCTGCCAACGATGCAACGGCGGCGGTGCGGCACCCGACCCGACCGCTGTGGGACCGGGCGCGCCGCCAGTTGCGATAAGGTGGGATGCTGCTGGTGATGCCGCTGCTCTTGCTGCACTTCAGACGCACGAAGCCGCGAAAGCCGCCCCACCGCCGGCGGAAGCTGCTGCCCACGACTGCTTCCTGAGGCAGCCGATGGCTCTGGCTAACCAGCGGCGCGCCGCCGGGCGACACGGCATCGTCTAACTGCTGTGGCGGAGCCTCTGAACCGCCGGCGGGAGAAGCGGCCGGCGGGCCGATCATCGCTGTCGGCTCCTTGGAGGAAAGGGACTGAGTGGCGGTGGTGGTCGTGGAGCTGTCCTCAGGGAGGGCCCAAAGGCCCGCCGCGCAGACAGGGCCGGCCAGGAGGGGGATGGATATGGTGGGCCGAAGCGCGGGCCGTAGGATGGCGGGCCGAGAGCCTGGCTGGCGAACGACTCCTTCGTCATCCGCTTCGCTGTCCGTGTCAATGTCCCAGCATTCGTAGTGGCAGACCCGCGAGGGGAGCTGCGGCTGGCTGCCTGCGAACGTGTTGAAGCTCGCGAGCATGGCCATGTCGCCCGCACGGCGCAGGGGCGTCGAAAGGGCCGCGGCCGACGAGAGGGCCTGGTTGGAGCCATCCTCGCGGGGAGTTGAGGTTGAGACGCGCTCTCTCTTCAGGGGGGCGCTGAGCGACGCGGGGGAGGGTGAGCTGGCGCCGTTGTCAGAGAGCTCCTGCAAGTCGTTTGCGAGGAGGCGCTGTGCGTCCGAGTTGACGGACTTTGATGCGCTGGTGCCGAAGAGGACCGGAAGCTTTTTTGAGCTGTGGCGCCAATCGTCACAGCTCGGAATGACCGTAGGACCGAACTCTGACCGAGAGCCGGGGCGTACAGGTGATCTTGGCGCGTAAATATCCATGTGATACTGCATCCCGGCGGCAGCTCTTTCCGGTGTCTCCCTACGTCATGCAACAATAATGCCGAGGTCAAAAACAGCTCCCCAGGAAGACCATATTCGATTAAGAATACATTATCATGTTGTCCACTTTAAATTGATCTCAAATCAGCATTGCAACCGAGCGGCCAACCTCCTTTCCGGGAGGCCGCACTAGCAGGCACATTGGCTTCAAATCACATACCTACCGCCGCTCTACAGTTTTTGCTGGACGCCAGAGACGGCCGGGGTTGCTGTGTTGCGAACCCTCGACAAGGCACGAAGAGTCTTACACGAAAAGATGCTCACGTAAAGAATGTTTTTGGCACGCAATACATTGACCGGTTTTTCCGAAAGCTCTTCTTCCCGAAGCAGTGTTATGTCGAGTGAGTACGTTACGGGAACTTGTACAAGCAACCTAAGAGCTACAACATGTGCTACGGAATAATGTTTCAGCCAGCAGCAGTGTGTTCAAGCCGGATTGAATCAGCAGACCTGTACTGCTGAGGTTACACCAACCGCTGACTTCGCCTGCAGCCGTCACGACGTAGCACCACCTGGTGTACTCAAAGTTGCATTGCAGCTATGCCTTGGTATTCCTCCGAAGTTAACTTGCAGCAGACACGTGCTTGGCCGGTCAACACAAGGCAGTTATTGGCCGATCCCCCTGGATCCCCAGTATGATTCCGTGAAGTCGGCATTTTTTTATGAGCTGGGCAGCAGGACGTCGGCAAGCAGGTACACCTCCCAGCGGAGGTTTGTCTAACCGCTTTTCGGGGCCCCGCCGCTAGCTCGCAACTCCGATCGACAAGCAAGAAGGAAAGCAGTAGGTGCCCCCCCCCCCGGGCGCGCCCCCCCGAAGCTGCCCAATCACTTTGCAACGCCCTGTACTTGCCCTTTTTGCCTGGCTCTCTCCTGAAGGAGCAGAGCCTCCGAAGAGAGCACGGCCTCGCGCGCGATCGTGCACGTTACAGGGACGTGCAAAGTGGTTGCCTCAATTGGGCTGTAATCGTACGAATGCAAACCGGAGTGAAAATGAACATTTTGGAGCCGAAAAAGCCCCGATCTTCTCTGTCTTCTCTGTACTGTACCCTCCGACCATGCCAAACCAGCGGTCCTTCAAGGCTTCCCTGCTGACCATCGAGGGTTAGTTAGTTGCTCGTCGTGCTCGTCGTCACTTGACGCTCACAAGCCATTGTGTATCTCAGCCTGCCCTGCCCTGCCCTTAATCGTGTTTGGGGGAGCTGGAGATGGGCCAATTGTTCCCAAGTATCTTCATCGCGTACGAGAATATTTTGTTTTCTGTCGGCGTGCAACCAGAAAGCGGCGAACCACGTTGCAGGTCCCTGTAGTTTGTGTACCGTACCTCAGTCCCTTGCAACCCGGACAGGCGGTCTGCGTGGTGCTGAAGCATGTCTCTGTGACGATGCTGGAGAAGCTGAAGCGGAGTGAGTTCTAGGTCCTAGGGGGGCTATCTACCAGCGGACGGAACGACCACGCATGCCGGGTGGGTGGCAGCTTTGTGCGGTGCTGGCAGGGGTAGGGCCGGTCCGACTAGAACGTGGTGGTGCCTGTGACGCCGTCCCAGCGCAACACGTTCGAAAAAAGACGTTCCTTTCGGATGCCAAGGCCATCAGGCGCGCGAGGGGCGTAGTGATAGCCCGCTGCCTGACCGTGCTTGGCTGCGCACTTCACACAGCACGCCAGGGCAAGTTCGACGAGTTGCATGGTAAGGGTCTGCCCCCACGGTGGCGGAAGGGCGTGGAGATTGATGAGTACATAGAGTCCGGGGGCTGGATGCTGTACGATTTTGGGCACTATGGATAGTGCGCAGGGTTTCGGCCTTGAGGAGCATTCTTTCTACGGGTGGTTTCTCTCACCATTCTGGTGACACACCGGGAGGGCCCGTCTGCTCGTATACGGTACCTCGCCCGCCATGCTCTGGTACTCGGCGCCCTGCTGGAAACGTCAAACCCTCGGGTGTGTATGTCCGTAGAGGCTGCCTTCCCCGTTTCTGGTTCTCTTTTCTCTCGCGACAATACACACTAAACCCACGAACCGGTCAGGTCTTTTCTGCAATTGCCAAGTCTGCATACGTGTCTTCACAGCACCAAGTTGGTGTGTGAGTCACGTTGCGCTTTCTGTTGTTCGTTTTCTGGGCCTCACGGCTAAGACACCCATTCTGCTATGGCGGGATGGGAGCAAATCGGCTCGTGTGGCCTGCAGCCTGGAGCCTGTCATCTTCATCTATGCGTGGTGCCTCAGGCCGGCTGGGGCTGGGTGTCAGGGCCCAAATCGCCATCCCCATTCTTCCGACCGGCAAAGGTATGCTTGCAAGATGGGAAACGCCGGATCCGTCCGCATGCATGAAAAAAAAATGGCGAAACCGGCACACGCCCCTGAGGCGCACGCTGCCGTACAGGTGTGGCGCAGCCCCCACATGATGCGGGGGACGGTGGTGCCAAGATCTGCCGATGCCAGCGGTGGGTCACGACATGGGGCTGGACATCAGACTGTGCTTTGCTACGAAGCTCCATAAATCAGCAATCACGTGGCACCCCTCTGAAGTCCATTGAACCGCGGTCGCATCGCCCTAAACCCGTATGACGGTGTGCCACCGCTATGTAGGCACGTAGCCCCGGGGTTGTCCTGCCCTCCGGTGAGCCTCACCTAGCCCAATGTACAGAGCAACCCAGGGGCAGCCACATGCACGGTGCACCACCCAAAAGGACACGGGGCGCAAACGCGCACTGTCACGACGTGTCATGGATGACTGGAATGCGCGCCAGCGGTCTTCCACACGTACTGCGCACATCCCGTCACAACAGGGTCCCACGCCAGTGCGCCTCCCTTGGTGCCTCTGCAGCGGAGCCGTTCGGGAGCACAGCCGCACTCTACCCTCAGCACCCGCGATTTGGAGAGTACTCGCGCATGGACGGACCGCCCGCCACCCTACAGCTAGACGGGGCACGCCCCCTGCAGTAAGCGCGCGTACCATACGCTGAGACCCAGAAAGGGCAGGATCAGGATCAGGAACAGGAGGAGGAGGAAAGTAGGGATGTCCTTGAGCAGGCCGTCAGCCACATGCCCACAACCCGCCCGGGACCCACACCCCGGCGAGCGTTGTGGGTGTGTGGGGGGGGGGGAGAGGGCTGGCACGTGATTCGGGACCCAGCGGCCCATCCATACCGGCCCGGGATTGGCCAAGATCAGCCTGCTGCCCGTCGCCAGATGCCGTGCCCCCAGGTGTACGACAAGCCCCCCGATGTACGACAACGCACCCTCCACTCCGCACCCGGCGGCGCCCAAACACACCAGCTGCCCGCACCGGAGCGGCCGTGCGGGTCCCACTGTGCCCGACCCGCGGCGCGCACGTGCAGCAGCCCCCTGGCGTGTAGACCCTGGCCCTCCGTAGCACGGGTGCTTGCAAGCGTGCAAATGGTACAGTGGCCAGGTCACGCAAGAGCCGCTGGCCGCGCCGCGCAATGCATCACAGGCCCTTGATCTCCTGCACGGGACACCGGAAGCGACGCATGTGCATGGCTCGTCGGCCTTTTTTGAGACCCCACAACAACGACGCGAGCGGCGGTTTCAGCACTTCGTACGGCGCAAGGCGTACGGCGTACGGCGGCTTGGTGGCCTGGGCGCGCGCCCCTCACGCGCTCCGTTGCACGTTACCACCTTCGCTCGTGCTTACCTGCAGCAACGGAACCACCAGCTCCATGCGCGTGAATCCGGCGAGCTGCGCGGCGGACCGCCCAGCTGCCGGCGCCCTACCACCGTACGGCGGCGCATACGGCGATGATGCTATGTCGTACCGGTGTACGGTAAGCGGCACCTGGTCGCCCACCTGCGGGTGGCAGTAAGGGGCCGCGCGTGCGCGCCGGAAAACGGCCTCCACTGACGCATGCCACGAGTTGCACTCATAACAGTGTCACATTTCGCAAGTCACAGCAGTTATCAACGGCTCGGTTCTCAGCGCAACGTTGGTTGACAGGGGGTGGTTATGTTGGAGCCGTACTCTCCGTTCCCGGCGTGCCGGCGGAAACGGAAACTTTGGTACTGCCGGGGCCGCTACGGCATCAGATATTGTGCGCTCCGGTGCCAGCGCGTTACACGCCGCGCAGCGCAGCGGATGTGCCATCGCCTGGCAGCTCGTGTTGGACAGACACCCTTACCGGCACGTATCGACGGCCCAAGTAGTAGCCGCTACTTCCCAAGTGTCTGCATACGGTCCCATGGCGGGGCACAAATACCCTTTTCCAATGTTGCCGCAATTCCCAGCCGCCCTCCCCCAACCCACTTGGTCCCATGGCGGGGCACAAATACCCTTTTCCAATGTTGCCGCAATTCCCAGCCGCCCTCCCCCGACCCACTTGGAATTGCTCGACGTACGAAACCAGGTCCTCCACGCCGTAGAGCAGTTGACCGCCAACCGCCACGATGACATCACCCAGCTGATAGTTGCCGAACGCGTCAACGGACAGGCCCCTGCGGGGAGCGAAGCAGGCAGCACGAAGGCAACGTACGGCGATGTAACGGCCGTGCGTCACGCTTGTACCGAGACCCCGCGTCCTTCCCTCGCCCCCACCCCGCTGCCGCCCGCCCCATCCTTTCCCGTGATGCACAATGACGAGCCCCCAGCCTCCCGTCGCACCCTGAATATGCGTCGGGCGTCGCATGCGTCCTGCCGCCTGTGGATCGATCGGCATTTGTGCGCAGGCGCACCTGGGTCGACGCCTCGCGGATGGCTGCCATCACGTTCATGACCTACGGGTCACTCCTCACCTACAGAGTCGAAGCTGGCAGCGCCCGCTCGAGCCCCGCCTGCGGCTCCCCGAATCGCCCGTCGCTCGCCCATCTCACGTACCGTACAGCAATCACATAGCCATATTACAGCTCCCGATGACCCTCCAGACCCGGTGCGCGCAAACCTGGCAGCATTGATGGCGACACAGGATCTGCCCGTTCCAGGATCCAGCCTGTCCGCGCATTCCCAGGGTTTTGATGCGCACCTGAGCCCGACCTGCGCGGCGCCGCTCCCGGGTATAACCGACTCCACCACCACCCCAGCCGGCCGACCGCTGGCGTCGCGGGGCAGGCCGCCGCCGCCGCCGCCGCTGGCCGCCGCAGCATACAGCAGCGACGCGGCCAGGTTGTCGTGTAGGCAGGACACGCCAAGGCCGGGCCGTACCACACGACCGTGCCTGTGTACGAGATGTATAATGTGAAGTTGGTACGGGGAGGTGAGGCCCCAGAATAAGACCGGAGGTGGGTTCGCGTGGGGAGAAGGCTTATGCACGCTGCCCAAGCCCCTCGCCGCATACACAAGCCCGCCCGTCACCCATGGATCGCTACGGTCCCCCGGCCCCGGCCGCACTCTCGGCTGACGACCTCTTCTCCCTTTCAGACCCCTCGCCGCATGCGCCCAGCCGCTGTGAACCCACTTCCCAGAGCAAGAACACGATCCTTGCGCCTCGCGCCACCGCCAATGCCCCCGTGCCTTCGCTCACGCATCGAACGGCTTTCATTCTTCACGTACCGAATGAGCTGGTTGACCACCCGACGGACTGTGTCGACGGGGATGGCGAACCCGAACCCCGCGGTGGTGAGCGGGTGGCTGGTGGCTGCGGTGTTGACGCCCACCAGGCGGCCGCGGCTGTCCAGCAGCGGACCGCCGCTGTTGCCGGGGTTGATGGACGCATCCTGCGGTGTGCGTGTGGGCGGTGTGTGTCCTGCGGGGTGTGTGTGTGTGTGTGTGTGTAGGCGGCGCGTTCGCGGCAGGTGCGTGGCGACTCAAGAGCATGCGGCGGCGCTTAGGGATGGTTGACGATAAGGTGGTTGATGAGGTGGTTGATGAGGTGGTTGGTGGTGATTGGTGGCGCTTTGCGGAGGTTGTCTGGCCCCAGAGGCGCGCGGAGGTTGTGAAATGCGCCCGGACGAGAATAGCCGCAAAAAGCGGGCAGGCGCGGGCAGCTGCGACATATGACCCGACACACAAACTCGGGCAGCGCGGACATCAACGCGGATGCCAATGCGGTGCGCGGACGTCAGGCATCAACCATGTGTGCTTGGCCCTCCAAAGTAACTGAGAAAGAAACTGACAAGGCCAATTAGCGCACCGCCGACAAAACACTATAAGCGGGCGCTGCGCCGTGCACTGTCATGTGCCCGCAAACGCCACATCCACGCGGCGTTGTCCTGCAAAGGAAACCCGGACGCGCGGCGTCGAGCCCGCCCCGGCCGTACCGTCTGTACGACGTCGCGTATCGTACGACCTGTGAGACTCTGCATGCTGCGTCCCAGGCCGCTCACGATACCCGCCGTGAGGGTGTGGTCTGCGAGGGGATGGTTGTGGTGTCGGGGCCACAGCGGTCAGTTGTGGTTCCGTTTCCATTCGCTGCTGCCATCGCCGGCCCAACCGGGCCTGGGAACGGTTACAGCTGGCGCCCCCCCCCGCCACGCCACCCCACATTTACAACTGCCACGTGCTACCCATTCTCCCACGCACCCACCCTCGCATGCCGTGTCAGAGCGCAGGACCCCACAGGCGGGGATGGCGCTAGTGCTCAGCTCTCAGTCCTCAGTTCCCAGTTGTTTCAATCGGGTGAGGCATGCGCCCGCGGGCTTCTCTAATGAGGATGCATTCCAAAACCACTACCCCCCAGCCCATCTGACACACGGCTGGGCAGCGCAACAGTAGGCACCCACCGAGGCCGAAGGGATTCCTGACGTGCTCCCGGGGGGCCGAGGACGGGTTGCGAGGGCCCAGGCGGGTGACAGCGGGGAGGGGAACAAGGCGAGGGGCGTACGCTATGTTGTTGATGAACCGACGAAGCAGCGTGATGCAGGGGTCAGTGACGGAGGAGGCGATGAAGCACACAGCACGCTGGGGAGAGACGGGAGGTCCTTGGTGGACTGGTCACACCGAATCAAGTTTGCCGTACCACACGTACGACGCAGCCCGGAGCGAGCGCCCCGCGGAGCGCTCAATGGAGGGCCGCGCCGCCGCAGCGCACCGCCTGACTCATCCCACCAGGTCACCCCCGCCTGGCTTCAGGTTTATGTCGCCTCTCGACCTTTTGACCCTCTTCCACCTGTGCCGCGAGCTCACCCAATCGCAAAGACCTTCTGCCCCACCAGCAGCCGGTTGGACGAGCCCAGCGCCACCGGTTGCAGCTCGTCAGCTTGGCGGTTGGGGCGGTTGGGGCGGTTGGGGCGGTCGGGACGGTTGGGGCGGTTGGACGGTTGGGAAGAGGTCTGCTCTGACCACCGGAGGAGCGCCGCTTGGACAGCCTGAGGTCAGGGCCCGGCTCCAACGTGCGCACCCATTCCGTCCCGTCCGGACTTCCATCGCCTGGCGATCGTGGCAGGCCGATCGAAAGCGCTCAAACCCGGCCATTCCGAGCAAGCGGTCGCGGCCCAGTGCCCTGCTGGCCCATACTCCCTTGCACCGGGTGCGGGGCAGCAGCACACCCTCATACCCTCGTACCCGCATACCCTCCTCCGGCACCCCTCATTGCACCGCCCTTATCCCCCCTTACGGTGCGCCGCCCCACGCCCGGCCCCGACGCCCGCGCCACGCCCACCCGCGGTTCGCCATGTATGATGCTCGCCAGCCGCCGGCGGCCCCAGCGCCGTCTTGCCCCCCGCCCCATCCGCCCTCACCGGTCACATACACACACACCGCCCGGTGCTTGCAGCATGTCCACAAGCACGCACGCATATTCGCACGACGTAACACACCGCCCGGTAGAGCACACACACCGCCCTGTAGAGCCCACTCCCCACCCGGTAGAGCCTACACCCCGCCCGGTAGATAGAGCACACACCCCGGCTTACCGGCAGCAGGCACCGTGAGGACCGCCAGGTCTTTGTCCGGCTCCGCCCCCGCCAGGCTGGCGGGGAGCCTCCGGCCGCTGGCCAGAGTGACTTGCACCTCCCGCGCGCCGTGGACGACCTGCCGGGGCGCGGCCGACGCCGGGGCGGCCGGGGAGGTTGGCCCCTGACGGCGTGGGCGGCGTCGAGTCCCGCACGTGCTGCGTCCCGAGCTGGCGAACGCGGGGGAGGGGTAGGTCTCTCGCTGCGGTGGGGAGGCCCCCACCAAGGGCGGACCCTGCCTGCCGGGAGACACCCAAGCCAGACAGAGCCAACGAACCTACGTGGTAGTTGGTTATGATGTGGCCCTGCCGGTCCCACACGATGCCCGTGCCCATGCCCTCGGGCCGCCACGGCTGCTCGCCAGCTGCCGTTGCGGCCGCCGCCGCCGCCTGTGGCAGCAACGGCCCCAGCTGCCGCCAGCCACCGGCGCCAGCGCCGCCACTGATGCGGCACCCGACATGGGCAACGCTGGGCTTGCAGCTCTGCGGCGACGGCGGCGGAATGTCGTGCGGTGTTAGATGGGCGCCCGAGCTGCCCAGGAACATTGATACCAGGGCAGGATTGCCGTGCAGAACAGGGGAAAAGTCTGGGATACAGCACAGACACGTGCAGAGGTCACACCTGGAACAGCCGTACGATGTACTGCTCGTCCACGAACAACTGATCCGTCAGTGGTGCCAGCAGCGAAGCGGCCGGCTCCGGGGGCGCTGCGGCCCCGGCATTGCTAGCGGCGGCGGCGGCGCCTTGGGCCGCCGCAGCCAAAGGGTTGCGGTCCCGCACCAGCGCCGCCAGGCGGGCCCTGGTTTCGGGGCGCAGTCGAGGCAGCGCCGCCTCCAGCCGCTGCAGCAGCTCCCTCCGCTCGAGGCAGTCGCGCCAGTCCACGCCCGCCTCCGACAGCAGGGCGGTCAGGTCGGAGGTCTGCGGGCGGCGGGGTGGGGTGAGGGAGGGACAGGCGCAGAGCGCGCAGGCTGGGGGTTAGCAGGTACGGAACGGGCGGAAGGGGTTGGGAAGAGAGGGGGCATGGGGCGGGTGGCATGCACATGACAGCAGACCGGAAGACGGTGGCATGACCTTTGACTTGGGTGGGACGGGTAGGTGGGCGAGAATGCGAGTGATATGGGAAGGGGGGAGACCTGACTGGAGGGATGGACCGGCGGTTGAGGAGCCGCCAGCGCTGTCACGCATGCCCGGCGTTTACGGGTATCACAAGCGATGCTGCGAACGTGCAGGAGACCGAGGAGGCCGTCGGCAGGGCTGCTTCGAGTGCCCATGGCATTTCTGATACACAGGACGAAGCCGCGCTGGTGGTCTCTTTTGCACTAGTCCAATACCGTGATGCATCAGTGGCCCCGGTTATACGCCCGACGGCCAGGCGGAACCCCTACCTCCCCCTTCTTGACAGCTTTTCGGTTCACGGGCCAGTAGCGAGCCGCCTGTCCGCTCGCACCTTGAGGCTCCTCAGCTGAGACACCAAGTTCCCCTCATCGGCGGAGGTGCCGCTGCCGGTGGCAAAAAAGCCGGTCAGGCGCCTTGCTCCGCCGCATGCTAGCGGGGCGGATGCGAGTGGAGTGAACACGGCGCCAGCCCTGGGGGCTGCGGGCGTGCCACAATAAACATAAGAATTGTCCGAATTCGGCTGACCGCCGGCGTGTCAAGGTGGGCAAGAGCTGCAGTTTGACACAGACACCTGGCCATGCAATGAGGCGAAGCGAAATGAGCATCCCTCACCAGAGGCAGACAGAGCCCGCAACCATATCAAGACTCCAGAAGTTGCCTGGCTATGCATTCCGGAAGTTTTGCATACCTCAGACACAACCACGGACAAAGATGTTGCAGTGCTCTAGTGCTGTCTGGACCTTCTAGACCAGCTCCGTGTCAGCAGAAATTGACATCGAAATTGCGCTTTTATCGCCACCTGCTAGAGAAGAGAGTTGTGTAAGGTACTGCAGGTACGGCAGCCAACCGTGTGGCATGCGTCCATAGCAGCCATGGCCAACACAACCCCACACCCCACAGGAGGCATGGGGGATACATGTTGTGCCGCCAGCTCTGAAAGGCGGGGAGAGGCTTACCGACGCCACGCAGTGTTATGAAGAAACGTTCCCCGAGGGGTGTCTCGGCCGGCCAGACACCCTCCCCAGAGTCAAGGTCATAGTTGTACAAATTTGTACAGCTCGGCCTCGTGGCACGTGGACCCGTACGTACGGCGCGCAAAGCCCCAAGGATACAGCACTGTGAAAGCGCAGGATCTAGTCAGCTAGTCTCACACGGCCCCTTGCCTTCTTTACACGTGCACCGCGGGGGCGCCCGCTGGCCGCCGGCTGGTAGCCCCAACGTCGCGCAAACTGAAGCACACGCCCCCCTACGCACGCGCCTGCAACCCCCGGAGTATCTCAAAAGGCAATCTGCCGCATAATCAATAAACCTGCTGTGCTGTGGCGGCAAGTTGCTCACATTCAATCACCAACCGCCAGCCATAAAACCCCACAACGTCACCTAGGTCCCGGCAGGCCCAGGACGCCCCAACCCAGCCCGATACACCCTGCCGCACAAAACACCCCAACGCTGATTCTAACGGGAGGACTGGTTGTCTCTCGCGTTGTCTGCCCCCAATCTGTCCTTGCCTACACGTAACCTTTTCCACAGAAGAAAAACTGATACCGAGGCAAAGTAACAAATCCATTACCCATGCTTACCCGGCCCATGTAAGAACGGCCGTCAACGCTTGTGCTGCTCAACGTATGCACCAAGGTGCACAGACGGCCTGTCGACAGGCCGAGCAACGTCCATGCTTACTGATTCACGCCGATTCATTCGCCGGCCGCCATTCACAGTTGCAGGCCCCAAAGCCTCGTCGGACTGCAGTCACCTCATTACTCACCACCACCGTGCCGCCATACCGCGTCAACTCATGAAGCAGGTGCATACCAAGCCGAAATGAATAGCACGCAAACAGTAAATTGTGTAATGAAATGACGTTTTGGGGGGGGCCATTCGACACCCAAGCTTGGCCGTTGGGCATACGTATGTATGTGTGTGCGTGAGTGTGTGTCAAGACGGCCAGACACCAAGGGCGGGCTGCCGCCGGTGCATGTGGGCCAGCCCAGCGCGTCGCGCATTGAAACGTTCGTTACGGCATGCGCATCGGCATGCTCCTCCCTACGGAAGCCACAGCCCGTTTCGCTCGGGCGTTCAGGTCCAGCCGAAACCGAACGGCAAAGTTCCCAACCGCCGAGCCTATGCTTGCTTGCTCACGCTCGTCAGCACTGTGAAAATCATGGAGTCAATGCCCACCAGTCAACGCAATCGCTTGGCACACACGCCTTGCCACAGCTCAGTCCGCGCACGGCCGGGATAAGATGCGCAAATCCCGTTACGGAGCCCATGGACCCTGCGCCCGTTTCTACAGGTCAGAGCACTGCCGCAAGAAAAGTGGGTGCGGCCGTTGGCGCCGTCGCTCTCAATTACCGGAACACCCGTCCCGCAGGCGTGCCTCCGACGCCTCTGTGTGCGATGCGGGGGTACTCCGTGATGCAATGACCGCATGAAGGGCGATGCTTGCGCTCGGCGAGTGAAGTGCGCGCACCGCAGCGCGCTACTCCCAGCCCTATGGAGTATGGCAGATTCATGGCAGGTACGGCAGGTTGTGTGCCCCCCGCTGGCTCGCCAGGGCGGCCGCAAGGCGCAGGCGCGGCCAACAACCAGGACACGGGCAAAAAGACGTGTGAGTTACGACCCATAAAAGAAAATACCCCAGCGCCGTCTTGCCCCCCGCCCCATCCGCCCTCACCGGTCACATACACACACACCGCCCGGTGCTTGCAGCATGTCCACAAGCACGCACGCATATTCGCACGACGTAACACACCGCCCGGTAGAGCACACACACCGCCCTGTAGAGCCCACTCCCCACCCGGTAGAGCCTACACCCCGCCCGGTAGATAGAGCACACACCCCGGCTTACCGGCCGCAGGCACCGTGAGGACCGCCAGGTCTTTGTCCGGCTCAGCGGCCTGCAAAACGTCATATCAAACATCCATAACCAATCTCACGGTTTGCGACATGAACAGTCGCAGCAGGGCACACGGAGCAGAGCCCCACTCCGGGCGGCAGCCAGTCACTCAGCCACCACAGAAACCTGCTGGTCCCCAACGACTCAATGTTGGTCGATTTGTTGAGTATTGACGCCGCTACAACAGCACAGTCTAAGCACGTCGCACAGCACCCCAAACAGGCAACGGACCAGGAATCACAACCAGCCAGAAAGAAAAGTCAACGCCCAAGGGCCGAGCTCCAAACATCGGTCGCGACGCGTCATGTGCGGCCACGCAGGGGCGGCACGCTTTTGGACTCTGTTCGACCTCTCAGCGCCACCTGCAGATCTTACCCGTACAGCAGCACAGCACAATCGCCTCCGATTTATGATGCAGGGCAATGTTGTACTTGACCAGCCATCGCTACTTCGTTAACAATCTCGACTTATCGAGTACGGCAGCCCCCCCAATCCGGTTGCGGATGCATTCCCCGTGTGTGCACGCTTCGTTCTTGCAAGCCCACTCCAGGGCCCACTTCCAACCCTACACGGCCAATGGAGACATTTGTTGCCTAGCGCCCGCTGGCGGCGCTGCCGAAGCAGCAGGAGAATAGCCGCGCGACCACTCGCAGCGCGGGCTTCCGGCACCGACCGGCGGCAGCGGAGGAGTCCCTGCAGGCAGGCAAGCCGACCGCCTCTGCCTCCGGAAATGCGGCCCCCCCCCCGCCATACCGCCAGGCGACTTGGCAGCAGCCTCGGGGACGGGAGCTGATGCCGCCACCACCATCGCCAGCGCCTCAGCCTCGGCTGCGGTGTCGCAGGCCGCATCCACCAGCGCGTCTTCGTCCAGGCTGACGAACCCATGTGGAAGGGCGTAACGGCTGCGGCGGCCGTCGCCGCTGGTCCGGAGTTCGTCCACCGGACTTGCGTAGGTGAGGATGACATGCCCAGCCGCGCCCGCCGCCGCCCGCTGCAGGCTGTTCCGGATCGGCAGGCTCGCAAGGAAAGAGCTTGTGCCAGTATTGCTACCGAAAACAGTGGCTCCCGCCGCGGCGCCTACTGCCGGGGCCTCCACCGCCGCCGCTCGATGACCCGCGTCCACGGCTGCGGCGGCAAAGTCAATCGACCCCAAGATGCGCACTGCACGCGGGTGCTGAGGCCGTTGCGCGCCGCCACAGCCGCCGGCAGCAGCGGTGGCGGCCACGGCGAGCGGGACGAGGCTGGCGCGCAGTGCGCCGCGGAGCGACGACCCCAGAAGGCTGCCGCCGCCGCTGCTGCTCCAAGGCTGCTGGTCGCCCTCGGCGGCGCCAGCGGCGGTGCCAGGCGCGTACCCCAGCTGACAAGCCCTATTGGGCGGCTCCCCGTCAACGGTTGCCAGTTGGGACGAGACTGTCCGTACGCAGGCCCGCCCGTCGGCGGTTGACGCGACGGAGCTGCCCCCAATATCCAGGAAGTTGTGCTCGGCCACGTCGCGGGGGCGCAGACGTGGGCCCCTGTAGGCGCGGCCACCGTCACAGCCGCCGAACCCACCGTCACAGCCGCCGCTGCCGCCGCTGGCGTTATTGCCACCGTCCAGGGACGACTCAACGCCTGTGCCGCCAAGGACCAGGAAGCCAGTGACGTCCAGCGCCACAACTCCCGCAGCTCCTTCGGCCTCGCGCCAGCGGCGCGGAGCGGTCCACTCGGGCGGCATGCGGGTCCGCGCCGGCGCCGACACAGCACTGCGGCGGCGCTGCTTGGCAGCGGCGGCAGCGACAACAGCGGTAAAGCTATCGATGTCCTCCGCCAGCGATGCAACGGCAGCGGTGCGGCACCCGACCCGACCGCTGTGGGACCGGGCGCTCCGCCTGTTGCGATGAGTTGAGATGCTGCTGCTGGTGATGCTGCAGCTGCGCTTCAGACGCACGAAGCCGCGGATGCCGTCCCAGCGCCGGTGGAAGCTGCGGTCCACGACCGTTTCCTGAGGCAGCCGATGGCTCTGGCTGACCAGCGGCGCACCGCCGGGCGACACGGCATCATCTAAACCCTGCGGCGGAGCCTCCGAAGCGCTGACGGGAGAAGCGGCCGGCGGGCCGATCACATGCCTTTCCTCCAAGGAGCCGACAGCGGTGATCGGCCTCTGGTAGGAAATGGACTGGGTGGCGGTGGTGGTCGCAGAGTGATCATCAGGGAGGTCCCAAAGGCCCACCGCGCAGACAGGGCCGGCCAGGAGGGGGATGGATATTGTGGGCCGAAGCGCGGGCCGTAGGATGGCGGGCCGAGTGTCTGGCCGGCGAACGACTTCTTCGTCATCCGCTTCGCTATCCGTGTCAGTATCCCAGCATTCGTAGTGGCAGACCTGTGAGGGGAGCTGCGGCTGGCTTCCTGCGAAATGTGCGAATGTGTTGCAGCTCGCGAGCGCGGCCATGTCGCTCGCGCGGCGCAGGGGCGTCGAAAGGCCCCCGGCCGACGAGAGGGCCTGGTTGGAGCCATCCTCGCGGGGAGCTGAGGTCGAGAGGCGCGCGCTCTTCAGGTGGGCGCTGAGCGATGCGGAGGAGGGTGAGCTGCTGGCGCCGTTGTTAGAGAGCTGCTGCACGTCGTTTGCGAGGAGGCGCTGTCCATCCGAGTTGACGGAGATGCTGCCCTTCAATGCGCCGGTGCCGACGATGACCGGAAGCTTTTTGGAGCTGTGGCGCCAATCGCCACAGCTCGGAATGACCGTAGGACCGACCTCTGACCGAGAGCCGGGGCGGACAGGCGATCTTGGCGCATAAATATCCATGTGATACTGCATCATGGCGGCAGTTCCGTTGGTTTCCCTACGTCATGCATGCAACAGCAGCAGATGTTAATGCCGCAAGTTAAATACAGCTGTCCAGGAAGACTTCGTTCGGCGTCAAATAGGTTATCATACGGTCTACTTTAAGTTGAGCTCAAACCAGCATTGCAACCGAGCGGCCAACCATCTCTCCGGCAGCAGGCCGCACAAGCAAGCAGGTAGGCGCATTAGCTTCAACTCGCAAACCTACCGCTCGGGAGGCTTTGCTGTTGGATGCCAACGACGCTTGTTATATGTATGGCCAAACCTTGACACGGCGCGAAAGTAGGCTGCTTTCTTACAATGAAAACATGCTCACGTAAGTTGGTTCACAATATATTGCACGTTTCTCAAAGATAGCTCTTCTTCAGCAGTGTGATGTCGAGTAGTCGGCGGGTACGTTACGGTACTTGGTACAAGCACCTACGATAAGAGCTACAACATGTGCTATAATTTCGCAGCCAGCGATGTGTTCAAGCCCAATATTGAGCCAAGCGGACCTGCACTATGGAAAAGAGGTTTCCCTACCTCTTTATTTCCCAGCTTCTTTCGAAACACCAACCGCTGACTTCGCTCTGCCTGCGGCGTAGCCCAACCTGGTGTACGCAAAATGGCACCAGAACTTAGCCTTGATATTCTTTCAAATAATTCGAAGTTGTATGTGCAGCAGACACGTGATGGGCCGTCACACCAGGTCACACGCAGTTTTCGGCAGATCCCAGTATGATTTTGGCATTCCATGAATTGGGCACGTTACATGAACTGCAGAGCTGGTGCAGCAGGACGTCGGCAGGTACACTTCGCTGCCGTACAATGTACTGCTCGTCCATGAACAACTGATCCGTCGGCGGCGCCAACAGCGAAGCGGCCGGCTTCGGCGGCGCTGCGGCCCCGGCATTGCTAGCGGCGGCGGCGGCGCCTTGGGCCGCGCAGCCGGGGGATCGCGGTCCCGCGCCAGCGCCGCCAGGCGGGCCCTGGTTTCGGGGCGCAGTCGAGGCAGCGCCGCCTCCAGCCGCTGAAGCAGCTCCCTCAGCTCCAGGCAGTCGCGCCAGTCCACGCCCGCCTCCGACAGCAGGGCGGTCAGGTCGGGTCTGCGGGCGGCGGGGTGGAAGGAGCGGCCAGGCGCAGAGCGCGCAGACTGGGGGTTAGCAGGTACGGAAAGACTGTGGCATGGCCTGTGATCTGGGTGGGACGGGTGGGTGGGCGAGAATGCGAATGATATGGGGAGGGGGGAGACCAGACGGGCGGGATGGACCGGCGGTTGAGGAGCCGCCAGCGCTGTCATGCATGCCCGGCGTTTACGGGTATCACAAGCGATGCTGCATACGTGCAGAAGACCGAGGAGGCCGTAGGCAGGGCTGCTTCGAGTGCCCGTGGCATTTCTGATACACAGGGCGAAGCCGCGCCGGTGGTCTCTTTTGCACTAGTCCAATACCGTGATGCATCAGTGGCCCCGGTTATACGCCCGACGGCCAGGCGGAACCCCTACCTCCCCCTTCTTTCGGTACACGGGCCATTACCGAGCCGCCTGTCCGCTCCCACCTTGAGGCTCCTCAGCTGAGACACCAGGTTTCCCTCATCGGCGGAGGTGCCGCTGCCGGCGGCAAACAAGCGGGCCAGGCGCCTTGCTCCGCCGCATGCTAGCGGGGCGGATGCGAGGGGCGCGAACACGGCGCCAGCCCTGGGGGCTGCGGGCGTGCCACAGTAAACATAAGAATGGTCCGAATTCGGCTGACCGCCGGCGTGTCAAGGTGGGCAAGAGCTGCAGTTTGACACGCGGGGCAGCAGACACCTGGCCAATTGGCCATGCAATGCGGCGAAGCGAAATGAGCATCCCTCACCAGAGGCAGACAGAGCCCGCAACCATATCAAGACTCCAGAAGTTGCCTGGCTATGCATTCCGGAAGCTTTGCATGCCTCAGACACAACCACGGACAAAGATGTTGCAGTGCTCTAGTGCTGTCTGGACCTTCTAGACCGCGTGGACCCGTACGGACGGCGCGAAAAGCCCCAAGGAAACCGCATTTTGAAAGCGCAGGGTATAGTCAGCTAGTCTCACACGGCCCATTGCCTTCTTTACACGTGAACCGCGGGGCCGCCCGCTGGCCGCCGGCTGGTAGGTGGTAGCCCCAACGTCGCGCAAACTGAAGCACACGCCCCCCTACGCACGCGCCTGCAACCCCCGGAGTATCTTAAAAGGCAATCTGCCGCATAATCAATCAACCTGCTGTGCTGTGGCGGCAAATTGCTCTCATTCAATCACCAACCGCCAGCCATGAAACCCCACAACCTCGCCTGGGTTCCAGCAGGCCGGCCGAGCCCCAGGCAGCGCCCAGGACACCCCAACCCAGCCCGATACACCCTGCCGCACAAAACAACCCAACACTGATTCTAACGGGAGGACTGGTTGTCCTCGCGTTGTCTGCCTCCAATCTCTCCTTGCCTACACGTAACCTTTCCCACAGAAGAAAAACTGATACCGAGGCAAAGTAACAAATCCATTACCCATGCTTACCCGGCCCATGCAAAAATGGCCGTCAACCAGTCATTGCTTGTGCTGCACATTGTATGCACCAAGGTGCACAGATGGCCTGTCGACAGACCGATCAACTTCCATCCTTACTGATTCACGCCGATTCATTCGCCGGCCGCCATTCACAGTTGCAGGCCCCAAAGCCTCGTCGGACTGCAGTCACCTCATTACTCACCACCACCGTGCCGCCATACCGCGTCGACTCATGAAGCAGGTGCACACCAAGCCGAAATGTATAGCACGCACACAGCAAATCGTGTGGTGAAATGACGTTTAGGGGGGCCATTTGACACCCAAGCTTGGCCGTTGGGCATACGTATGTATGTGTGTGAGTGTGTGTCAAGACGGCCAGACACCAGGGGCGGGCTGCCGCCGGTGCATGTGGACCAGCCCAGCGCGTCGCGCATTGAAACGTTCGTTACGGCATGCGCATTGGCATGCTCCTCCCTACGGAAGCCACAGCCCGTTTCGCTCGGGCGTTCAGGTCCAGCCGAAACCGAACGGCAAAGTTCCCAACCGCCGAGCCTATGCTTGCTTGCTCACGCTGGTCAGCACTGTGAAAATCATGCAGTCAATGCCCACCAGTCAACGCAATCGCTTGGCACACACGCCTTGCCACAGCTCAGTCCGATCACGGCCGGTATAAGATGCGCAAATCCCGTTACGGAGCCCATGGACTCTGCGCCCGTTTCTACAGGTCAGAGCACTGCCGCAAGAAAAGTGGGTGCGGCCGTTGGCGCCGTCGCTCCCAATCACCGGAACACCCGTCCCGCAGGCTTGGCCCCCGAGGCCTCCGATGCCTCTGTGTGCGATGCGGGGGTACTCCGTGATGCAATGACCGCATGAAGGGCGATGCTTGCGCTCGGCGAGTGAAGTGCGCGCACCGCAGCGCGCTACCGCCAGCCCTATGCAGTATGGCAGGTTTATGGCAGGTACGGCAGGTTGTGTGCCCCCCGCTGGCTCGCCAGGGCGGCCGCAGGGCGCAGGCGCGGCCAACGACCAGGACACGGGCAAAAAGACGTGTGAATTACGACCCATTTAAATGAATATGTGCTGACGTGGGTGGGTGGGCGTGGTGCGCGAGCTGGCAGGTGCGCTGCCCGCCGCCCTCTGCCCCCTCTCACTCGTCGGCGAGTACCTCGTTGCCATGCGCTTCGCCCGTCACCCCTGCCGCCGCGCCTCCGCGATAGCGTCCGGAAACCCGGCGGGGTCAAAGACCCTGCCCTGTATCTGCATCAGCACCCTCGGCTCGGCGGCCGCGCCGTTGTGCGCGCCAGGTCTCGGTGCGGCCGGTGGGGCGTGGGCGATCTGCGGCCAAGGCAGGACGAAGAGACGGGTGGGTTGTAATGGTGGTTCGCGGCGCGCCTAATGCGGAGCTGTCGTATCTCCCTCTTTCGCATTAGCTTGTGCCGAGAGCGCTCTGTTTCGAAAGTGGCGCCAATGTAATTCAGTACCTGGGGCGGGGGTGAACCGCGCACCGCACAGAGCACGTAGCACCTGCTGGGCATTGGTCGGCCGCCACCAGCGGGCGCTGGCGGGGGCAACCCCCCGCTGGCGGCGCCCCCCCCCGCTGGCGGCACCACGCGCGGCAACGCCCGGAGCGGTTCGCGCCGGGCACCCCAACAACAAGCGCCCCGTTCGGCTGCGTTTGCCGGTCCAGGCCCATGCCTACGTCGGAGCCGGCACTCTTACCTGTTCTTAACCGGTGGCGTGAGCGGTCCGGGCAACCCAATATGGTACTCCCCGAAGCGCCACAGTTTCCCACCATCTCCTCCATTACAACACCCCGGCATGCCCCGACATAATCCCACACACCCACGCGTGCACCCCTGCACGCACACCCCAGCTGCGCAGCCCCTCACCTTGTGGTCCCCATTCTCAATGTCCTCCAGCACCAGCACCAGCTCCTTGAGCGCCTCCGCCGCTGCGGGCCGCCGGTAGGGGTCCGCGTCCCAGCACTCGGAGACGAGGCGGCGCAGGCGCGGGGGGCAGCGAGCTGCATCCACGTCCAGCGGGAGCCGCTGGCCCAACACCGCCACCTTGTACGCCATGTGGAACACAGAGTGGTCCTGCCGTACGGTGCACACAATGAGATGTCGTACGCGCGGGGAGTACGGCGGGTGTCGGGGAGCGGAGCTGGGTGCGAGGAGGAGGAAACTTGGCGCGCAGGGCGTCAGGGCTGAGACCACACGACACAACGCGCCCGAACTCGAACTCCGACGAGGACGACAGGGGCAACGAGGCAGCGCAGGATTCAGGTAGGATGGCGCTCCTCCCTTTCGAGCTCCGAGCTGAAGTGCGCTGCGCTTCAGTGGCCCCGGATTCGAGGCGTGTGAGACCAGCACAGAGCAGAGGGGAGGCTGATCATGGAGGGCGGCGGTGGCAGGGCTGCACTGCGTTTCAGCGTCGAAGCCCGCCGCCGCTCTGAGCACGCGCCGCCAGCGCCCTGCCTGCCACACGTGCGCTCGCTCACCTCCCAGGGCCACCGCCCAGTGAGCATCGCCCACAGCAGCACGCCCAGCGAGTACATGTCCTGATGAGGGGCGGGCGTTGCGCCGTCGGACGTCGTCGGACGGCGCACGACGGAGTAGCATGGCGGCGCGGTCGGGTATACGGCACCGGCAAAGGCGGCCAGGGCGGTGCGTGCATGATCGCTCAGGCCCCGCCCCGACTACGTGCGCGAGATACGTTGGGTCGTGGCGGGGCCCGTAAGCAGTGCACGGGTCCCGCTGTGGACCGCCCTAGCTACGGTTGGCGGCACCTACGTATCCACCTATCCATCCATTTATCCCCCGGCCCCCGTTTCCCCCAGTCCTTGTCCTCGTCAACCGTCTGTTTCTGAACACCCCGGCCCCATCTCCGGTGGCCCCATGCACCACCACCCCGCGCTCGCTAACACCAGGAACCACCTCGCACCTATGGCTCCAAGCTACTGCGCTCGCGCTAGAGTGCTGCGCCCAAACCCGTCCTTTTGATTGCCCCCGCCATCCCCCCCGCCCCGCCGTCGCCTACCGCATGGTGTGTGATGACACGGTTGCTGACGTCATAGCATTCTGTGGGAGCGATAGGGGCGCAGGCAGGCCACATGTCTGACATGTGCGGAGGGGGCTCAGAGGGAAGAGGCGCCGCCGAGAGCTGCACAGGACACCGCCGACGGGTGCAGGAAGGCGAGACGGGGCACGGGAGAAGGGGCACGGCGTCGGTGCGCCTAGCCACCAGGTGCTGATGCAGAAGCCTTCAACCGCCTTCGAGTGTCGGACGTTGACCCAGCCGGATGTTATCGGGATCGCCCAGCGTATGTGCGTAAGATTCCCGGGGAGGCGGAGGGGCCTACGAGAGTCGCCCCACGCAGCGCCCAGTGTTCGACGCCCGCCGCCGCACCTGGGGCGGTGTACGCCGGCTGATGAGGGCGAGCGCAGCGAGAGGGCAACCCAAATGCGGATCCAGGGGCGGATCCAGGGGGTGGAAAGGCGGCCATTAACTTGAGAAGTTGCGCAAGCGGGGGATGCGCAACGCCGAGCACCCCTTGTGCGATCCCTGCGGCGCGACAGATTGCCGCCAGTCTAGACAGACAGGTCTCAGCGCGCTGGCTGCGTCTCCGTTGGCAGGGGATGCACTTGTGCCAAGGCCCTTGAGCTAGGCCTGCCTGGACCCGTGGGCCGTGCTTGTCAGTGGGACTCGTGCAACTCACCGTTCCTGCCTCCGGCGTCATGGTAGACGCAGTGAGGGCGCGGACGCGTGACAGCCCAAAGTCCTGAGGGGGTGCAGTGGGGAAGGCGAGGGAGTTTGCGGAGAAGGGTGTGGATACTCAACGGGCTGGGGTACCAAGGGCGAGGGGGGTGGAAGGGGAGGGAGGTCAGCGCATCGACCACGAATGGCAGGGAAGCAGCCACAGAACGTCGTCTCACTCCATCCCCCGCACTCCCGGTAGCAGCAGCCAGCGGACCCGCCAAGGTAGAAAGGCCACAATCCCGTTCACAAAAGGGTCGGGATTCCGATAGGGTGGGTGACACAGTCGCCCACCCACCGCTTTCTTCCAGGCAGCGCAGGTACCCCGCCCCAGCCACTCCAGGTTTGGCGCCGCGACGACTCACCGCCAGCTTTGCGGTCGGCCGGTCCGTGTCGGCTCCGTTAATGAGCACGTTGGCGGGCTGTGGGGCGCAGGTGGCGGCACCAGCGGACGGTGCGAGAGCGGGCACGGGCAGGGACGAGCTCGTCTAAAAGGTTGGCTCTCGGGGCCACTGGCATGCTGGTGCTCAGGTGGGGGCGATAAGATTAGGATCAACGCCATCCGTACCGCACCGCGTGAATGGCGAGGCTGCCGCGCCCGGGACCGTACGACTACTGACCGCTGCGCGATACATGGACTACATACGCCTAGGGCGTCAAGAAGCGCTACCCCGCGCGATGTGGCGACATGGGTTCCGCACCCATCCACCCCAATGAGTCCACTCGGGCGTCAGCGCCGTAGCCTCCTCTCACATCCACACATATTACCACCCTCGCACACTCTCACACACACACGCAGAGAGAATTCTGGGCCGCATCGGGGGCTACGGTGGTGGTCGCCGCCGAACTAACATGCAGGGACATCACCCCTTTGACTGCCTCTGGAGCTGGGTCCTACAACGACGCCATCATTTTCGCGCTTACGCTCGTCGTATGCGTTTTTCTTTTCAACACACACACGCACAGACGCAGGCCGTACGTTCCCCTGCCCGCCAACACCCATGTGCCCACCTTGAGGTCTCGGTGTATGATGGTTGGGTGCAGGTACTCGAGGCCGCGGCAGATCTGGATCCCGATGCGCAGAAGCTGCAGGTACGGGGGGACGGGGGGCAGCGCGAGGGCCATGGGCGAACGACGCTGAAAGCCCTTTGTGCGCAGGCTCGTGGGCTGCGGAGCGATCCCAGGCCACGTACAATAAGATCACGAGGCACACCTCTCCCCACCCACCGCCATTGAGCACCCAGGCCCGCCGGTCGGCTACGCGTCTGTCCGCTGCACACGTCCCGGCGCCGGCAACCCACCTTGGGCAGCGGGATGAGGCTCACGGCCGGGCCGGCGCCGTGCGGCCGGCCTCTCCTGCCCGCGGCTCCATCGCCCCTGCCGTATATCAGCCTCTCCAGGCTGGTCTCGCACAGCTCCATCACCATGCACAGCCGCGGGGGCACCAAGCAGGCCGCCAGCAGGCGCACCACGTTGGGGTGGTCGCAGCGGCCCAGCACCGTCACCTCGGTCATGAGCGCCGTCGCGTCCTCGCCGTCGCGTCGCCCGGGCGGCGGCTTTCCGCTGGCCTTGCCTGGGAGGGCGGCCCCGGCGCCTGCCGCCTCCGCCGCCTTCGCGCCCGCCTCCGTAGCCGCGTCGGCCTGCGCGAGCGATGGGCCATGCTGTCCCATCCAAACTTCCAAAGAACCATGAAGGTGCCCGTTACAGAGTCGCGGCCGAGTTGCACGGCGGGCGCTGCGTCTCAGCCATCAGTGCGTCGGACGCTACGCGCGCTCGCTCCAATGCGCGTGCGGGCCGCGCCGATGGAAACGCGGTAGGGAAAAGCACGCATCGCTGGTGAGTAGTGCCGGGCGGCCGCGGCGCAAAGCACCGGGGGGGCCTGCCCCGGCTGTAGCCGGACTCGCCTGCACGTGCAGCGACGCCAGCGCTTCCCTAGGCCTCAGGGTTTAGGATTTAGGGTTTTTAGGGTTTTAAGCGGTAGATCCCGGTGCCAGCGAGACCAGCCGTCGCACGCAAACCACGGCTACAGGACACGCCGGGCGCGACACACCCACCTTGGTCGCCTCGGCCGCCGCCTCCCCGTGGTCCCCTTCACGCTTTGCTGCGCGGTCAGGACAGGGCCTGCCGCCGCCTCCGTCGCCGCCGCCATTGGCGCCGTCTCCGTCGCCGCCGCGACCGGCGCCGCCATCGCCGGCGGCTGATTGTTGCTCAAACCGATGGCCAGCGGGGCCGCCGGAGCCCTGTATCTGCTGGAACGAGGCCTGCGTCTCCGTGCCCCTGAACAAGCTGCCGTACTTTCCGTACGTCTCAGGGCGTAGGAATGAGGAGCCGCCAGCAGCGCCGGCGCCGGCGCCCATGCAGCCGTTGGTCCCGTTGGTCACGCACGCCGCCCAGTCTGACAGGATGACCTTCACGGCCACTCGTTGCCCCTGGTAGACGCCCTCGTAGACCCGGCCATAGTTGCCCTTGCCCAGCGTCACGGGGAGCAGCGTCACAAGCGACGCGCTGTCCCCGCTGCCCCTGCCGCTGCCGCCGTCGACGTCCCCGCCGCCGCTGTCGTTGCTGTCATGTGCTACCGCGTTCCCGGGCGCCTCCCTCCCCGCTCCAGCGAAGCCGACCCGCATGGAGCCTGGGTCTCCCCCGTGATCGGAGCTCACAGCGAAGGGGGCGGAGGCTGCCGCCGCTGCGGCCGCCACCGGGCGCAGCCCCGCCATGACCACGCGCGCGCAGAGCTGCAAGCCCTGCCTCGGCGGCGTCAGGAGGGAGATCACCTCGTGCTGATGCTGATGCTCATGATGCTGATAATAATGATCCAGGCGCTCTAGGCCCCAAACGTCAACCTCGGACTGCCCGCGGGCCGACATGCCGTCCGCAGCGTCGCCTTCTCCCGCCGCGAGTTCGGCAAACGCGCGTGGCTGGGACCGAGTCCACGCCGCCGCCGCCGCTGCTGCAGAAGCAGCAACCGTGTGCGCATCTGCACCGCTGCCTGCTGCGCCGCTACCCGATACAGGGGCCGCCAGCTGCGGCTGGCCGTCCGCACCGCCTAACGTCGCTGCCGTCACCGCTGACGACGCCAC
Source organism: Gonium pectorale (assembly GCA_001584585.1). Lineage (NCBI taxonomy): Eukaryota > Viridiplantae > Chlorophyta > Chlorophyceae > Chlamydomonadales > Volvocaceae > Gonium > Gonium pectorale. Next base: position 768,452 of record LSYV01000043.1, read on the forward strand.
GCCCAGATCTGAGCCAGACAGTGTAGTGCTCCGCCCGCTTGTTGCCGCGGCCTTGGCTGAGGAGCCGCCGCCACCGCCGCCGCCGCTACCACAGCTGCCAGCACTACGTGCCTTGTCGTGCGATCCGCTGCTGGCCCCCAGCTGCAACTCGATCAACCCGACCGCATCGGCGGCGCCGGGGGGCACACCCTCGCATCTGGCTGCGCAACTCTCCTCCGCCGCGGCTGGCGGGAGGTGGCATTGTTGCTGCTGCTGCTTCTGCTGAGGGCGCAGCGGCCAGAGTCGTGCGACGCGGCGCTGCACAGCCTCCCTGGCAAAGATTGCGCACCCCGCTGCGGACGCGATGAGCACCAGCAGGCCTGCGTGTGAGCGGCGCGGGTCGGATGGGGAGCGGAGGGCGGAGGCCTCGTATCGGAATGGGAAAGGCCGCCAATGCACCCCCCACTGCTAAGCGCAGGAGCGGCGGATGTGCCAATCGGGACGGGGGTTTTATTCAGTCCGTGGGACGGGGGGGAAGGGCCTCCAAGCTGCCCGCTGCCCGCAAGCCGTGTCACGCGTTGCATCAAACAGCTGGCAAGCCATGTTGGCATCCCGCATGCCGATGCACGCCACATGCACATCCCATCGTATGACACACGCGCTGCACGGCTGTCGCGCTGCGTACCCCGTGTACGGCGATACGGCGGTACGGGTACGTGCGGGGGCCGCAGCTCGCGGCACCGAGTAAGCGAGCGACATGAGGCCGCGCAGGGCCACACGCGGCGCAGGACCCACCTCCGATGCCGCAGCCCAAGGCAATAGCCAGGTGATGCCCGCGACGGTCGCCATCTTTGCCGGGTGCGCCGGCAGCGCCGTCGCCGGCAGTGAAGTTGCCACCAGCGCCGCCCTCATCCGGCGCGGCCCTGCCGATGCCGCCCACGAGTTGGCTGACAGGGCCCCACGCAGCTACCGGTGGGGAGGGGGAGGGCCCCACTTCGCAGCCCGGGGCGCCGTAGTGGTTGAGGCAGGAGGCCGGCAGGACGTGGGCGCAGTACCCGGTCCAGTTGGTGAGGTGAATCTGCGGGCAAACGAGCGGAGGCAATGTCACCTCGGGCAAGGACCATGAAGGGCAAGGACATGCAAGTAACCCGGGAGAAAACTTTGGCATATTTGTGCAGAGGCACAGCAGGGGCTCCGCCAGGTCGTCAAGCGAGGAGCCGTTCCGCCCTCGAGCGCATCCTGCACGGGCGCGCGCACCAGGTATCCGGTCGGCATGACGGTTAGGTCGGGCCGCACGTCCGCTCCGTATAACACAACATCGATGCAGCGGTACGACCACGCGTAGCAGCGCTCCGCCGGCGGCGCTGCTGCGTCGTCGGTGCAGCCGGCCGGCTGGGCCAGGGGCATCTCGTAGGCGTTGGTGCCTGGGAACCGCGGCGGCCGGCTGCCCATCGGCGACTTTGCGGCCAGCCTGCGGCGCAGTGGGGCGGCTGCGTCTCGAGACATGTCCTTGCAACCATTTGGGTGGGCCGCGCGACGGGTGCGTCATAAAAGCGCATCCTCCACCTGTTGAACCCGCCCCCACTCCGCGCTCGGGACAGACTTCCGCTCGTACACGGGATCGGGCACCCGCACGTGCAGCCGCTCTGCCTCACTCGACCCCACGTGCTCGACCCCACCAGCGCCCCGTCAGCGGGCTCCAGATGGCGACTGGGCTTGCTCGCTAAGCCCCGGGGCATGGTAGCCGGGACGGCGCGACTGAACGCCGCGGTTGCCGTACACCGCCGTACCAACCGTAAGCCAGAACAACGTGGACCCCACACACACTACCAGACGCGGTCATGCCCTCGACGCTCGTGTGGCGTCCTCCCTTTGGAGCACGAGCTGGAGCCCCCGCTGGAGCCGCAGCTGGCGCCCCAGCTGGGGCGCTACTCACATCGCCTGCTCCAGCGGCAGACACACTGGCGTCACCACGCCGCCCTGGTCCGACCACACCACAGCCTGCTCCCCCGGCGGCATCGCAGCCAGCCACTCCGCCCCGGCGGCTCGGTTGAAGATGATTCGCCGATAGTTGATCGTGACCATCCGACGGAGGGTCAGAGTCGTGCCGTTGCCAAGGCGGATCTGTGCGGAGCGCAAGGGCGAAGGGAAGGGAGTTGAAATGGAAAGGGAACGAAAAACGATGGTGCGCGCGTGCGAGGGGAGGGGCATGGTGGCGCGAGTAGACACGTTAAGGAGGACGAATCCCCAGCGCTACGGGCTGAACGACAGTGACGCCGAACGGTCTTGATTGGTAGGACGGGGTGGCAGGAGGGGCGGGGTGGCAGGAGGGGTGGGGTGGCAGGAACGTGCTAGGGTGGCGAACAAGCTCCTGTGTCTTGCGCCATGCAGCCCGAAAGCATGATTGCTGCTGCACACATGTCTCCCAGCCTACCCAGCGCACGAGTCCAGGCCATGCCACACGCATTGCCATGTCCACGCACCTTGTCCCGGCAGTATCCATAGTCAAACGTGATCAGATGTTCTGCCGTTCCCATGATGGTCAAGTCCCTATCAACGATTATCGGCAGGTCGAAACCCTCCCAGTCCTGGTCAGACAACGTCACGTCGCCTGGCAGCGAAACCGTGTCAACAGACACGTTCGCCACTGCAGCTGCCAGCTCCGCACCATTGCGGCAGACAACAGAAGTTGCGCCCGCCCAATATGAAAGCAAGGCTAGCCAGAAGGTCGCGAAGCGCACGACGAGCGCTTGCAACGAAATTAGTCTCATGATTGTAAGCGCAGGCAAAGCATCCTATACGTCCCTATCAGAGCACAACGGCATTATGTCTCTGTAATTAAGCTGTTGAAGGCATAACATTGACGTCTGGGACACCAGCAGGTTCGGCGCACTATGGCCATGCAGTTCAAACACGCATGCCTTCACTGCAAGTTACCTCTGCCCTCTCAGGCATCCAAAACACGCCCGCGCTTGCAGTAATGAGTTACGACCGCAGGATGTTAGATGTAAAATTTGCATACGTGGGAGTTGAGCTTTTCTACGATTTTTCTATACCGGTAACCTGGCGAGGTCTAGTGCGCGCGGAGGACGAGCAAATTCGTCATACTGAAACTTGGATGCCACTGCCAGCCAAGCTGGAAGGCTCGCTGCAGGCGGGAATATCGCATTTTATATAGTTACAGGCCTCCAAAGATGCTTGCCAACACTCTTGCACGCTCGCAGGCTTGCAGGTTCGCAGTTTATGACACATGCAAACACTGACACAAATAATGCAGTCCTCCCACGCTTTAGTGCGGTGCCGGCTTGCAGAGGATGCGGCACTGAACAGGAACCGGTGGCGCATAAAAAAGAGAACCAGAAACGGGGAAGGCAGCCCAGAAACGGGGAAGGCATAAAGCCCTAAGCAGCCGAAGCAGCCTGGGCGAATGTGCTCACGCGTAAGATGATCTGCACGGACGCCTGGGCACGCCTGGGCGGTCCGGCCCCAGAGCATGCGCCACGCTCAGCGGCAAACAAGTAGATGAGATCTCACATACAACGCATGTACGACGTGACTCTGGTGGCGGCACAGGCACAAATGGCGACAGACCAACAGAATCGGATGGATCCCCAGGATCCCAGATAAAGGGGGCTCGCCGTCCGTCGCCGTCAAAGTCCGCTCCAGAGTCGCAAACGCCGTCAAACGCTCACCCGACTCTCCCGGCCCTACACGCAAGTCGACAGCCCACAGAAGCGAGTGTGCAGCCTCCTGCACCCGCCCCACGGCTCATGGCGACCTTATGGCGAACAATGGCACGAAACCCCGCCCAACGAGACACTGACGCACTTCAAACAGTCCATGCGTCTGCCTGAAGCCTGTCGTGGCGCTCCGCCAAGCCCCACCACACACGTGTCACGCACCCACGCCCGCCCCAAGACCACCCTGCACCCACGTTGCCGGGGCACGGCGTAAGGCCCGCAGCCCCTTTGAGGGCAACCGCGACCTGTATGAACCTGTGTAACCTGTGACCTGTAACCTGTACACCCTGTCCTTCAATGCTGGGCCCTCGCACTCTGGGAAAAGAGAGGGCTGGGGGTGCGTTAATGACTTTAGAAATTCTTACCCTCGATTCCGTTAAAGGCGATATAAAGGCAACATTGGGTCGGCAATGAAGACAGAACCATCCTCAGATTACAGAGCCATGTACGCGACCAACTCCTTAGCCAGGACCACAACCATTTGCGCGTTCAATTAACGCAACCACGATTAAAGACAGACACCATCGGCCACTACCTTGCAGACAAGGCCGAAGCCAGCCGAACGCAGGTTAGAGTTCGGTTAAGCCGTTGGCAGCCATGCAGCTGATCAGTCCAGTGCTTCCGCCTTCCCTTCCCGGCTTCCGCCTGTGGCCTCTGCGCTCGAGCCAGGTGATGGGATGAGAGTCACCGCCGCTGTTTACGTTGGGCATCGCCTGCGGTCCCCCGCGGTGGCTGCAGGTGGCCGGTCGCCCCCGACAATCCATGGCGTATCCCATACGATTTGGTGGCTGGTCTCTTGAAAGCGCTTCATGACCGTTTGCTCGACCCATGGAAAGCGAACAAGGGAGCATCATGCCTCGTGCGTGAAAGGGCAAGCGTGTTACGATTTGCCGTCATACTGTCGGGACGTAATAGGTTCCGTGACGTAGTACGTTCCGGGGGTTTGGTTAGCCCGTCGGGTTGCTCGGGGTTTGGCACGCCGTGTCAGTTAGTCGTTGACGTGCTCGATATCTCCCCGTATCAACCTTACTATGTGGCGGCTTGAGTACGCCTTGGAGCCGCGCTCAGTCGTGTAGTTCTGGGAAGCGCTGTGGTTGTTCCGCTGAGGTGATTGTGTAGAGGCCTTATGTCTCGTTGAAAGTGTGCTTAGGCCGCGGACCTGCGCGGAGCCGCAGGTCCGGGCGAACGAGGGCAACAGGACAACAATCCCGTTACAAACGACTGGGCGAGGATCCACACAAACCTGATGTCCAATAGATACACGTAACAACCAGATACCAAAGGCCGAGGTCCGGAGAGCCTGGGCGGCCAAAACCGCAAGCGCACTGCTGCAATGACTGAGCTGCGAGACGACTCCTTGACACTTCAACTGATAGCGCGTGGGTAGGACTATCGCGTCACCTTTACGCGATGACCTGACGCCAGCGGGGGTAGGTGATCCGAGGGGAGCGCACCTGACGCGCCCGTATCACGCTGTGAAACAACCTAGACAGTATTAGTCGCGCAACCAATCGGTAGCTAAGTAGCACCGCAGCAGCGCCCGGACCTGCGGCTCCGCGCAGGTCCGCGGCCTAAGCACACTTTCAACGAGACATAAGGCCTCTACACAATCACCTCAGCGGAACAACCACAGCGCTTCCCAGAACTACACGACTGAGCGCGGC
>LSYV01000043.1:783783-799348 GCA_001584585.1 Gonium pectorale
TGATTGTGTAGAGGCCTTATGTCTCGTTGAAAGTGTGCTTAGGCCGCGGACCTGCGCGGAGCCGCAGGTCCGGGCGCTGCTGCGGTGCTACTTAGCTACCGATTGGTTGCGCGACTAATACTGTCTAGGTTGTTTCACAGCGTGATACGGGCGCGTCAGGTGCGCTCCCCTCGGATCACCTACCCCCGCTGGCGTCAGGTCATCGCGTAAAGGTGACGCGATAGTCCTACCCACGCGCTATCAGTTGAAGTGTCAAGGAGTCGTCTCGCAGCTCAGTCATTGCAGCAGTGCGCTTGCGGTTTTGGCCGCCCAGGCTCTCCGGACCTCGGCCTTTGGTATCTGGTTGTTACGTGTATCTATTGGACATCAGGTTTGTGTGGATCCTCGCCCAGTCGTTTGTAACGGGATTGTTGTCCTGTTGCCCTCGTTTGTGAGGCGCCAAGCCGAATCAACCGCATCACTGCACGTACTATAGCACGACATACTAGTACGGCGCTAGCCTCTGGTGCCAGCACACTTCCTTGCCGTTGGCGCAGGTACCTGTACATGCAGTTGCGCGTTTCCATCTATGTCCTCGTGTTGTGTATGCAGTGTTGAAAAGCAAAACGCATACGACGAGCGTAAGCGCGAAATTGATGGTGTCGTTGCAGGACCCAGCGCCAGAGGCAGTCGAAGGGGTGACGTCCCTGCATGTTATTTCGGTGGTGACCACCACCGTAGCCCCCAGAATTCTCTTTGGGGCGACCCTGTGCAATGCCGTGTTGGGATGCGCCTAGTCTAGTCTACGTGCGTCGCATGCGAGCTGGTGCATGCCTCCCGAGACGTAGCGCAAATGCGACGAATGACAGAGCAGGGCCCCGTGACCTAAATGAGCTACGGTGGTGCTGCCGAAAGGGGCCGTGACAGCGCGCGAAAGCCCTAAGAGGGTGCATGGGGCGGTACGGCAGTACGGCTGTGCATGGTCGTGGGACTGCGTGACGCCGTGAGCTGGCCCGCGTAGGGCTCCCCGCAACACGGCGACACCGAGGATGTGCACCGCGGCACATGCTTGCGGTGTCGGTCGTCGCCGCTATGAGCAAACACGCACGGGGGCACAGGGGCGGCGAAGCGGCGCGGCGATACACCGTTACAGGGGCTCAGGGAGCGAGCGCTGGCAGAGCTCAAAACGGCAGCGACGCTCTACTCCCAACGCGACGCGCACGCTACGCAAACAGACAGCGCTCAGCTGCACCTGGCGGAGCCCCATAAAGAACCAAAACTGGCCGCAACACCACGCACTAAACGCGAAGGGCAGGCATGGCGCACCGCACGGCTCCCTGCCGTATGCAGTGTATCGCAGTATACACCGTGTTTGCGTCGTGGGTGTGTATTCCTCGCATTTTAATGAGTCTGCGTTAATTCTCGGCTGACGTTGAACCGCATGTGGTAGGCAGCCTTCTAACTTGGTCAACAAATGGCGCAAGTGTGTCCTGGACCAAACGGCTCGTTCGCACCCACAGCACCGTCTGTAACGGTTACTGAAATGCCGTCTTACACCTTCCGAGCTTACAATTCCGCGTACCGCATGACCGCCACTGGCGAGGCGAAGTTTAGCCATGGGTTTAGCGGCACAGCACTGCCCGCGGCCCTTCAGTCGCCTGCAGCAGATCCGCACCGCTTGGCTGGCGGCGACACAGTCGCGGTTGCTGCCGTCGCACAGAGAAGGCAAGGGGCTGCGGGAGCAGGGGCCGCCGGCGCGACGCCACTACCACAGCCGCTTCAATTGGATGCACCCATTCAGTGCGAGGTTGTACGCGGACACACCGGTTGCACATTGGGCGGCTGCGGGACGTTGTCCGGACCCCACCCCAGCCTGCAACAAAACAACGACGATTGCGGGCGCCCTGGGTTCAATCAGAAGGGCCCAATGTCGGCACGCCTGTCACGTCAAGAACAGAGCAGCCCCGCTGGGATCGGAGCTGGGGACCAAATACTCGGCAATCATCCCATTTCCACACACACGCATGGGCACCACAACGACCTGGCTTCACAGCAAGATTCCTAAATCTATTACACCTTGTTTCTGCGCTGCTCCGACAGAGCCAGACAACCGAAGCCGAGCAGGAGGCGCCTGATCAGTCTTGCGAGGCACCCGGTCGCGCGGCCTGCCCTCTCTCCTGCTGGGTGCTGGACGCTACCCGCATCTGCTCCCGGATCACGGGCGATGTCACCGCGGCCTCAATCAGCTGCGCGCAGCGGTCCGGCGCCGTGAGGTACAGGTGCGCCACCTGGGCGAGGGTGCCGGCACACATAACGTGGGAAGGGACAGTGGGTGACCAGCAAAGAGCTGGGATGGGTCGGGCAGCCCGCGGCGCTTGCACGGAGGGCCCGCACGTCACGTTGGGGGGCAGGCGCGGCGTCAACAAAATTGCATTTCCAGGAGCCAACGCATTTTACGTCAGGTGAGAGTCCCTACTCACGCCATACATAATCTCCCAGTGCGCATCGGGGCGCTAGCACGGACGCGGCCGCGGGGGCCCTGGCGCGGCCATGGGCGCCCACACGGCAGCCCGCATGGAGCAGGGCAGAGGCCGCCCCGCTGCCTGCCTGATCGCTGCTCGTCCGACCACGGACACGAGCCGCATCAACAGCCAAGTACGACACTGGAACGTACCAGCACCTCAACGGCCGTGGCCTTCTTGTACGTCAGCACGGGCACATTGCGCGGTACGCTGCTGACGGCGGCATTGCGGCCCCATCGCAGCACGTCAATCTCCTCAGCCGTCGTGGCAAGCACCCCCGCCTCCGCCTGCGCCGGCGTCGCCGTGGTCATCGCCAGAGTCGTGGTCGACAGCGAGCTACCGCTGTGAGCAGCGTCCGGCGCCACTGCAGCTGGCGCATCCAGGGCGGTGGTGCTGGTGCTGTTGTCGGCGTCTGCCAGAGGTTCTGCCGACCCTTGGGCCTCTCGGGGCCCAGGGGCATGTGGCGGGAGGGGAAGGCCTCCGGCCATCAGAGCGTCGAAGACCAGCGCCTGGCAGGACGGTTAGGTCACAAGGTAAATTTTGACTTAGCGGTACTGTTACCGTCAAACGCCAATCTCCACGCCTGTGACTTTGCCTCACGCAATACAACGCCAATCCCCGCAGCTCCGACTCTGCCTCACGCAACCGAGGCAGGAAAGCCTCTGTTGCAACGCGCAAGCGTACCGCAGGCAGACAATGGCTTGTAGCATTGCGAGGCCTTGCAGGGATAAGAACGCCATCCAACCTCGCATGAGACGTAGTTAATAACTTCAGTTACATATACCCGTCAATGCCTGACACGGGGTCCTTGGCAACTGGCGAGCAACCGTGTCCGCATATTTGCACCCCTAGGGGACGCTCGTCCTCCCACCTGAAACTCAGCAGCGGCCCACTGCTTCCGCTCCTGGCGGCTGAGAGAAGCCACGTTGCCCCCTTGCGTCGCATTTGAGGGCGCCCCGTCCACATAATTAGCCGCCGCTACCCTTCTCGCCGCGCCGCGGCCTCCCGGCTGTGGCGCGCGCCCAGCAGCGGCAGACCTTCGCCCTCTCCCCGGCTGCCGCCCGGATGGCTTTCCTGAATCCGACAGGTCTCCATGGATTGCAGATTGACTCTGGCGGCTCGCTAGGTCGGCATCAACCTCCAGCTTCCGCGTGTGCGCCTGAGTCAGCGCATGGCAGTCAGGTACACGGAATTGGGAACGGCACGGTTACCACTTGGCAGTAAAGCAAGCCCAGCATGCGGCTATAAATGGCTAGCCGTCAGCGCATGCTGACCATCCCTGACCGTAAAAGCCACTCCTGGAGCCCATGTGCGCCAACGCGTCCAGCAGCAGCACTCTCTTGCGCACCCTTTTCCGTCCTCACCTCCCAGACGGCATCACCCAAGTATGCGAGCACCAGCGGATTGAAGACACTCCGCGGGTTAGCAACCGTGTTGCCGTTGAGCGAGGGAGGTGGGAAGGGCGACGCCGACACGACGGCCGTCCGTTTATACGGCTGCCGGAGCTTGGCTGAGCCATACAACGAGGGGAGCTGGCGCCATTGCAGTGGTGCTAAAGCTCTCATCGTCGCACCATGTCGGCAGTCTCCTGTCGGAGCCAAGGTGGTATCGCGAGGTCAAAATTAAAATGCTTGGGCCTCTTGGCCAACCGAACAGTGAGGAGGTTGCTTCATGGATCCAGGCTCCAAGAGGATCCCGAGGATCCTGGTCGCCAGCCCTGTGCCCTTCCACCCGGCAATGATAAGCAACGGCATGATCACAGATAGCATTTCCTATGGCTCAATTTGTCTAAACAGCTGTCGCAATGCTCCTCTAACCCATTTGCTCCTAGCGTTGCTTGCCACCTGTTCGCACCAGCAATAGGCTGAGTGTACTTGCTGTTACCACAATGGCAGAGGTCCACGGGGGTGCAGTTGACCCCCGCTACGAGTTCGATGCGCCCCAATACTACGACTTTGACGCGCGCAGCACCGGCTCCGTCGGCAGCGAGTGGTTTCAGGCTCAAGAGAATGGTGTGTTTAGCAGCTTGACTGGCTTGGGACGCTGCCGGTAAAGCCAGGCCCGTCGTGAACGTCCTCCCGTCCCTGGACCCGCAGTTCTTGCGCAACAGGAGGCCGCTGGGCCCAGTGGGAAGCAGCCTCTCCGGGACGTCGGCAATGAGGTGGATTCAGCGGCTGCCGGCGGGGGAGCGGGAGCAGGCGAAAAGGTATGCCGTGGTGTCCCCGTGCACCCGTAGCCTGTGCAGGCAGTGCGCAGACAGAACCACCGGACGCTGGCGTTTCATTCGGCAGGCCCGTAAGAAGAACATAGTCACCTCCTGGGGCAACGACGGGGAAAAGAAGCGGAAGGCAAAAGAAGGTGAGTGTGAGTGCCGTTAGGGAATCGTAGCACAGCTGCGAAGAATAACCCTCACTGCTCGGCGTCCCTCCTGTCAGTCGCCCCGGACCAGCCCCAAGCGAAAGCTACAAAGAAGAAGAGCGATGCCGCGGCAGCGGCAGCCCCAAAGACCCGGGCGCAGCACGCCGCGGCTGCCACAGCAGCTGGGGAGCGTCCTCGCACCAAGACAGCCAAGGAGGTGAGGCCGTGGCAATTGTGGAGAGCGCTACAACGTGACGCTCACGCTTACTGAACCGTGCCTATCCCTTCCGCAGCTGATCTGCATTACCTGTAGACGACTTCGGTTGCTGGTTCCTACTCAGGCGAGCCCCTCCTCCCTCCGGGTTCCCCTGTCTGCCATGCCAACAGCTGAAGCCCGTCAAGGTGCCGCTAAAGGCGAAGACCAAGGCCAAACCTGGCCACATGGTTGTCAAATCCAACAAACTCTCTAAGGTCCTGCAGCCGCGCCGGGTCCTGCCCACACGGTCCGTGAAGCAACTGACGGTCCCGCAAGACGTGGAGCTCCATACCACCAAGCGGGCGCAGGCCCACGCACCGAAGCCGGTAGGAGCTGGCGCCACCGCCAAGCTGGCGGAGCACGAGCCCGAGCAACACGAACACGAGCGTGATGACAATCCGGTTGAGTTCTTTCCCACCTGTTCTTAACGCGCCCTCAAATCGGGTGCAAAGCACGTGCTGCGCAGCGCAAACGTACACGCAAACCGATATAGCAAGGCTCTGCGTCCAGCACATAACATACTGCCGCGCGATTTCTCTCCAAGATGTCCATACCTAGAGGGATTCGACGAAGTCGAGGTGGCTTTGTGTCCAACATCTAGTCGCGGTACTGGGATGCGGCTCCGGTTGCGGATACTTGCCACCATAACCTCATCTCGCCGTCTTACGGCGGCATTGCTTGCGTGTGGCCCCGCACTCAGGACGGTTCGCCAGGGCCCAGCCCCTACAAGCCCCTAGTCCTACGGGTAAAGGAGTTCGACAAAACGCCGGGCCGCTTTAAGCGGCAGCCGGAGCCGGCGCCTCCGCCAAAGCCGCTATCAATGACAAAACCGCAGGTTCGAGGGGAAGGGGTTCATAGCTTTTGGGGGCCCTTCATATCAACAAGGGAGGTCGGGAAGCAAAACCGAGCCGGGGGCTCAAGTGCCATTAGGGTCTTGCGCGAGACAATCCTCTACGGCTTGCCGAGCATAAGGATGCCTTCATAAACCCCATATCACAGGAGCCCAAGCTCGTCACGACCGGTCGCACTCGGCCAAGCGTGTTCAAGCCGCGCGAGATTGTGGAAGAGGAGGAGATGGCACAGATGCCGGTCTTCAAGGCCAGCACCCTGAAGTGAGTGGTTCTTTTGGCTTGAGTTCTCGCTCCAACTGCCAGTCCAAGTTGTGACTGGGCTGCTTTAGCAAGGCGTCAGTCAGGGGCTCTTGCCAGCGCGATCCGGATCTACTCAAGCCGGACTACCCATCGCCACATAACCGGCAGTCCTGACCACACCTCGCTGATTATCTGCCCTCCCCTTCGCAGCCCGCTCATCCTGAGCCACTCGGGCCTAATCGGGGTGCCCAAGGTGGACAAGCGCGAGGTGACGGAGCCGCAGCCATTCCACTTCGTATCAGACGACCGTGCGGAGGCGCGCAGGCAGCGCATGGCGACGACGGGAGCAGGGCCCAGCGGCCAGCAGGCGGACGAGGAGGGCAGAAAGTGCGATAAGGCGGAGAACGAGCTGCACAAGAAGGCGCGCAAGAGTGTGGCGTACAACCCGGTAAGATTTGACATCCCCCAAAAAGCGAATCGGAAGTCTTGCGCAATAAAGAGCAACACCCGCATGCGTCACTCGGTGAGTTTTGTTCGGTGTAAATAGGGAGTGACCGTGTTAGTACGTATGGTAACTGACCTTCGCCGTCGTCCCTCCTCCAGCAGGATCCCGTAGTGCCGCGCTCGCCTATGCTGCTTACCAAGCTACGGGCCCGCGAGGTACGTCCGTGAGCAATCCACATTTCCTGACGCACCACCTTGCTGCTTTGCAATGCGAGATGGAACGGGGCACGGTACGAACATTTGTTGATGTTTTGCCTCTCCATTGCAGACTAAAGTGGAGGAGCCCAAACACGAGTTCCATGCACGGCCACTGCCGAAGTTTATCGGTGCTCCAAGGTGTGCACTGCCCTGGCTTGCACGCCATTCAATTGGTGTTCCCGGCAGGCAGCGTGGACTTGACCAAGTAAACTGCAGGCATACAGTGATCGCAATGTAAACTGAGCGAAGAAGGCGCAGGGGATTCCCTGATACGCATAGCCTCTCCAAGTTTATAGACGCCCACACGAGTTCCTTACACATTCGCCTGCGCCCATCCGTGCTCTTCACAGCGTCGAGCTTCACGCCAGCCACGGCTCTGGCAGCGTGCCGGCGCCCACGCAGCCGGCACCGTTCAAGCTCGCCACGGAGCAGCGCGGAGCGCAGCACCGCACTGCACTAGCCTCCAAGCTCGCAGCAGAGGAGGACGAGGCGCGCCGCGCGCGCGTCCCGCGGGCGAACGGGCTGCCGCTATCGACCGATATGCCGCTTGTGCCACCAAAGCCCGAGCCACGGCACCTAACAATCCCAGAGCCGTTTGGCCTGGCTTGCGAGGTGAGGTCAGGTGGACAGATTCGCCGCGCTCTGGCAACCCCTAGCACTGGTATTACTGTGCACCTACATTGTTGCATCAATCCATGCTGGCAGGCCTCTCGATGCCAGTGCTGTGCAGCGTAACTGGGTTTTTATTGGTACTCTACACTTGTCACGCCATGTTCCATGCACAAACCGGGCCTCGCCAAACATTGCTGCTGACCACACGCCTTCACATTGATGCACCACTTTTCCTCAAGGCGCGGCACGAGGAGTACATGCAGCAGAAGCGGAAAGCGCAAGAGGCCGAAGAGGCAGCGCGGCGTGCTGAGGCTGAGTTCAAGGTGACTGCCGGAAAGGGACAACAAGTAGGCCAAGGAATGGCCGCGACTGAACGCCTGCCTCCAAAACTCCAGGAAAACCATTTCAGCTGGGTTCGCATGCGGGATGTTGAGCACGGGAAGGGCGTTCAAACTAGGCTCCAGTACTGCGTAGTCCGAGGTCTATATGTTACGGCGGGCTTGCGTCCTGTTCTGGCCGTTACTGGTACAGGCACTGTCCGTAACCCTCCCATGTCCATGGCTTGCCTACAGGCGCGGCCCATGTGGCGCGGAGTGCCCTTCCGCATCCACGAGTCGGAAACGGTGCTGACAGTCCCCGAGGAGGTTCCGCTGGCTACTTCCTCGCGGGCGGTGGAGCGCGAGGCCTTCAACAAGGCTATCGACGACAAGTGGAAGGAGCAGGAGGTAAGCCCCACAGCGGAGTCCCTCTTTGTCCTCTGAAGATGCGTAATTGCCTGCCCTTTATGTCCTGAATTAAATCCGGATCGACACCATGCTCATGTAACTTCTGTGTGTTGTGCCCCTATGCTTGCAGCTGGCTGCCCAGCTGGCTGCACAGGAGGCCCGCATGCGCGAGGAGGAGGAGCGGCGGCAGCTGCGCAAGGCGGCCGTCTTCCACGCGCGCCCAATGCCTGACCTTTCGGCGCCGCCGACAACTAAGCCGCCGCCTGCGAAGCCGTTGACCAAACCGATCTCCCCGAAGCTTGGCCGTTCCAAGCGCTCCAAGGGCGCCGCTGTTGACAAGAAGGGCGACTCTGTTGACAAGTAGTCGCTGATGAAATGCGTGGAGGAACGAGGGATGCGTGCGCTTGATGGAGTACATACCCGGGGCAAGGGCGCATTCAACCAGTAACCAAAGCCATGCCGTGCGGATACTGACATCTGGAATTCCACGGCTACCTGGAGTCGAGAAGCAGTAACCGTCCGGGTTGAGACGGGCAAACGTGAGGCTGACGGTGTTCCTTGGACAGCTGACGGCGGCCAGAATGGCCCACTAGGACTGATATCTGCATGCTTTGACCTGGCGCTGATGGCCTGACGTGGTGCCAGCACACTGGACCATGTAGGAGACTGCTGAGATGCGTGTACCCCGGCCACTGTTGTGGGTACTTTGTGGGCAGGAGTTTGTCCAGGCACGACTTCTGGGCACACAGAACACTATGTCAAGCTGGCGTTAGGCGAGACGGGACCGTTGCAGTGTACAAAGTTTGCTGCGGTGAGCTGTCCACGCAGATTTCCAGACGGGGTTTCGGGTGTATGTGCGGGTACGGCAGGTCGAGGGAGTCCGATGTTTCAAATCATCTGCTCATTATGGGAGCTATGTATTGCGTGTTAGTGATAAGCCTCTTAGTACTCCAGACGCGCAACTGCCTGCGGCCCATTCAAACTGGCAGCCAAGCATGGGAGTGGACTCGCATGATTTCACCTTCAAGGTTAGACTAAGTCTTCTAACAGCATCTAATCTTTGTTTAAACGCCCACTGCGAACGCGCTCTTGAAGGTGTTGCTAGTCGGAGACAGCGGAGTTGGGAAGTCCTGCATTTTGACACGCTTTACGCTTGACACGTTCGAGGAGAGCACCACTTCGACAATTGGTATGAGTTGCCTGTGCGTTACCGGCGTTCTTCTGGCAACTACTCGCGGTTAACTGCCAACACCTATGGGCAGGTGTCGACTTTAAGGTTAAGTACGTGACGGCCGATGGGAAGAGGTGCAAGCTGACGATATGGGACACGGCGGGGCAAGAAAGGTGGGAGCGCAGCCCTGCACTCTCGGGTTCGGCAGGCTGTCTTGCGGTGCTTGCCATGAGGAACTCGGGATGATGGATCGTGCAAAGGTTCGCGGGGAGGCGTGCCCGTCTCGTTGCGGAGGCGCTGAAGTTGGCAATACCAACTGCTGCTGGGAATTACGCATTTCATGGAGCAAATTCATTTGCTGTGTCTCGGGGAGGGGCAGTTCTTCCTGGTGTGTCGGGCCTGACCATGCGCGACCCACGGTTCGCCACAGGTTCCGGACGCTTACAAGCAGCTACTACCGAGGGGCGCAGGGCGTTTGCTTCGGTGAGAGATGGGGTGCAGCTGTTGGCCAAGACGACTGAACGCCCTGTGATTCGGGATGGGGTTGGAGGGATGTCCCCGGGGCGCCACTTCGACAGAGCTCCTGGCCCACACGCCCACTGCGACGGTACTCCCTTGCATGAACACCATCGGTTAGTGCTTCGTTGGCAAGTCTCCTCCAGGCTGGCAGCCCAACAGGGCTTGCGGTGTGCAGCGTCGCCACCAGGGGACTTAAAACTAGCATGGCTGCCAGCATGAAGGACGGCTTTGGACTTCCTGCATTTCGGGCATCTACGACAACAAGCATGGACTGCTGCCGTCCATGGGGATGTTTAGCACCGACGCTGCCGCGGTGACTAGCTCCCTGGCGACCCCTAGCTAGCTGTCTTGGATGGCTGGGTGATCCCGTGATCTCGAGTCAGTAGCTCATGCTACTGTCAAGGGAGGGGGGGGTGGCGAGCCGCAAGTTGCAGCGGCGTCCCAGCGCTAGGACCAGGATGGCGGCATGGGACACACTCCAAGCACCCATGTTGACCCCTGGCGATCCCTCCGCTCCCTTCCCCCGTCGTTGCCACGCTCACCGGAACGGCACGCGCGACCCACGGCTGCCCGCTTGTCCGCGCCGTGCCCGCCGCGCCCTGCCGTGCTGTCCAACCAACCGCAAAGTGTACGACGTTACGCGGAGAGACACGTTCACCTCTCTCGAAGCCAACTGGATGCGCGAGTTCGACATCTACAGCACGGTGGAGGGCGCGATCAAGATGGTGGTGGCCAACAAGGTTGACCTGGTGGGTTGCCGCTGCGACGTCGAGAGGGGTGGGCGGGCGAGGAACGGAGGAGCTGGGGAAGGGGTAAGCTTGGGGAGCCCGGTTGGCGGTGGCAAGGGGAGCCGGCCCGGAAAGGCTCTGACTTGTTGAGGGAGGCGTTACGGGGTCACAGCCTTTCGGGAAAGCGCACCCTTGGTTTTCTCAGCGCCCACCGTCCGAGTGTGCTACGCACCCGCTTGCCCTGATCTGGCGAGGGGAGGGCAGGGCGGTGTCACCCTGATGTTGGTGTTTCTGCTTAGGATCCTCATGCCTGCCGAGCGCCGTCCGTCTCGTGCCACGCTGTCCCGCCCGGGGCTGCAGACACGCCACCGCCTGCCCAAGGGCCTGCCCGCGCCCGAGCCGCTGCCCAACCACAACTATACCCCTCCCTTCGCCTTCCCATGTGCCAAGCCCTCTCTCACCGCGCAACGCCCACCCCACCCTCTCCCCCGCCCACCTGCCCCTCAGGGCTCCCAGCGGCAAGTCAGCAGCGAGGAGGGCCACGAATTCGCTCGACGCCACGGCTGCCTGTTTGTGGAGACGTCAGCGCGGGCCAACCTGGCGGTGGCACAGGCGTTTGAGGAGCTGCTGCTAAAGGTGAAACAACAGCGCGGGATAATAGAAAGAATCGCAGTCGCAGGAGAAACAGGCAAGATAGAAATGGAAACCCGCTGCGTGCGCAGAAGGCATGGCGCTGGGGCGGGCAGGTATCGAGCGCGAAGAGCTGGGGGGACCAGGGAATGGCGGAAATGGGAGCACATGTACTCCTCTCCCGGACTCCCTTCGCTCGCGGCCCTGCCCCTCCAGTTGGGCGGCCCCCGTTATGGCTTCCCGGGATCCTGCCTCGCTCCCAACCCTGGCTTGGCAGAAGCCACCGGTGACACAAAAGCCGGGCCTCCGCACATCGGGAGTGGCACCCCCCAGGCGCATCACTCCCCTGCTCAGCGCCAAGGCTGCTCGGCCTTTGCCCAGCTTTGGCTTTGCGCCACCAGCCCCTGGGCTCCCCGCGCCCCTGCCCTCAGATCCTGGACACGCCTGCGCTGCTGCAGACGACGGCGGTTGGGGGCGTCAAGCTAGGAGCAGCGCCCGCGGGCCCACAGGCGGGTGCCTGCTCCTGCTGAGCTGGAGGCGCTGACTGGCCTGCGGGAGCGCTAGCGGGCGGATAGGCGCGGGCGGGCGTCCCAGCCGACGGGCCGTCTCGAGGCGGGCAGGGCGGTAGCGGGAGCTGGAGCTAGATGGGGGCGCCCCAGCTGGCGGTCACGGACACGGGCAGCTGCTGCGCGTGGCAGGATGGCGGCCAGGGCGAGGAGGCCGCGTGTGCGTAGCGGCCCCGCGGTCCGGGGCACCTTTTGCGCTGTGTGGTTTGCGCTCAGTGTGACGGAGCGAGGGCTACGAGCAGCGGCCGCGCACCGCGTATGCATCACGGTAGTCTGCGACTGAGGGCCGCATCCTTCACTCGCCACGGTCCTGGTTCGACGCTGCGGGCGTCGTCGTAAGCCATGCTGCCCCGGGCACTTTGGGGGCTTTGAGGGCAGGAAACGCATTGTGCCGTTTGGTTGCCGGTTTGCAAGCGGCTAGATTCCGACCGCTAGATAAGATGGCGTGCTAAGCCATGCCGCCATAAGCGCATGCGGGTACGGAGTGCTGCACCGGTAAGTATGTCTTGGGGCGATTCTTTGTGGGGATGCTTCCTTCTAGGCATGGCCGTGGGCCGGGTTGGAGCTTCGGGAGAGTTGCCATTGAGTTGAGTTGCTTTCGACTGGTCGGTGACCGAGCGCAGAACGCGGCGATGCGGTGGCTGCGCACATGATTTGCGTAGGCCGTTTCCAACATGCACGCAGCGCGGGCCACGTAACACTCAGCATGACGTTTTGTCTCCGACGGCGCTACGGTAAGGTCCCAGCACGACGTGCGTGAGTGCAAGGTTCATACATGGCGACAATGAGCTGTGGGTTGTGGGCCGTGTGCGTGTGTCGTCGGGGAGGGAAGCGCGAGCAGGTAGGTGCATGCGGGCTTGTAGGGTACGGTATGTCCTCCCTTCAGCTGTTACCGTACGTGACTCATACGGCAGCTGACGCCTGTGTCGTGCGTCGCGAATCATGGCGAGTGTGTGGAAACGCCGCCGCGGCGAGCTGCAGGGTGTGGAAACGCTGTTGCAGCGAGCACACGACTTCGGTCGTGACCGTGCCGCTCGCGTGTGACGACGTGCAGCTGTGTGTGTGTGGGAGGCGCTTGAGCTGCAGCGCTCTCTGAAGTACTGGCATGCCATGTATTGCCATTGGTGTGGCGCAGGCGACCGGAGAGGTCCGAGGGTTGGGAGAGGAGAGGCGTGAGTGATGCCACGGTGATGGCCGCGCCCGGATAGATGCGCGTGGTTTGCCGTTGAGAGGCCCCCGCTTGTGCTTGCGTGTGGCGTACGGGGAAGGTCTGGAGTGTAACACGGTGTGATTGTGCGTCACATAACGCCTCGAGCCGGCCGTAAAGGTCCACGTCCCCGTGCACGTAGCACACGTCACACAACAGCCGGCACCAAAGTCAGGGCTTGTCGGTTCGGTGTGCGGTCACGGGGCGGTGCAGGTGTCCCACGGGGCGCGCGGCTGCACGCGCCGGCCGCCCCACCTGCCCACTCTCGGCGCCCAGGCCACCGCACGTTGGAGAATTATGGACCGGCTGACCGCCGGCCTCGAAGCCAGCTCGTCCTTGCTCGTTGCCACAGCGTACCGTGCACCACCGGGTGATGCGCACCTGTGCACGATCGCCACGCATGTGCCCCCAAGGCTCCCAGGGCATGTGCCTCAGCCTTAACGGCACTCCACGTCCGTCGTCCGGGCAGCAAGTCGCGGCACAGCAACGGCCAGCTTGGCGGAGCTCACGGGACGCCGAATGACCCGCTCAACACTACTCCTTGCAACTCTTCACTTCGGAGGCCCGCTCGATCCACACTCAGTCCTCACTATCGGCTCAACTCCCTCCACTCCCGGTCGAACGTCGGCTCAGCAGCTTCGGCACCGCAATCGCCGCAGCAGCGGCCCCCAGTCCGGGACCTGTCTCTCAGTGTCGTTCGGAAATCCACAAGGCAGCATCTGCGCCGCATTCGCCGCTGCAGCAGCCCCAAGTCGAGGGCGGGGCTTCGGAGCCACCTCGCAGTGCCGCCGCAGACCCGTACACGAGACCTGGACGGTCCGGGGACGCTCCGGTGGCGGGCAACGCAACCACAAAAAAAGAGAACCAGAAACGGGGAAGGCAACCACACGCTACGGTCACGGCTGCGGCGAGCGGGTGGATGCGGCGAGCAGTCGGGTGCGGCGAGCGGGTGGATGCGGCGGGCGGGTGCAGCGAGCGGGCGGGTGCGGCGGGCGGGTGGGTGCGGCGGGCGGCCGACGCGGCCTGCAGGGGTTGGGCGGGGGCAGCGGACTGCGTTCAGAAACTCCCGACGCCTTGCTTGGGCGGAAGAAGCATAAGGTTTGCGTAGGCGGGGCAACGCCCGCGGGCCGCGGCTCATCAGGAGGAACGCACAGCGCTCAAGAGCACGAGCTCGCAGGGGCGCCATGATGCCGTGTGCCAAGCGTCAGCTGCGGCTGTTCCGGCGCTGCTCACCGCACCTGCGTATAGCACCTTGCCGCCGCCCGCGCCGCCCCTCCTCCTCACACCCCCTCCGTCGCCATCCAGCCACCGCGCCGCCAGCCGCCACACACTCCGCAGTGACGCCGGTTGCTGACGTGCCACTACCGCAGCCGTACCGCGGACACTGCAAGCCGCACGATAGACACCGGTACATTGCTGCGCCATAGCCATGTCGGCACGGTCGTGCTCAAGCGCGGGCCGCCAAGGTCGAGGGGAACGCCGTGCGCTGGCAACGAGCAGGCCGCGCTCGGTCGTCGGGATCAGTTTTGGGGCCCCCATCCAGCCACACGAGTGGTGCAGCCGGCAGCGCGTGAACACGGGACGAGCCCACAAAGGCTCAGAGGTTCAGCCGGTGTCTCCGGTGACCCTGTATTGATGAATCTTGCTGTTGGCGCTGCCGGTTGTTCCGCTGGTGCTGGTGCCGCTACTGTTGTCGTTGCTGGGCTCCCGGCTGCTTTCCAGCGCCCAGCTCCTCAAGGTACTCGCGGACCGCTGCCGCCAGCCGCCGCGCGCCCTCCTCCAGCTCCTGCAGCCAACACGTGCGCACAAACACACTTGGTCGGGCGGAGAGTTCTTAGGCTGCCGGCTGCTTTGCTGCCTCGTTTTCGAGCTGCCATTTTAGCATTCCATCACGCATACGAAAAACACACACCGCGGATGCGGCGGGCCGGGTGCTCACGTCCCATACAATCAACCCGACTTGAGGAGGCACTGGGATGCGGCTCAAGTGGGCTGAAGCACAGACCGCTCTTGCTTCGTTGGGCGACGCTGCCGCTCTATTGCGCGAGGTGAAGCGTGCCTTGGGGGGCATGTAATGTCGGCGCCTCCTCCATATCGGTCGTAACTTGTTGTCAGCACGAGTCGCGCCCATTCCGTGACACCGCCTATGGCCGGTGCACCCCGGCCACGAGCCCCTCATTCCCACCACGTCCCTCCTCGCCCTTCCACCTTGCCCTTCCCTCCCTTCTCTTCCCTTCCCTTTGCCTCACACCTCCGCACCCCTGTGCCTCCAACCCCACCTCCCGCGGCCCACCTGCTCGCTGTAGAACGCAAAGCTGAGCCGCACGCAGCTGTGGCCGCCGCCGCCGCACGCGGGTCCCGGGGTGAAGCGCACACCGTGGCTGCGCTCCGCCAGCGCCAGCAGCTCGGTCGAGTCGACCTACACCTCCACAGGGCCGAGGTCGGTTCCAAGGGTGCACATGCGTGTTGAAAAGGAACAACGCATACGACGAGCGTAAG
>LSYV01000043.1:804756-815181 GCA_001584585.1 Gonium pectorale
GCCCAGCGCAGCGCAGCTACCTATATCCAGCCCAGCGCCCCAGTGCCCAGCGCCCCAGCGTTAAGTACTTCGAGGGTCACTTAACTGGGTCGGGCTCATGGGCTGCCGGCTAGGTTGTCTTGTCTTGTATAGAACTGTTTTGAGCATACCGTAACGCATACATAACACATGCACACGCATCACGACCGCTCCACCGGCGGGCATCAGTCATGCCGTCCCCTGAGATGCCGTCCCCTGACATGCCGTCCTATGCTTGGATGGATTGCACGTGCTGCAACCCACCTGCCGTGACCATGAGGTGCTCGGCGTCCACCGCAGTGCCGTAGCGCTCCGTCAGGAAGGACGCCAGAGCGCGCCGGAAGGCGCGGTAGCCCTGACGCGGCCCGTACCTGCACGTAGCCCACACGCAGCGCCAGGTAGGTACGCAGCGCGAGCTCGCTGTGTACGCGTACGGGGACGCACGCAGCGCCGTGACAAGCCCAGAAGACACAGCTTCGAGGGGTGTGTACCGTAATCGCCCCGTGTCCCGTTGAGGTAGCTGAATGTTTGCGTCCGTATGTACCATATGCGGCGGAGGGCTGCATGACGGCAACAACAGCACTTTGTGGGGGGTGACGGGAGGCGTGCGTGATGCGGCGTGGTCGCGCGGTTGCCACTCCTGTGGCCCCCGGGTCGGTCCGCGGCGGGGTTTGCGCCGTGCGCCGGCAATGACGCGCGCTCACGTGACGAGCGAGGCTGAGCGAGGCTGAGACTCACTGGAGGAGCAGTTCCGCGTCTTTTGACCCCAGCCGGTGCGCCGCGGCAGAGGCCAGCGCCGTGAGCGGCAACATGGACGGGCTCGGCTGCGATTTGCAGAGCACCCCGCGCGTTACCAGGGTGTCGCATTTGGTTGGATGGCATCTCATCGATAGCAATCCCCTGAGTAGCAGCATCTTCGCGCCTGCGTCGACGATGGCTCCGCAGTACCCACCTGCCCCACACTCAGGTCGATTCGTTCGCCCGTAACCTCTCGTGCGACGTAATCGCCCCCTTGCGTTGTGATTCCCGCGCTCATGGGAAGGGGCCCGCTGCTGCTGCTCGCCATGGCAATGCCTCGCCGAAACCTTTGGACCGAGCAGCAGAAGCGCAGAGGCTTGAATACAAACTGCATATGATTATTTAAGTCTCACTGATCTCATGCAACACATAACGCCCTGAAACGTCGGTGCTCGCCGCGACCCTGTCCCTCGCGCTGCCAAACATCTGGCCACACACGGAGCCCACGGAGCCTACAGCATGAAGCTTATCCTACACGTAATGCCGATCGTACGAATCGCACGAGTGCACGTAGCGGTCTTGCCCGAGTGCCTCCAATACCCAGGCAAGACCAAGGGTATTCCTGTCCAATGGGGCCCAGATTTTCGCACGCTGATAACCCGGTCGGAACCATGCCGTTACCGACCCAACAAGGCGTGGCACGCCTCCCTACGCCTCCACCCAAAAGAGGCTCCATCAGCCAGCACCTGCATGCTTGCTTACATTGACGTACATGTGAGGGGCGGGGCGCTGAACTCCGAGGGTGGGAGTGTCATGTGCAATTACCGGCAACACCGCATCACTGACCCTGGGTGACCGCTGGGTGACTTCTTCTTGTGTGGACGCGCAGGGCGGGCGCGGCAGCAGCACGCCTACGGTTCGGGCGGTTCCGATACGGCTGCTGGCCCTGCGGCCTGGCACGCGGTGCGAAGCCGCGCTCTCCGACGACGTGCAGTTGCACCGCGACTCGGCGAGTCGAGGCTTGCGCTACTGCGTATCTGTAGCTGTTACCAAACAGCTGACTGCAGGTTGATCAGGCCTGAGTCGGGCTGCCGGCTAGGGTGGCGTTCTTGGCTAACCTAGGAAGAAGGCTCTGTCCTAAGGCCGTGTGTATTACACTATATATGTGACAAGAAGGTCACCCTTGGCCGCCAGGACCGCGTTGGACAGACCGGCCAAGCGGGAGGTACCGGTCTGGGAGTGGGTCCCTGCCGCGACAAGCTCGTCGGCGCGCGCCGCAACCGCCGGGTTGTGGACGGTCATGCCTGCGGGGAGGAAAGGTGGCGGCCGGCAGGCTGGCTCGGTGGGACGGTCGGCGGGTAGCGGGACGGGCGACTGGCGTACGGGCTATACCAAGTTCTACGTGGTTATATCAAGCTTTTCGCTCCTACCTCTGAGATGCAGAGTCGAGGTGGATGGGTGCTTCGAGGGGGGTGGGAGGGGAAACATTTGGCGCCTGCCGTACAGCATGATTTTTTTACTGCTGTGCCGTGTAATACAGCGGCCTAACACTTTGCGCTAAAAACTGTAAGCGCCTGGGCAAACAGAACGTAGCCCGAGACATGCGCAGCACAGCACGTCTGCCCGCGATTTGAACGCGGTGCACGAGCCTGCCGAGTTACGCGTGCCGTCAATTACGATAAGGAATGTAGCTGAGCAGTTACAATAGTAGCCATGAACAACACGGCGCTCTGCAACCTCTGGACGGTTGCCTACCGAAGCTACAAGGCCGCCGGGCAAGATGAAACTCAGGCCCGATCCCTCGCAGTCACGTACGCTGCAAGTCGCAGCGGTGCAACGCACGCGGCGGTCACAGCGGCCATAGCTCCGTACGTCATCCAAATGGACCGGGCAGCCCGCACCCAGCAGGCGCGGGGCCAAGGCCACGGCCAGGGTCAGGGGCAGGCAGCGCAGGGTCAGGGCCAGGCAGCGCAGGGTCAGGGGCAGGCTGCGCAGGGTCAGGGGCAGGCTGCGCAGGGTCAGGGGCAGGCTGCGCCGGTGCAGGGTCAGGCAGCGCAGGGTCAGGGCCAGGGACGCGGTCCTGCGCGTGGGCAGGAGCAGCCGCAGGCACAGCCACAGCAGGCGGACCCGGAGCTACTTCGGCGACAGCGTGAGGAGCACGCGCGCCTGCTGGAACAGCTGCGGCGGCAGCAAGAGCAGTACCAGGAGCAAGTGCGGCGGGAGTTGGCGAGGCGGGCCGCGCGGGAGGCGGAGCAGCGGCAGCACGCGGAGGCGGCGCAGGCGCACGAGGAGGGCGGCTCGGATGCTGATGATGTGCGTTTGCGGCTCGGTCACGTGCTCACGGGGGTTGTCTTGGGCCCGGGAGTAAGGGGGCGAGGCCGCCAAAGGGGGGAGGGCTACTGGAGGGCTAATGACGGGGGCAGGGGCGGCGTGGGTGCAGGGCCGCGGGGGTGCAGGGGCATGCGGCAGCTGCAAGTTGTGGCACGGGTTTGGGTCCGCGGCGTGCACCGCAGGGTGCGACGCGAGCCTGCGGGCCTTCCACCATTCTCGGCCAGGTAGAGCGCTGACTGGTCGTGGTGGCTGGTGGGGCTGCAGCGGTGTGCCTCCTGACGGGCGTCGTGCCTGGCAGGGAGGCTGGCAGGGTCTCCCGGGCCCGTGCGGAAGCACCCGGGCCGCGTCCCGGCCGGGTCCGGGCCTGGCCCTGGCCGGGCCGACCTAGCTTGGTGGGCCGTGTCCAGGGTATGCAAACCCTGCACCCGTGGGCCGTCGTTTGAGTGCATACGTCTGATTGGGGGGCTGTCACGAGTAGCGCATTCGTCACAGTCCGGCGACTCAATCGCACTCCTGAAGGCTGCGGCCCCGACGATGCTACTGCCCCGCCCCCGCACCCCCCCCCGCCCGGCTGCCGCACAGGACGCTGCTGCGGACATCTACGAGCAGTACACGTGAGTGCGGGTGCTGTCTCGTCTGGCCGCTGCAGGAGGGCGCCATCGCGTTTGGGGCACCGCCGGGGGCCTCAACCAGCAGCATGGGAGCGGGCGGATGTGTGCGGGCAGGATGTGTCGTGCCGGGCGACCCGCCTCGTCGGGGCTGGCCATGGCCCGGGTTCGCTGCTTGCTGGCCCCCGGCCCGGCCCGCTGGGGGCACTGGGCCTGGACGCTCCACGCGCGCAGCACGGTGCTGGCCGCTTCGGGTTTCGCCCTAGCGCTGGCTGGTCGAGGCTGGGAGCAAGGACCCTGGTGCACCCCGGCCTGAGGAGTACGCCTGCCGGCCAGCCAGCAGCGGAAGGGCGTTGCTCTCGCGTCACTCCGCTTCTGCGCCAGGCCGCGCAGCCGGCCCTGGGACTGGCGCTGAAGGGCCAGCGGCCGCCCCTTCTCCCCCTGCAGGCCCGCCAAGGTGACGGAGGGGCCCCCGCACCCCGACCCCGTGGTGGAGACCGCCTCGCTGGCGTCCGTGTTGCCGCCCGACATCACATACCGGCACCACCTGCAGGTGTGTGTGTATGTGTGTGTTGTACACGCAGATGGCATGCTCAAGAGAATGATGACTACAAAGCAGGTAGCGAGCCAGCAACATGCCACTTGCAGGCATTGTGGTTCGTGATCCCCTGCAGCGATTGGCGACGCAGGCGCTTGCGGGCAACTCCAGCTCGCATAGGCCTGGAGCTGGGAGTCAGCTCGTAATGTGTACCTGCCCCCTGCCCCTGCCCCTGGGTCCCCACCCTCTGCCCCGTACTCAGGACAACCTGGAGCGGCGGGAGCTGTCGAACGCGCAGCTGGAGACGGTGCTGTACGCTTTCCAGCGGTTTGAGCGGAGGCTGCCCGACGGTGAGCAGCCGGGCCGGGACGGGCAGGGCAGGTGGGCTGCTTCGGGTGCTGTGGGAGGCCGTGTACCCTTGCCCCAACCCCGCCGCCGTGCGCCCACCCCACCCTCCTGCTTGGACGGGGTCGCGTTGGAGTAATGTGCCCAAAGCTTCTCTAGTGCGAAGGCTTTATAACCCTCTACCCTCCTGTTCCCGCCCCTGCGACCCCGCCTATTATACCTCCTGCAAAGGTGCCCGCGCGGGCTTCTTTCTTGGCGACGGCGCCGGCGTGGGCAAGGGCCGCCAGATTGCCGCGGTGATCCGGGAGTTCTGGGCCACGGGCGGGCGGCGCGTGCTGTGGGTGTCAACCTCCAACGACCTGCGGTACGACGCGCGGAGAGACCTGTCGGATCTGGGGGTCGACAACGACGAGCTGCCCGTGTACCCGCCGGTGAGGCAAAGGGCTGGTGGGGAGGAACGGTGGCGTGCAGGGGTCGGGGTGGGGAAAGGAAACGCGGGGGAGGGGGGGAGGGAGGCGAGCGAGCGGTTGGGTGGCGCCGGCGAAGGCGTTTGTCAGGGCTTCAAAGGTGGCGGGAGGCAAGAGATAGCTGCCAGAAGCTTTCGGGTGTTGAGAGATTAGGAGGCGTTCTTACTCGAGGGTGCCTTTGCCCTTCGGTGGATGTCTCCAGGGCGCGGTGTACAGGGGAGGGATGGGGCAGACTGGGCAGACTAGAGTACCTGCAGGCGCGCGGCAGTCGAATCCTTGAAGGCGCAACCAATCGAAACACACCAAATCCAAGCGCCCGTGTCCTTGCCAACCTGGTCGCCGGATCGTTGTGGGATTAGGGAGAGGATCCACTGGCCACTGTGAACATGACCTCGCCAAGCATGACCCCGCACCTCCCACCAACTCAAACGAACTCCTAATCCACCCCTTTTGCAAAACCCCTTCCGCGCAACCCCTTCTTTTTCGACCCATACAGCGCAAGGACAATGTGCCCACGGGCCCCCTCGAGCGAGCCTACCCGGGCGGCGGCGTCCTCTTCATAACCTACTCGCTGCTGGTGTCCAAAGGAACCTACCGGCCGCCAGCCGCCTCGGGCTCCAAGCGTGGACGCAGCAGCGGCGGCGGCGGCCGGGGCCGCGGGCGCGGCGGCGCGGCGATGCTGGGCGAGGACGGCGGCGACGTGGCGGCGGAGAGTGAGTGGGGTACTGTTGTGGGCGAATGGGAGGACCGGGTGCCGTAGACCAGCAAAGGTGTAGGAGGTTACTGGGTGGTATTATCCCCCCCCCCCCGCGTGCCCATGGGGTGGCATCGCACAACTTTGGGAAGGGACTATGGCCGGTCACGTCTCATGCTGCACCACGGGCCATCTCCGCCGGTCTGTCCTGCAGCTTCCCACAGAGCCGCTGCAAGCCAATCCCGTAAAAATGTTACATGGCGGTCACTCCCACCCGCCAAGGGCCGTTGGGCACCCTTCCTGGAGCTCAACTTGAACTCCCTCCCTTTAAACCGTTGTAAAACTCTATTCGAGCTCCCACCTGCCCCCCCCCCTCCCCTCCCCGCTGCTGCTGCCGCTGCTGCCGCTGCTGCTGCTGCTGCTGCTGCTGCCCCTTCCCTCCTCGCTGCCGGCGCTGCTGCCTGCCGCCTGCCTGCACAGACATGCTGCAGGCCAAGCGCGCCGAGGTCCGGCGGCTGTTCGGGCCGGGCTCGCGGCTGCACCAGCTGATATCGTGGCTGGGCGGCCCCAAGGGCGACGGCGAGTGCCTCATAGTGTTGGACGAGTGCCACAAGGCCAAGAACCTGCTGGATGCGGCAGGGAGTGAGTCTGGGGTGCGACTTATGGAGGATTGGGAAGGGCACGAGACGGGACTGGGGTGGGATAAGGGTGAGGATCTGGATGCGGAAAGCAGCGCGGTTCACGGCATGGCGGGAGGGCTTGGGACCTTGATCGGGTCAAAGAGGGATGCCACATCGTGCCTGGCGGCGGCGGGTGCTGGACGCGGTGGGGTTTGAGCCCGGGGCTCTGGGAGCGTGTCTGGTGGGATTGGCCGATTGAGCGCAAGGGGCCTGGCTCGAGCGGGTACGGTAACGAGAGCACGCCACAACGTAGCATGCTCTGGGGACTGAGGCCGCCTCCCTTCCGCCCCCGCAATCCCGCCCACCGCCCACCCTTTTCCGCCTGGCCCTGTGCAGACTCGAGCCAGACGGGCCT
Source organism: Gonium pectorale (assembly GCA_001584585.1). Classification (NCBI taxonomy): domain Eukaryota; kingdom Viridiplantae; phylum Chlorophyta; class Chlorophyceae; order Chlamydomonadales; family Volvocaceae; genus Gonium; species Gonium pectorale. The sequence goes on from LSYV01000043.1 coordinate 811,531, forward strand.
GGCGGTGGAGTCGCTGCAGGACCAGCTGCCCAACGCCCGTGTGCTGTACAGCTCAGCCACCGGCGCCAGTGAGCCCGACAACCTGCGATACATGGCGAGTGGGCGGATGGGGACGGGGGGGGCGCCTGGCTGGGGCGTAGGCGGAGACCGTTCCCGGCGGCGGCGAGTGGCAGGCGGCGGCGGGGTGCGATGATGGGTTGCGGCGGCGGGGCGTAGGCGGTGTGGACCCGGCAGGAGGGGTGCAAGGGGTGACCGACGCCCTACGTTGCGGGCTTTGCGCGGGTGCTGCGTGGGCAACCTGCGGCGCTGCGTTCTGTAGGCCCGAGGCCGGGACAAGGTGAAGGCGACCGGTCACGTAGTGCTCCGTACACCAATCCCAACTCTCTCGGATACCCGTGGCATCATGTGACGCCCTCTTGACCCTCACATGCGCGCTTTGGGGGTGGGGTCAGTGGTTGCTGCCGTGGTGGTACTGCGGGCCAGCGGGCGCGTTGATGCATTGTGCTCCCCCTGTCTGCGGCCCGCCGCCCTCCGCCCTCCCTCCGCAGGTCCGGCTGGGCGCCTTTGACTACCCGCACATTGGCGACATGATCAACGCGCTCAAGAGGTGCGGCCCGCCGGCCGACTTGGTCTGCTCTGGGCGCTGGCCTGGTCTGTGTCTGTGCTGTGCCGGTGTGGGCGCTGGGCTGGGGGCTGTGCGGGCTGTCCCTCCTCTGCAGTCGGGGTGTTAAACGGTGACATACCCAGCTCAGCTCACGGGAGGCCCTTACGAAACCTGAGGCGCAAGGTCCAAGGCGAGGCGGGGCGGGGCGCGGAGATGGCCCGATGGGTTGCTCCTGGAACTACGTGTACCGGTACCGTGTTTCGTTGATTCCGGTACCGCGTTTCGATGATTGACGAACCTCGACTGGTCCGTTGATTCGGGATACCGGGTGCCAACCGCGCTGCGTCCCGCGCCCGGAGATCCGTTCTGGCTGCTCCACGCTTTCCCCCCTCCCCCCGGCGCCGCGCCTCGGCCGCTCAGGTCGGGGCTGGGTGCGCTGGAGGTGTTCTGCATGGGCCTGAAGGCCACCGGCACGTACGTCTCCCGTACGCTGTCGTACAAGGGTGCCGTGTTTCGTACCGAGACGCTTGAGGTCGACTCCGTCTTCAGGTGAGTGTTACATCTACCGTAGTGGAGGCGTGGGGGCGCGCTCTGCTGCAGGCACCTTCCACAGCGCGCCCTCGCTTTCGTGACCGCGTTTATTGCCTTGGCACGGCGTTGCCCGTACCGTACATCAATTCCTCCCGAACCGATGTCCGCATGCCACCGCTGTGACGCTCTCTTTCCCGCCCCTCACCACCGCCACCACCACCACCACCACCACCACCGCCATCACCACCACCCCGCCTCCCGCCTGCCCGCCCGCAGCGTCATGTACGACCGCTCCTGCTGGCTCTGGTCGTTGGTGTACATGGTGAGGGCGTGGAGGGAGTGAAACGCCGCACTGAGAGAGCCCGCCGTGCTCTTTGGGATTTCTCGCTTCTCTCCTGCGGGCGCCGTCGTTCGTGAGGCTCGTTCGCACGCCCCCTAAGCGCCTGACCCGACCCGACCTTTGCCACGCTTGAGCGTCAACGCACGCGCCGCCCCCGCCCCCCGGGGCCGCAGGTGATGCGCGCGCTGCCCAAGAGCAAGGGCGGCCGCGGGCGGGACATGAAGGCCAGCCTGTTCTGGTCGGCGCACCAGCGCTTCTACCGCCAGATGCTCATCGCCTCAAAGGTGGGCGACGAATGGGGCCACCGACGAATGGGGCCACCGACGAATGGGGCCACCGACGGCCGCCGGGGCCGAGCGGGTGCCGCATCCATACAGCCCTTCGCTCCCGCACTCCCGTGGCTCCCGCGAGTACGCGCTCCTGCGCCTCACGCCTCCATCGCGCTTCCACGTCTTGTCCGTCCCGCCCCGCCCCTGTTGCCACGTGCTGTCTCCTCGCCCCTCCCTGATTTGCTCTGATCAAACTCTGGTGCAGGTGAAGCGCTGCGCGGAGCTGGCGGACGGCGCGCTGCGCGACGGCATGTGCGTGGTGATCGGGCTGCAGTCCACGGGCGAGGCCAACCTCAACAGCGCGCGCGAGGCGGCGGCGGCGGGCGGCGACAACGACGATGACAGCATGGAGGACTTTGTGTCTGCGCCCAAGATGATCCTGCACGTAGGGGCGGGGCGGGGGGCGGTCAGGGTGCTGAGCCGTCGGGGCGATGAGGGACCGGCCGGCGGTCCCGTTGGGGTGCGTTGGAAGTGTGTTCTGGCCTGCATGCGCGGCAGCGTGTGTGTGGGTGGGTGGGGGGAGGCGGGGCTGCCCGGCGGCCTGCAGGGCGCGGGGGTTTGTGTTTCAATTTTGCTGGGTGCGGTTTACGGGGCCAGTGGGAGTGAAAGACTGCCGCGCTGGGGCATGTCCGCCTCCATATGGGTCGGGTCCACACCTTTGGTTCAGGTGTTGACTTCGGGTTGATGTGCTGCGGGAGTACTGCGGCCCCACTGTTGCGCCGCATGCCGCGACGCCGAAGCCCGAACGAGCCCGTACGCTACACGAGAGCTCTTACCCATGCACTCGACCGTGTCAAGCCGCACCCCTGCCCAACCCTGCCAGTCTTTTGGCCCAACACACTCTTTTCCTCTCCTCCTCAGAACTTTATCTCGCAGTGGCTGTTCCACTTTGCCGAGCCCGTCAGCTCCGTCATGTCCAAGAAGGCTATGGAGAAGCTGCTCGTCATGGTATGTGGCCTCGCGGGCAGGGGAGGGGTTGGGGGGCGTGGTGAGGCGGACCCATACACCCACACAACGATTGCAACCCACACGGTCTCATGGGAAACGGGCACTCTCGCTGCCCTCACACTTGTGAGTCCAATCCATCAGCCGGTCGTACAGATGCGGATCCTTTTATACGGTAATACCCAGCCACGGGACGCGTGGCTGGGCCGTGCGGGTAAGCGTGACCACGAGGGAATGCCAATGACGACGTGTTACCAAACTTCGATACGGGTGGGGTCGCATGTCATGATACGCGTGGCACAGGACACCGCACGGAGCATGGACGCGGGAACGGGGGGGGAGGCGGCGCGTGCGCGCCAGGGCGTGCCCGTGGGTGAGCTGGACGAACCACGCTGCATGTCGGGATGGGCGCCATGGCGGCTCGGGGGGTGGGGTGGGGGGCAGGTGGGGGGTATGGGCCCCACCTCCGTGCGGGCGGTGCAGCTGCGTGTGGGAGCTGCAGTTGGGCGCATGAGGGGAGCGGGTTAGGCGCGAAGAGGAGCATTGCAGAGCAAAGAGGAGCATTGCGGAGCAAAGAGAGGAGCAAAGATGAGCAGAGAAACTGGTCAAGTGGGGGCGGCTGGTACTGGTACTGGTACTACTGCACCGAGGGTCAGACTGGGGCGCTGAACCAGGGGTCGGTCGGTGGAGAGGTCGGGCCGGCTCAACGCTGCCGCACTCCAGCCGCCTGTCCTCCGCTTGTTCTCACGGCAGACGGGCAGAGAGACGGAGGGGCTGGTACCGGCACACCCCGCCGCGCTGCAGCCGCCGCCTTCCTACTTGTTCTGATGGCGGGCGAAGGGAGGGGCTGATACAGGTAGACGGCGGGATGGGTGGTGGATGGGTTGGGGCGAGGATTTAGC
>LSYV01000043.1:824045-834875 GCA_001584585.1 Gonium pectorale
CCTGCCACGACTGGACTGGGGAGGGGGAGGGGCGGCCCTGTGCAGGGGGCGGGCGTGGGGGTAGAGGGCGGCCCAGGCGCAGGGAGGGGCACGCGTGGAGTGGGCGGGGGTAATGGCTGGGGACAACGGGCGGCCCAGGCGGAGGCAGCCTCAGGATGGCGCTTGCAGCCCGTTCCACACCGGTGCTGCTCGTCGTACTGTACCGCCGCACACCACGCCGTGCCCGGACTCCTCCTCCCCTGCTGCCACCATCGCGTCCCCGCGCAGGCGCGCCGCGACGACGAGGCCGCCAAGATGGTCAACCTGGCGGAGAAGAACGACTTCATGAGCGGCAAGAAGCTGGTGGCCATCATATCCGACGCCGCCTCCACCGGCATCTCGCTGCAGGCGGACAGGCGGTGGGTCATGCCGTCGGCGCGCTGGGAGCGCCGGTTCGCCATCCCAGCGCTTCTCCGGGTGCCCGCCGAAGCGCCGATCAGAGTTGGCGCCCTCCTTTCAGCCTCTTCGTGACCTCTCTCCCGGCAGCGGGTTTTCCTGGCCACTGGGTTGTAGCAGCATAGATGTGCGCACGTGGCCGTTTGACACCGCAGCTCAGTGAGTGACATGGCGGGGGGGAGGCCATCCGGGCGACCCTTTTCCTACACTTGCCCCGCCGACCCTTTCCGCGCCGCCTGCCACCCGCGCAGTGTGGCCAACCAGCGGCGGCGCTTCCACATCACGCTTGAGCTGCCCTGGAGCGCCGACAAGGCCATCCAGGTGTGTGTGGTGGGGGGGGGGGCGGCCCCTGGCCGGGCGGCCCGAAGAGTATTTATGTGTGTGCTGGCAGAAGCGCCTGGGAGCGCGCGGCAGTGCTCGTGGCAGCCCAGCGTGGACCTGACGCGTAGGCAGTCCGTACCGTATGGCAGCCATGGCGACTATGTGCTCCTTGCGGACGTCATGGCCCTTCTCCTGCTCTTCCTCGCCCAGCTTTTGGTATTCAGTCGCCTGGCCGCCCTCTTAGCCCTCCACCCCCCGACATCTGCCCCCGCCTGCAGCAATTCGGCCGCAGCCACCGCTCCAACCAGGCGTCCGCCCCCGAGTACTGCCTGCTGGTCACCAAGTGCGGCGGAGAGTACAGGCGAGTTAGGGGGCCGTGGTGCTGAGGGCTCACGCTGTCGTCCAGACGGGGCTGGCAACGTCTGTCGTCCAGACGGCTGGCTGCTTACGGGCCCCTACGGGCCACGTGACTCTTGTGGCTGAAGCGCCGTTTTTTTCCTAGCAGGGAATGGTATATTCGTTGGTAGGGGCGTGCTTGCCGACCTTGCCCCGCCGGGCCGTGCTGCATTTGGCCGCCGCCATATCCGTGGCCAGACCAGCTGCCACATCACAAACCCTGACTCGGGATGGCATGCGCCTCCAGCTTTGACACTCTACTGAGGACGCCTTCCAACCTCACTGTGAACACCCAAACCCTGCAATGGCCCGCTCCGCAGGTTCGCTGGCGCCGTGGCCAAGCGGCTGACGTCGCTGGGCGCGCTGCTGCGGGGCGACCGGCGCGCTCTGGGTGCCTCGTCCGACCTCAAGCCGTACGACGTGGACAACAAGTACGTCTCGGCAGGCCGCGTACGGCCACGACTGCCGTTCGCGTGCTGTGTGTGCGCTCGGCCACGCGCTTCGTCGGCCTCCCCACTCAGCTCTACGCACGCACCTTGTGTCCCAGAACATCGCCGGCCCGCTTTCGCCCTGTTTCCACCAACCCGCCCGAGTCCGTGTATTGAGCGTCGTCGTACCGTGTTGTACTGCAGGTACGGCGAGAAGGCGGTTGGCCGCGTGCTGGACTGCATCATGAGCGGTCACCACGACGTGGCGGGCGCCAAGGTGCCCGAGCTGCCGCCCGACCTGATGCCCCCTTCGGCGCTGGCCGCCCCGCCCGGCAGCGCGGTGCGCCAGGCCGCCTTCCTGCAGCACATGCAGGGCTGCCTGAAGCACATGGGCATCGCGAACGAGGCCAAGTGAGTCACCGCGGACGCGGATCACGTGTGGTGTGCTTCCTCCTCGGCTTGACCGGGCGGTGACAGGGTTTCGGGGCCACCGTCGCTGATTGGCTGGTTGTGTCTTGCAGGGCGCGTCTGGCGCGGGGAGTGGGCGCGTCTTGCGTGGGGTGACGCAGCAGGGGCGCAAGGCCTACTACTAGGCCTTCCCACCCACCAACCCCCGGTTCTTCCCATTCCTGAGTGTCGCCTCGTCCCCCCCCCCGCCCCCGCCGCCCCGCCCCCCCCCCCACCACACACACCATGGTCACCACCACCACCGCCAACCCCACCCCCAGCGGCGTGCTGTACATCGACAAGAAGGACGCCTCCACAGGCGTGGTCAAGTTCCTCAACCGCCTGCTGGGCCTGACGCTGCGCGAGCAGGACTTGCTGTTCGCGTACTTTCTCTCCGTCATGGACTCGCTCATTAAGCAGGTGGGCCGGGCCCCTAGCGCTCGCAGCTCGAAGGGCTTGAAGACCGTAGGACTTCACCTTGACGAGCATGAGGCTATTTGGTTGGCCCCTAAGCCCCTGAAAAGAGCCAGGGTCGGCAGGAGAGGTCTGCGGGGTGGGGAGTTGGGCTGCTTGCATGTTGCATCTGCGCCGCCTTCCTTTTCGCCGTCATGGACTCCCTTACTGTGGGGCATGCTGGGTTGCTGGCGGCGTCAAGAGCATAGGCGGGGTGGTGGTAGTGGTAATGGTAAAGGAGCAAACGGTTGACCGTGAACGCACTGGCGTCCACATGAAGGCTCCCGTGGGGCGGGGGTCAGGTCAGCGGGGTGGAGCGCGAGGCGCTCCGCCCTACCGCCTTGCCCGCCCACCGCCGCTGCACCGGGGGCGGCCACACCCCACGCGCCCCCCTCTTGCCGTCCTCGGCGGCTGGCACCCCCTTCCCCGCACCACCCACCCCGGAAGGAGGGGGGGACAAACGCTGCTGGCGCCCACCTCATCGTTGTTCGTTCCTTTTTCCCGTCACCCCCCCCCACCCTCGCAGGCCAAGTCCGCGGGCGAGTACGAGGAGGGCATCCTGAACCTGACCAACAGCTCGGTGGCGGTGGTGCAGGAGCAGGTGGTCCACACAGACGAGGTGTCAGGTGCGAGCTTTGTTTGGGCGATATGGAGGTGATGGCCAGCAATCGGAGGGGATGGTGGCGCAGGGAAGGGTGCGGGGCTGGGGGTTGGGGGCGGTAGCGGCGAGGAGCGGGGAGAGAGCGCTCGGGGAGCAGGGCGGGTCCGAAGCAGGAGGTGTGCCGGGCAGGGGGGTAATAAAGAAAAGGAAACGGGCCGCGTCGCGGACACCGAATCGCATACTCTGTAGTAGGAGGAATGGCAGTCTTGGTGGAGTTTTAGGCGACCTGAAGGGGGGTGCGCAGAGGCAAAGGCCCTGCACGGCCGAGAATGTTTCCTCGTCAGCCTTGGGAGGAACTGACCATTGCCACTCCGTACTCCCGTACAGGCGCCACGACGTCGTACATGGAGCTGGACGTGGACGACGGGCTGTCGTGGGAGGGCGCGCGGCTGGCGCTGGAGGCGGTGCTGGAGGACATGCGGCGGGAGGACGCGCCGGCGGACGCCATGGCCAGGGTGGGCCGGGCTGGGCTGGCTCGCCAGCCGTGCATGTGTGTTGAAATGGAACGACGCATACGACGAGCGTAAGCGCGAGAATGATGGTGTTGTTGTAGGACCCAGCTCCAGAGGGAGTCGAAGGGGTGATGTCCCTTCATGCTAGTTCGGCGGCGACCACCACCGTAGCCCCCGATGCGGCCCATAATTCTCTCTGGGGTGACCCTATGCAACGCCGTGCTGGGATGCGCCTACGTGCATGTGTGTATGTTTGTGTTGCCGTGACGTCTCCGGTCCGACGCTGGCCTCTGGGGCGCTGCACGCCCAGATCAGCGGGACAGGCGCGTGAGAGCTGTGTTCATTGCCCAATAGCTTCCGGTGGCGCCCCCCCCCCCCACGCAGCACGTGCCCCCGGAGCCCAGCCCGAGAACTGACTGATGCCTTCTGCGCCCCTGACTCCCCCCGCTATCCAGCTCTACGGTACCATACTAGTCGGTCATTGCTCAGCTTGCCCACGGACTCCCTCCCTTCTCCACTCCAGCATCTGCCCCCAACCTCTCTCGCCATCCTGCCCAACCCGCCCGTCCTTGCCCTCTCCGCCCACGTCCCTCCCTTCCGCCTCCCGCCCCGCTGGGAGCCTTTTGTCGTTCAGCCTTCGACGGATCGGAACGGCATGCGCCTCCAGCCTCTCTTAACGACATAATGCTTTCCAATCCAATAATGCTTAACCCCCTCCCGCCAGGTGGGCTTCTACGTGAGCCGCCGCAGCGCCAACGTGGGCGGCACGGGCCACCCGCTGGTGGTGCTCGCCACGGCCATGCGCAACACGGTGCTGGGCGGCAGGGGAGCGCTCAAGTTCCGCATCCAGCGGCCCAACCAGGTGCGGGCGGGCGTGCCCGGGGTCGGGAGCGTTGTGTCGGGCGGGGGGGCGTGGGACGCCAGGGCGGGCCAGCGAGGATGAGCTATAGTGTGACAACCCCTGTGTGCACGGCGCTGCTAGCCTGTGTTCCTGCGTGCGCGTGGAGAGTGCTTTTCCAGCTGCGGCTTTGGTAGCCCAACGGGTTGAATGTGGGGTGGGGGCGGGAGCTTGCTGTCGTGCGTGTGTACATGGCGGCGATCATAGGGCGACGTTGGACGACGCACACTCTGCGCCTCGTGTGTGCGCGCGCGCGTTGATTCCGTTGCAGGTCAAGGGCTACATGTTCACGCAGTACGAGCTGGACGAGAAGTACCGCAAGGTGGACCTGAAGGTACGGCAGGCCTTCGTACATGGCCGCACGTGCGCCACGGAGGGCGGTACTGCTCTCGATAGCAACGCATCGCACAAAGCCCCGACGGTCACGGACCGCCGTGCTGCGCCGCAGGTTAGATATGCACCACCACCACCACCACCTAGACCCTATACGCCGGACCGGTGTGGTGCAGCCCGTCCCGCGCCAAGGCCACAGTCCCCCTGTCTATCTGCACCACTCGGAACCCGCTCGTCCCCTGGTTGTACCCAGCCCCTACCCTGCCCGTAAACCCCTCCGTACCCCCCCCCCCGCCCCACCTGGTGCCGCCAGACCGGCGAGCTGCACTGGAAGTTCTGGTACCACTACCTGGACCGCGGCTGCCTGCACGGCAACGAGTGCATGCGCCGCAAGCGGGACGGAAAGTGTAACTTTGGCAGCCGCTTCTACAGGCTGCACCTCGTCGCAGGTGGGGGTAGGGAGGCGCACAGGGGCGTAAGAACACAAGCAGGCCGGGGCCTAGGGTCTTTGTGTATTGTTGGAATTGGAGGTCTCGTATCTGGAGCGGGTGGCAAGTGTTGGGCGCGAGGGGTGCAGCAGGCAGGGTTGTGCTGACGGAGTACCGGGGCTGGTCAGGGGCGGGAGATGTGCACCAGGACGAGGTCTAGGAGGGGACGGGTCGGAGGGCGTTCCGCCGGTGTGATGCTCACATGGGGGTTAGCGGGTTGGGATCATGCTTGAAGTGCTGAGGGGAAGTCGCCCCGCCCGGCTACCGGCCCCACTGAGCTGGGCTGGCATGGATTCAAACAACGGGATCCAAGCCGGCATGCACCCCCGCGCCCTAACGACGGCGGTCTGCACTGCGAATCATAGGTATCAGCGAGCACCGATACTAGGCTGCCGGGGCCTGCTGTGCGGAAGGGCACAGCCGACGAGCTCGGCATGGCCGGCACACGTAACGCACTCGGGGCCAACACAAGCCGTATAGAAGAGGACCTCGTGCTCGGACCGACTGGACCCCTCACAAGTCACAACTGTCGTCGCTCCGCCCGTTTGCCACCCCCCCCCCTCAACCCCCCTGCCCTGTCCTGCCCGCAGGTGCCGTGCTGCCCGTGCTGCGCAAGCTGTTCGACACCGTGCTGCGCTCCGGCTCCTCCAAGAAGGCCGTCCCGCGGGTCGCGCGGGTCACGCTGCAGGACACGGACAAGGCTAAGGCCGCCGGGGGCGCTGCCGCCGCCGCCGGCGGCTCGCGCACGGCGGCGGCTACGGCTGCAGGGGACGCTGGGGCGGAGGAGGCCGCCGCGGCCGACACCGGGCCCGGCCGCGTTGTGGTGGGGCTCAGCCTGACGGAGCGGGACGCCGAGGCGTTCCTGATGGCCGTCCATCACTGAGCAGAGAAGCCCCGCAGCGCCCCAGCTTGCGTCCTGCGCTCGTCGCCATCCTGCTCATTGCCCCAACCCCCCCCCCCCCCATCCCCCACTGAACCTCCTTCCCAACACACACAGCCACACACCCGAATGCCTACAGAACACGCGAATGCGTCGACTTGCGTGTGGGCCGTGATGGTGGCGCAGTAGGGCCAGCTTGTCGCCGTTTGGGGGCTGTGTGCTAGCAAGCTGGCAGCAGCAGGCGGCGAAAAGTGTACTCGGAGGGGAGGCAGCATATGGTACAGCATGCTTTAACATTGTGCCGTACTTAATCGGTCGGTTTGCCCAGTTTGCGAGTTTTTTACGCGAGGGGAACGGGGCTGAGTGGAGAAGGGGCTGCGGGACAACGGGCATTTCCGGGTCGCGGACAGGTTCGTGCGGTACTTGCGGCACAGCGCTAGCTTCCTGGTTTGCTGAGCCGTGTTGGCAGCGACACTTCCGGACATGGACTGGGTGCGCGCGTGTGACTTGCGTAGCAGTTGAGTCGCCAATTTACTTTACAGACCTTTAGAACTGAAGCAATTGGGCTGAAGGTGCTTTGCGAGACGCAGTGCGCGGCTTGCATCTTGCGGGAAAGGAGTTGGAGGTAGTCTTGCCATGTCCGGATCGCCCCACGGGTCAGCAGGTATCAAGGTGCTCTTGTTGATTACACAAATGCATCGGTCTTTCTGATACATCATGGTGTTTATTGGCCGGACGATGCGTGGGCACTGGAGAAACCCTTGCGTCTGGCCATCAGAGGCCCCGACCATTTGCCTGTGCCAAAAAGCACAGCAATTCGATTTGTAAATTGCACCTCGGCGCGCAAGCTCACGATCGGTGGTGGCATGCACGAGGAGGTTTTCGTGCAAGTATTCCTTTGCATGCATGCACTCCCAGCATTCATTTAACTCAACATGCAGTAGCTAATACTCAGCCGCTGGTCCCGTCACACCAGAATCGCATAGCATGTCACATACACTTGCTGGAGCGCAAGCTCCGTCTGCTGCTTCCACCAGCGGTCGCGCCTTCCACTGCAGCTGTTCATGGAGTCGTAATGTGTCGCTGATGAGCCCACGTCGACTGGCTAGGAACGCGAGAAGCTTCCGGAGGACGTTCGTCGAGGCGAGGGGGGCGTCTCGGGACTTGTATGAGAACTACCGAGACATCGTGGGAATAGACACGTATAAGGAGGACAACCGGCATGCGCGTCGCATGGTGAGGTGCATGGCGCGAATGCTGGGCCTCTTGGGCGTATCATCAGGTCTGAGGAGCGCTCCAGACGGCCTGGCCTGTTTCCTGTATCACGCATGTCAAAGCATTGGGGGGCTGGGACAGAGTATAGCACGTGGAATGCATGGTTTAGTCGGCGCGGGGGGGGGGGGGGCGTGCCAAGCTCCCCGGATTCCAGGGCCCTGTCTGATTGCTCATGTTTGCCTCCCCTCCCACCATTTACCACCCCTGCCCCATTCCCAGACATTTACCTTTGACGATTGGAAACGGCACCGCAGCAGCAGCCGCTACCTCTACCATCTAAAGACGCTCTCAGAGTGAGCGCTGGGGTCGAGATAGCTTTGCAGGAGGAGGTGGCGGATTAGTTGCGTTTTCTGCACGATATAATTGGAGAGCTCGCAATTGCCGTAATTGCCGTAACTACCCAACGACGCGGTCGAAGGGACAAGGCAGTGGAGGTGGCGGCGGGGACAGGGGCGGCGCGGGGCTGGGTCTGCCGCATGTTGAGATTGCGGGTGCACCGTGGAGAGTGGGGCATGTGGGGACTTCGGGCTGAGGCGTCGTGGGTGCAAGGCGTTCTGGCCGGGAGTAGTGGGTAGGCTCCGCGGACTCAGCCGACACCGTCCGGTGTCGACCGGGAGGGGCTGTGCGGACGGGTCAAGAAAGCGTCCCCGCCGCCCCCTGGCCCCCCCGGGGCAGCACGGAACTGTGGCGGGCCGGGCCGTTCTTCGTAAGAGCCCTTTTGCTCCCGCCCCCGCCCCCAACCCCACTTTGCGCCGGTTAGGTCGGGCATTGTCCGGGGCATCTCCGCGCCGGTGCTGTTCGTGACGGCCTTCACGGCAGGTGAGCGGTAACCGAACCAACCGACAACCGTCGGAACTCTCATTCGCCATGACCAGCCGTTGGCCTTTCCGGCTCGCCTGTGACACCGCCCGCGCTGCTGGTGGCCAACGTCGAGAGGCTGCGCAAACAATATTTGGTTGTTTTTAAACCGCCCACAATAACCGTTAGCGCCAATCCCCAAGCGGCCAGGACCATCAGCAGAGCCCATCAGCAGCCTGACATCGTATGCCAACTGCCGGTGACCGCCGTACCCGCACTCTAACCGTAACTATCGTGACCTTGGCCACCGCAACCGCCCCGCAACCGCAGTGGTGGCCGCGCTCAACGCCGCACACGCCGCCTCGCTGCTGCCCGCCTGGGTGCCCGCCATGCCCGCCATCGCCATAGAGCCGGTGCAGCTCACCAGCATAGCCCTGTCGCTGCTGCTGGTGCGGGAGCGGAGCGGGGCGGGGCGGGGCGGGGGGCCATGAGGCGGGCATGGGGAGGGGGGCAGGGCTTTGTGAGCCTGTACGCGCTCCCTGTTTTCTCCTGGCTTTTCGGACCTTCCAATTTAACTCAACTGGCCTTGGGACATAGCAGCATTCCCCATGGCCCAGCGCCATGTGTCCTGGCCAGCAAACCAAGTACCCCATCTTGGCCGCTGCCTGCCCGCTGCCGCCAGGTGTTCCGCACCAACGCCAGCTACAGCCGGTGGGACGAGGGGCGGCGGTCCTTCGGCTCCATAACCACCGTCAGCCGGGACATTGCACGACAGGTCCGCGGACGCCGCAGCGGTCGCAGGGGTCTCACGGGGCTCACGGCGGCCGACCCGCCCTCAACACGCGTTTCCCCGCCGCCCAGCACAACCGCGACGTCCGCAACGCCGTCCGACCGCGGAGAGAACGCACTCCAGCCTGTGCCGTCCATCTCCCTCCCACTCTCCCTCCCTCCACATGCACATGCTCATAGCTGTACACACGCCCAAAACATGCACACTCAAGCACGCACTCACCCCCAAGCACACATCCCAACACGCACACTCGCCGTGAGCCGCCACGCAGCTGCCTGCTGCGAGTAACGAGCCTCCCTCCCTGCCCCGCCTCCCTCCCTGCCCCGCCTCCCTCCCTGCCCCGCCACGACGCGTGCAGGCGTTCGCCTGGTTCCGCCCCGACGACGGACACAACCGGCGGCGGCTGGGCCGGTGGCTGGTGGCGCTGGGCCGATCCACCATGGTGCACCTGCGGGAGGAGCACAAGATGGAGGTGCGCGTGGTTGTGTGTGTGGGGGGGGGGGAGGTGAGGATAGGGGGTATGAATCGCGCCCCACGAGCTGGGCGCCATCAGCGTTCGTCCCGACTGGCGGACAAGCCGGTCCTTGCCTCGTTTTGCCGGCTCCCTAAGGTGCCGGGGATCCAAACATTTGGCAGCCGCCAGTCATATGCCGTCAAAGCCGTGGGCTGGGGAAGGGAGAGCGGGGACTCGGGGCGGTGACAACCCCCCCCCCCTTCCCCGAGGTTGGAGGGGTGCGGTGTGTGTGGCGATGTCGCCGGCGGCGGGTGGCGGGTGGCGGCGCGGCATCCATGTGGGTTGGGTTTGCGGCGGGGAGGGGGGGTGGGGCGTGCGGCAGACCGGCAGCTGCATCTGGTAGCTTGAAAGTGGCTCCTGAGATCGCACGCAACCCTCCACCCATGGCTCATCGCCCCAAACCCCCCGGCCCCGCAGGACGAGCTGAAGTACGTGCTGGAGCCCCAGGTACGGCATTGTACGGCCGCCGGGTGGAACGGCGTATAGTAGTGCTCAAACGGCGGCACGTTTGCGCAAGGACCGTGCTCCTGCCGCCCTCGGTCCAAAGAATTCGGGTCCCCAGCCCTGCGGTCCTTCTCCCGCCGGCCTCCCTCCCGGCCGAGGCCTGCCGACCCCAGCTACACCACGTCAGCACATACCGCCGTACAACAGCCCCGAACACAAACTCCCCCATTGCCCGTCCCTCGTTTGCCGCCATGCCCCCCCAGGAGGTGGAGGCGGTGCTCTCCTCCGTACACGCGCCCAGCTTCTGCTTGCAGGTGGGAGCGCGGGTGCGGGGCCGCGAGTTGGCAGCGTGGTCGAGGACAGCCTGGTCGAGGACAGCCTGGTCGAGGACACGAACCTGGATTCGGATGCCAATGCGGACGCCGGGGGTAGAAGCCCAGCCTCGCGGCCATACACAGGGCTCCCGGGCATCGGGGCCGGGCCCAGGTCGGGGGCCGTGTGCCGTGTCGCGCAGGGCTGAGGGTGTGGTCCCAAGGCAGGTCTCCACAGGCCCCCGTGTGTCGGGGAGGGGGGCTCGCTTATCAGTGTGAAAGCCCTGCGGCGGCCGGACGCCGAGTCCTTGTCAGCGCAGCTCCTGGGCCCCGAGGTGGGGCACCGGGACGCCTGGGCGTTGCCGCCACCAACCGTATCCGAACCCTCCTCTTCGGTTCTCCCGCGCCTGCCAGCCACCAAGATGCCGGCCATGTGTGCCCCACCTGGGGCCCTGACCCTGACCCCGCGCCTCCTCCTACCGCCCTCCCCCCCGCNCNCCCCCNCC
>LSYV01000043.1:840981-852720 GCA_001584585.1 Gonium pectorale
CCGACGTAGGCCCCGGCCATGGGGCCGACGTAGGCCGGCCGATGGGGCCGCGAGGCCCCGGCCACTGGGGCCGTCGATCGGGGCCAGTAGGCCGGCATGGGGCAGTAGGCCCCCGCATGGGGCAGTAGGCCCCGGCATGGGGCTGATGGGGCAGTAGGCCCCCGCATGGGGCAGTAGGCCCCCGCATGGGGCAGTAGGCCCGCATGGGGCAGTAGGCCCCCGCATGGGGCAGTAGGCCGCATGGGGCAGTAGGCCGCGGATCGTGCGTCGGGCTCCCGAAGTACGCTGGCGTTGATGGTGCCCTGGTTGCAGCCTCCTCAAGTTCCTCTGCGGTCTTCCCAGGTCCCCAGGAGCCTCACGCGTGGGCGTCAGCCACTGCCAGAGCCCAAGGCGCACCAACACGGCAACGAGGCCTGGGGTGAATGACCTGGCGTCATTCACTGGAGTACGCTCGTTGAGAGTAGGCATGCATCGGCCTTCGGGCCTAGCCTTGGACCGTCCGAGGTTCTCCACATACAGGAGCGGACCCCCCGCTCCGGCTAGCAACGACTGCATAGGAAGCTCTGGTACGCTGGGTGGGTGCGTGCGTTGCTTGCATCCCGTTGCCATGATAGGCGGGGAAGTGGACGCCGGAGGAGAGACCGCCTGCGGACCCGTGGGTCGGCTGGTCAACACTGATGGCAGCTGGCGACTGCCCCATTGGGCGAAGGAGAACGGGCGCTGACATGCCTGGTCAGGGCGGACCCCTGCCTGCGGTCATTGGGGGGCGAAATCCTGTCGGGCCGCACGGCACTGGCCTGCACGCCTCGCCTCAAGACCAGCACGGACAGCGAGCAAGCAGCAAACGGCCGGTACTGACCCTGGGTGTACAACTGCCTATGCTTGTTGTTGCGCGCTGTCCATACGTGTGTTGGCCTTTGATGCGGCCGTATCGTGTGCGGGGCAGCGGGCGGCGTCATCAGCGAAAGCCCTTCCTGCGCCACGCGGGGTGCCGTGGGGGCCTGCGGCGTGCCTTGTACGGCTGCCTGGTCGCACGCTGCCGTACCGGTGGGTGGCAGAGCTGCCTGGGTGCAGAGCAGGGTACCCTCTGGCGCGAGCGGACCACATCTAGACGGACTGACGGCCAGTACGGCAATGTGCATATACCGGTACGACACGTTTGGCAAGCGCCTGGGCTCTCCGCTCGCAGCCAGGTCCCTCCAACCACCGTGTTCCGGTCCGGGTCGCGCACGGGCGAGCTGGGTGTGGGGCGTGGGCAGGAGTCTGGCAGCCTCCACGGCAGGCACAGTGCACGGACGTTGCACACCGGGCGAGTCGCAAGCGAAGCGCGGGCGCTCGACGACCCATCCTGCCAGGCTCCACCCTCCGTTCCCAGGGCGAACGAGGCAACGGACAGAAAGCCACGCCGCGCCATGCCAAAACATGCGAGCCCAGCCCCAGCCGCTGCCCGCGTGGGTCG
Organism: Gonium pectorale; assembly: GCA_001584585.1. NCBI lineage: Eukaryota > Viridiplantae > Chlorophyta > Chlorophyceae > Chlamydomonadales > Volvocaceae > Gonium > Gonium pectorale. Next base: position 842,441 of record LSYV01000043.1, read on the forward strand.
CTTCCCTCCTGCTCTCCTTCGCGACCAGCCCCCGGTCACGGCCCCGGCCCCCCGTAGCTGGACCCGGCTCTGGCTCCGGCTGGCCCGGCGGCACCCCCACCCCCGCGACCCCCGCTGGCCATGGCCACGGCCCTAGCTGGCGTAGGCGACCGCTGGCTCAGTGGCCGGGTCGCCGGGCCGCCCCACACAACCTCCGCTCCACCACCAGCCCACCAGCCACCCGACAGCCGTGCCGCCACCCCCGGGGGGGGGCCACATGGAAGCGTGCGGTGATGCTCCGTAACGCTCCCGCCCCCCCGACCGCATGCAGCAGCCAGCCGCTAACGCGGCTTAGCTAACGCCCTGGTGTCCCTAAATCGAGGCTGCCGCCGCCGCGGCGCCCACCAAACGTGATCCCTGCCGCCTCGTCCCCGCTCCCGCCGCGGCCCCTCTGCCGGAGCAGGCGCTCCCAGGTCCGGCTCCGCCGCCGGGCGTTCCCAACCCCGCCCCCGTCCCCGTCGCTCCCTCCCCCTCCGTCGTCCCCGCCTTGCTTCCCTATCCTCGTCCCACCGCCGCTCCCCCCCTGCCCCTCCCTCCCGGTCCGCCAGCGGCTGTCGGAGGAGCCTCCCGCGCCGATCCCAGCAGCCCGCCTTTTTCGCCCTCCGCGCCAGCGTCTCCCCACGAAGGCGGCGTCGACGCCGACGGCAGCAGCGCCGCGCCGTCGCCCGCTGCTTTCCCCTCCCCTCCCGCCTCCGCCTCCGCGTCCGCCTCCATCCCGGCCGCGGCTGCCTCCAGTGCACGCACGAGCGCCCTGCGCTTGTTCCTGACGCCCGCGGGGTGCATCAGGAAGTCGCCTGGCTGCCACAGGCCTGCAGGGAGGTGTGGTGAGGTAAGGGGTTCATACCTTACCATAAAGGGTCACCCAAGGGGTCCTGCAAGGGGAGGCCATCCCCTGCTTTGCCTGTAGCTCTGATTCGCTGCATTGAACACGCCGTTCGAACCGGCAATCTGGCTCGCTCATAATGACATATATCGATATATATCATGCGGTCATTGTGAGGCGCACGCAACCCCGGAACGCCCCTTCCCCCGCCCTCGCCCTCGCCCCTCCCCCCCGCCCTCGCCCTCGCCGTTCCCCCCTCCGCCCTCGCCTCCTACCCCCTCCCCCCCGCGTCTCACCCGTGAGGATGCGCCGCGGGTGCGCCAGATACCTCGCCCAGTTCCTCAGGCTGGGCCGCCACACATACGAGTTGAAGGCGCACTGCGGCGCCAGACCCACGTGGGCGGCCAGCTCGGAGCTGCGAGGGGGGGAGGGCGGGGAGGGCGGGTGTGTGTGAAAAAGGTGGACGGGGGGCCGGGAGGGGGTGGGAGGGAGTAAGGTGTGCGCGCGGGCAGGCAGGGGCGCGGATGAAGGCGGCCGTCGCCACAACGGGCACCGCACGGGGGCGAGTCAGAGCAAGGAGGCTACGCCGACGTGCTAAGAGAGGGGGGAGCGCGTGCGTAGGGGGGGGCAGAGAAGGGAGGGGCTGCCTCCACCCCAAACAACCCCTCCCAGCCCGCCCACCTGGCCATCCGTGCGATGAGGGCCCCTGCCCGGGCCCCAAACACGCCCACTCCCCCCGCCCCCGCCCCCAGGCTCCCCCACCCGCCCACCTGGCCATGCGGGCGATGAGGTCCTTGAGCGCGTCGTTGTCCCCCGACCGGGTGTCCCCGCGCCCGCGGCGCACGAAGGCCTCCATGCCCCACCAGCGCTCCAGGAAGGCCCGGCACCAGGCGCAGCCCGCCCCGCGGATCAGCCACACGCCTGCGTTCACGCCTGCGGGCGCCGGGGACGGGGATTGGGACGAGGTGACGGGGCAGAGACGGGGTCGGCCAAGGACAGGGAGAGGTTGGGTGGGTGGGTAGAGGGGACCTTGACCCGCTTCCACTGGGGAACCGCCCAGTAGCGCATGCCTGCCGCGTTACCGCGGTGGGCGTTAGAGAGGCACAGGCTCGAGCAGAAGGGCAGGAACGCTCGGCCTCCATGCAGTGCGCGCGGTGCGGGCGGGTGTCGGGCACAAGAATAAGCGAGCAGTTGACGGCAGGCTAGGCTGACCCCCGGGTCGCTTGGGCCGAGTCGGTCGGCCGAATGGCCAGCAGGTAATCCTGCGAGGCGCCTTGGCGTGTGTGTGCAGGGGGGGGGGGCAGCGGGGGGAACAGGGGAGTGGGAGGAGACACTCCCCATAACCGCCGTCACCCACCGGTGGAGTCGGCCGTGAGCACGAGGTCCGGCCCGCCGCCGCCGCCACCGCCCCATGCTGACGCCGCTGCGTCTGCGCCCAATGCCTTCGCATCGCCGGTACCCCCAGGCTCCTGCGGCTCCTGCGGCGTCGAGGACGATGACGACCCGTACGGCAGGTGTGTCACTGTGTACGGCAGCAGCGCCTCGAGCGGCAGACTGGTGTTGGTGATGACCGTGTCGGCGTCGTTCCAGAACACCCAGTCGTACGAATCGAGTACCGAGAGTACGGCGGGGATCTTGCTCCAGGAGGCAGGGCGTGAGGCTGCGCAGGGTGGGCGGGAAAGCGAGGGGTGCGGCTTGGAGGCGCAGAGCTCCCCTGCTCCAAGGACACTGCCCTGCCCTGCCCTGCCCTGCCCTGCCCTCTCGCCATGGAGAGGATTCTACTTCAAGGAACCTGGACGCGGGGACCCGACCGGTTGCTTGTGGGGACTCAGGCCCCGGCCCCCTGGACAGTGCCTCTCGACCCTTACCCGTAGGCTGCCTTCCCCGTTTCTGGTTATCGTTTTTTTTTCCTTACCAAGCGCGGAAGGCTGAATGCCCCCTGTCCCAGGTACACAAGGAGCATCATGCTCGTCGTTGTCGCCTCTTCGTCCACCTGACAGCGCCAGCCGCCCCTCCCCCCCCCAACGCACTGCCCACCACCCCATCGACCCACCTGGTCGCCTACTCGCCCGCCCACGCTTGCACACCCCAGCCCACCCCCATCCCGTCAGCCCCCCGTCACCCACCGTCCAGCAGCTACCTCCCACCTGGCGTCCAATGCCCATCCTACCCGTATCGTGACTGAGCTACCGCAGCCCCACACCCTGACCCTGACCCTGGCCCCGGCGCCCGCCCCCCCGTCACCCACCGTCCAGCAGCTACCTGGCGTCCAATGCCCATCTTGCCCTCCCCCAGCCCCGCACCCTGACCCTGGCCCCGGCGCCCGCCCCCCGCCCCATCCCGTCACCCACCGTCCAGCAGCTCGCTGGCGTCCACGAAGGTGTAGCCGTGCAGCGCAGCGTAGGCGCGCTTATTGGGACTGGGGGCGCAGGGGGAGGGGCGGAGGAGGGGTGCGCGGAGGAACTCGAGTGGACCAGGGGCGCGAGGGGAAACAAGGGTGCATGGGTGGTGGTTGATGAAGCGGCGCATTCTTGTACGTCATGGTCGTACAGATCCACAGCCCGCTGGGCGCCGGCCACACAGCCTGCGCCCGCGCCGCGAGCCAGGCACGCCCTCAACCCGACCTGCCCAGGTCCCAGAGCCGACGCACTCGTGTCCGTGTGGCACCCCCGCCTCGCTCCCTCCCCCAACGCGTCCGAGCCCCGCCCCCGACCTCAGGACACCCCCCCCCCCCGCAGCCCCGTCCCAGCCCTGCCCCCCGCCCCGTCCCTGGGCCCCCTCACCCCGTAATGTCCAGCAGCCCCGCGAACTCAGCGGACCGCGCGTTGAGGTCGCTCTGCCGCTGGGCGGCCGCCGGATCGCGGGCCCTGCCTGTGGACATGGACACCTGGCGCCGGGAGGGGGGGGGGCGGCAGGGGAGGGGGGGCGCGGCGCAGGAGTAGATCGAGGGAGGGAGGAAAGGCGGCGGCTGGCGCTGAGTCCCGCAGCGAGCTCGGATGCGTGTCAACGATCGAGAAAGAGGAGTCGGGAGGCTGGCCGCCTCTCCTGGCCAGATGAGACGCGGGAGGGTAGGGCATGGGCGGACGGCGGCCATCCGCACACCGGCTGGTGTGGCGGGGCCAACGTGCCGGTCCTTCTTGGCGCCCCTTCCACCCACCGTGGGCCCCCCGCCCCATCCCGCCATTTCCTGTCCCATCCCGCCGGTCTCTCGAGGCGCCAGCTATCACCGCATGTCAGCAGTCCTTAACAACCCGCCGTCCCATCAGCCAGCCGTCCCATCAGCCCGCGCCAGCTCGCCCATCGCGGGCCGCCCCACCAGCGCGATGCGGAGGCGCTTGCCGCTACCCTGTCCGCCGCCGCCGCTGGCTGTCGCCGCCGCCGCCGAGGCGTGGCTGACCCACGGGACGCTGCAGTCCTTGTAGCGCTGCGTGGTCGAGTTGAAGAAGTGCAGGTGGGACAGCAGGAAGGCGCCGACCGCGAGCAGGACCTTTGCGAGGAAGGGGGCATGGGGCGGAGGAAAGGCGGGGTTCGAGGGAGGGGGGCCCAACGGCGGGCAACTGAGATTGAGCGGTTGTGCCGGGGGCGGGGGCGGCGAGGGCGGGGGGAGAGAGGGCAAGGTGGCGGCAGGTCGATGTCGGGTGTCCATGTCTATGCAGAATACGGGCGCCCCGGGGGGCCTTGCATGGCCCTGCAGGCCCAGAGGCGGGGGGCGGCCCGGAAGAGGCACGGGGAGGCCCGCCCCCGCCCCCACCGCCGCCCCCAAACCCAAGCATTTTAACGCAGGACGCACCAGCAGCCGTCGTAAGAAGTGCGGCCGCAGGGGCCATGGCCTGTAGGAAAGGGATGTCCATTCGGGTAGCAACGGTCAGCCATTGGTTTCAGCGGTCGGGCGGCTATAAGGGGCAGCCGGGCTGATGGTGCGTTGGGCGCACGGGTACGGGCAGATGACCAGGGAAACGTGGTATTGGTGGTCCAAGCTCAAGACATGTCCACCCTTCATGTTGCTTCTCCCCTGCTCAGCCTTCCAAGGCCCTCGACGCTCCACACACACACACGAACTGGTCCCATGCGTGCCCTTATGCACGCTCGATGTTCTTGACACCAAGTATCAAAACTTCCCCAGTGCAGTCAATGTGTGCATAGAACGCACCAGAACGACCTCGCGCGGCCACGGCCCCGGCTGCTGCCAAGCATGCGCTAGGCTGCTCTCCTTCTTTACTAGCTACCCCTTCATTGAGGTGATAAAATGCGGCCGATGCAAGGGAGATTGAGAGTTACCTAAGTGCGTCTGTCCAAGGCGTTTGCCAGCTGGTCCACAACGTACACAAAAATGGCCGGCGCAGTTAGAAAATCGTAGCGCGGATCGATGTGTTGTGGATAGCTGATTGAAGAAGCACTACCGGGGCCTCCCGGATCCATCCAACTGACCTGTGCTAACTAACTTGAAAAGATGACAGGTTACCCTTCATCTTTTCAAGCATCTTTTCAAGCAGGGTAACCTGTGATCTTTTCAAGTTAGTTAGCACAGGCACAGGTTGACAGCCTCCAGTCTCTCTGCATCTGATGTGCCCTTGACATGCACATTCGCCAGTGCGATCCATAACTTTCAAGTAGCCGGGCTCGCGGGCCGCTTGGCGACCAAACCAAGGAACACGTTCATGAGTGCCAAGACTCAGCCTCGTCCCTTCGGCGCCCGCACAGTAAGGGACCTGCATTGGGAATTGTAAAGCTTACGCCACCACCCGGCTACATACGCCAGCAACCGCCCGGCTGCATCAGCGCCCCGGCTGCTGTTCTACGCTAGCCGCCAGCCGACCCACCGTAGCCACCGCACACACGGTCAGCGCATGGCCTCTCGGTAGCCTCGCGGAGCCAACACTAACAGCAATGGGGCGCACTGAAGCCGGCAGCCGTCTCGCAGAGCGCGCACTCCTGGCAGTGCAGACTTGCTGACGTGGAGCCACCCCGCGACGCATTAGCATGACAGCGCTTTAACAGCGCTCTGGCAAGACCCAATGCCTCCCGCGCGACCCGCGCAGCGCGGCGCGCCAGAAACCATGGGAAAGCACCTCCCCGACACCAAGGCACGTGCTCACCCTGGCCACGTCAAGTCTTCCGCCCGCAGGTCAGCTGCGACCTGGCCCTGCCAACCCACACCCCGCTGCACGGGACCGTCGCCGCCACCGCCATCGCCACCGCCCACCCGCCCGTCCCGCAGGCAACGCAGCGAAGCGGCATGCACGCTCGGCGGGCAGCACATGCGCCAAGGCAAGCTCACGGCAGCTCGCTGCCCTGCACCGCCCGCGCCCACAACGCTTGCACGCAACCCGTGTGTGCAACAACTCTTCAAGCTGCCGGACGCACCCTGCTAGTGCGCGCGCATGGGTCGCCATCCCCTGCGTCTGTGCCTCGGACGCCTGACACGCGCCTCCAAGCCCGCCAACGTCGGGCTCTTGGGAGAACGCGCGAGGATGCGGACCCAAACGCGGCCCGGGACACGGCAAAGCCTCCCCACAACCGCAACAGGGAGGCGGCCTGCTCCGAAATCCAAGACGCCGCCCGCCCGCAGCGAATCCGCGCCCTCCGCACCAAGAGTGCTGTAGCCCACGCACGCACACGGTTTGTTGCCGTACGCACGTTCCTGCACGTGATCCTCAGCGGTCGGGGCATCCAGGCGCCCGCCAGCCCGGCTGCCGTGGCTCCGTGCCTCCATCGGCCGACGTAGCCCGTTTCTTCCACTCAGCCCCTGAAGCCCGTGTCCCACATCAAGCCACGAGTCGTATCCGCGCGGTCCAACCCATGTGGCATCGGCCGAGCATTTCCTCGTTTCTTCCCGGAACCTCCCCCCACCCCCACCCCGCCGCCGCCCCAAAACACACATCGGCCTGATTGGCTCAACCCCGCTCCGCTACGCAACGAAGACGGGCGGTCCTCAGCTCCTCACTTCTTCCCCTTCTTGCCCTTCTTGCTAGGCGCCGGCTTACTCCCGCTCGCGCCCGCGCTGCTGCTGCCGCCGGCGCCGGCGCTTGGCCCCGCCCCCGCGTCCAGCTGCTTGGCGCCCTGCTTGTGCTTGCCCGCCACCCGGCCGGGGTGCTTGGGCACCAGCTCGGCGATGCGGATCAGCAGCGTGCGGCCTGGGGGTTTCAAAAGTGCGTGTGATGTGGGGTGTGTGGGAGGGATTGAAGGGTGGTTGCGAGGGTGTACGGTGGGGGGAGTGGGAGGGGAGGGGAGGTCGGAAGGGCCAGGGTGGGAGTTGGAAGGTGAAAACATGGGTTTGAGGGCGGTACAGGCTACAGGGCAAGCGGAGAATCTGAGTTCACCCGGCGCTGGTTGACCATCTGCTCATGCGTTGGTGTTGACATGCACGAGGAGACCTGCGCCCAGCCCCTGCCCGGGTCTCCAAATGCTCACGGTCAGGGATATCCGGGTTCGCCGGCTTTCCATCCGCTCCCCGCAGCTGCACACGGAGTCGCCCTTTAGGAAGCCACTCTCGGGGGTAGTGTTTCGCCTACGATAGGAGAAGGGGGCCGGCACGGGGTTGGTTGGGGTGGGGCACAGGAGCCAGGGGCCATAACCCGCTCGCTCGTCTCCGCGCTCACCTCGATTTCTGAGGGGATTCCCAATTGTACACAGCTGTCGTGCATCTCATTCACGAATGGATCCTCGCACGCTGCGCAGGGGAGACGGCCGATCCCTTGTCATGCCGCCTGTTTCAAGCATACAAGCAGATTTCAGAGCTTCTACGCATTTACCTTGTTGCTTTGGTATCCGCCGGCCCTCCGCGACCGTCTTTGCCACATCTATGTAAGCTGGATAGAGAATGATCCGCTGCACGCGTTTGAGCGATGATGGACAAGTTAATATCGTCAATGTCAATGCTGAATTCCTTTGCTGCCCACCTTGTCAGGGTTCATCTTTCTGTCCCTCTCTTCTTTCGACAAGTGCTTTCCTATGAACGGCGTGATCAACGTGCAACGTGCTGCAAGCTAGGCAGTTCGGTGCTCTGCCACGGCGGACTTGGACGAGACGCTCCAACCCCAAACCATCTGCCACGGCCACTCGGCCCACTCGCAGCAGCAGCAGCCTGATCATTCACATACCTAGACGACCTTAACATCCATACACCGATCAGGATGCTCGCTGCCCAGAGAGTTTGCCCCCAGCGCCCGACGCACATTGCGCGCGTCGAGGTGCTACGCGCTGCCCCGCGCCGCGCTGCCCTGACCTGCCGTGCCGCCCTCAAGGTCGGCGACAGCCTGCCAGACTTCACGCTGGAGACGGACACGGGCGCCATGCTCAGCTCCAAGGTGCGCATCGTCCCTCCCGCTGCCCACACTGGACACCAACCCGTCAGGGATCCCAGTTCACTGCCATCGACGGGGAAGTTTGCGGGCCTCCATCCGAATCCGGGGCTCATCGTGTCAGGACCCGGGGGGGCCCCAGGGGCTCCGGGTAATGGCGGTACCGCGGGGCGCGTGTGCGCACATGCAGCCCACTGCCTGCACTCCCCACCCGGCTCATCACCGCCACGGGGCCTCCTCCGCGGCATTGCAGAGCCTCCCTCTGTGGCCCCTGCGCGACTGCCACGGCACCGCGGGCCGGCAGCCTCCAAACTGCCCTGCCCTGTCCTGTCGGCATATTTCCCACCGTGAGGGCCCCCCTGCCCCTGACGCGGCCCTCATCTGAATCCCTCCCCCCCCTCTCCAAAAGTAACATCGCTCTTTTACCCCCTTGTCCGTCGCCCTGCACCACCTTCTCCCTTTGCCGCTCAGCCTTCGACAGATCGGGACGATGTGCGCCTCCAGCTTCTCTATCGCGAGCGCCATACCATCCCCTCTCCCCCCGCCCCCGTATCCCGTCCCCCGCGTGCAGGAGATGGTCCGCGGCCACGGCGCTGTGCTGTTCGTGTACCCTCAGGTGGGCGCGGCCGACCCGCGGCCACGTACGTGGCCGAGGCCGGGCGTGCGGGGGCTGCAGTTCGTGTTGGCAGCTAGAAGCGTGAGGCCAAGCTTGCGGGGCGGTCTGGTCAAGGCGGGGAGGCGAGAGGAGAGGTGACGTGTGCGTGTGTGTTATGTGTGCGATACGGAGTGCTGAAAGACAGGTGGTGTGTGCGCGTGTGTGTGTGCGTGTCGAGGAGGTGTGGGCGCCAGTGCCCGCTGCACGGCGTCGCGGGTGTGTCCGCCGTCCGCCGCCCCCCAGTAGGCCCTGGTCCCAGCGTGAGGGGTCGGACGGGGAGGGCAGGGGCGGAGGAGGGGGAGTGACAGGAGGAATGGAGGAAGGGGTGTGGGAGTCCGAGTGTCGGGCCCGAGCTGGGGCGAGTGGGTGCAATAGCCCCCGCCCCGCCCCGCCGCCCTCACCTGCACACCCGTACCCCCGCGGGCTGCCCGCCGATCTCCAGCAGCGGCACCAGCGGCGCATGTCCACAACGCTCTCGTCCCAGCCCTACCCCCTCTCACCCCCCTCTCGCCCCCTCTCACCCCCTTAACCCCTACGCGACCCGTTTCCCTTTCTTTAGTACCCCCCTGCCCCCCCTCCGGTGTCAGTCACACACTTTCCCCTGCAACTCCCACCCCCTCCCACCCCAGGCCTGCACCAGCGGCTGCACGCTGCAGGCCAGCGCCTTCCGCGACAACATCCGGGCCTTCGCGGACCGGGGGTACGCAGTGTATGGCATGTCGGCCGACCCGCCGGCGGCGCAGGTTGGTGCGGGGGGGTGCGAGGGGGGCAGGTTGAGGGCTACTGGGTGTGGGATGGTACCGTACCCGATTTTGGGCGGGTCAGGGCAGGTGTGGGGGGCGGGGCAGCGCAGCGCGCGGTGCCGCGCCCCCTCCCCTCCCGCCATGCCCAGCACTGGCCTCAACGGAATCGGCAGGGCTCCTCCCTTGTCCGCCCTTGTCCGCCCTTGTCCACCCCTCACCGTGCTTGTCCCTTCCCTCCCGCCTCCCACTTCACCCCCCCCCACTCCCGCCATGCTATGCGCCTCCAGCCTTCACATCAAGAACGCCTTCCAATCCTCTGACCCCCATCCGCCAGGCCGGCTGGAAGGCGGAGCACGGCTTCCCCTTCCCGCTGCTGTCGGACGGTTCCAAGACCGCGCTGGCGGCCCTGGGCGCCCTGGGCCCCGACGGCGGCATCAAGCGGAGCCATTACGTGGTGGCCAAGGGCGGGCAGCTGGAGGACGTCAAGGTGGGCAGCGGCAGCAGCAGTGTTGTCCAGGGAGGCCGCCTGTTTCTCACATACCACACTCTTGCCGCCCACACGCCCTTCCCCAGTGCCCCGCCTACTCTCAATCCCTGCGCCTCCCGCCGCCTGACTCCACCCCACTGCCCCCCCCCCGCCTACCTTCTCCCCCAAAACCCCTGTGTAGATCGGCATCAGCAGCAAGGACTCGGTGCCGGTGGCCCTGGCCTTCGTGGCC
>LSYV01000043.1:859189-870316 GCA_001584585.1 Gonium pectorale
GGTGGGGTGGTGCCGGGGGGAGGAGGGTGATGGCCACTCGGCAGGCAAGCGGGGCAACCTCTCCCCCATGGCCCGACCCGGCCTGGGTTGGGGGGGGAGAGCTCGCGACGCGCCTTCCTTCACCCTCAGTATACAAACGCCGAGCGCACCCCCACCCACCCGCCCATCCTAACCCAACCGTCTACGCACCCCGCCCGCCATGCACAGCGCAGGCGCGCGCAGCACGCCCCTCACCGCACGCTCTCCCCTTCCCTCCCCTGGCCCAGCCAGCCTATCCCCATGCCCGCACACGCCCCCCTCCCCCCCCTCGCCCCCTCCCCGTCCGCCCTCCCCCCGTTGCGACCCGTTTCCCCTCCCCCCCCCGCGCCTTCCCCCGCCCCCCCCCAAGGCGTGCCCACCGGCGACCTGGGGCTGCAGGTGCTCCCGGGCGGCCAGCTGGACCTGCATGGGGCGGACTGGCGGCCCACCTGGACCCGGCTGACGGCCAGCGTGCGGAGGGGAAACAACTGGCTGTCGCTGAGGGTGGGTGGCGAGGACGGGTCAGGGCGGGCCAGGGCGGGGGGGAGGGTGTTGGAACGAAACGGCGCATACGACGAGCGGAAGTGCGAAAGTGATGGTGTGGAGAAGAGGGTGTTAGAGAGAGAGAGAGATTGGGAGGGAGATTGAGGGTACAACTGGCAACCGCCTAGTGGTCGTGGGGGGAGGGCAAGGGGCGGGGCCGTCAGGGGGGAAGCGGGGAACGAAGAGGGAGGGGTTGAGGGTATGAGCTGGCGGCAACGTGTGTGAGCGTGTGCCCTGCCTGGCCCCGGGCGGGATAGGTGACTGGGTGCAGGACTGGCACCCCACCACTCGCATGTCGTCCATGGAACACGCACACCCCGGCTTTGACGGACGTGCAACCTGTAACCTGTAGACTGGGTGCAGGTGGCTGGATCACGATGCGGGGTCGGGGCTTGACACGCCTCCCGTGGCTGTGGTGCTGCCAGCGAGGGGCCGCCGGCTGCCGCCACACCACGGAGGCACTTTGAACTCCCGCAGACTTCGTCGCGGACGACTCGAGTCCCGGACGACTCGGGTCCCGGACGACTCGAGTCCCGGACGACTCGAGTGCGAGCATGCATGCAAAGGGCCAGGCAGCGCAAAGTACGCGCACCCAATCCACCCGCACCCCGCACAGCCCCGCTGGACTGGTTGCGCCGCACAAGGGACCAGCTAGGGCGCCGGCGGGCGGATGCGCCACGAACAACAACCACGCAGCCGCCCTCCTGCCGGCCAGCTGCGGCCTTATCTGACCCCCATCCTTCCACCAACCGCGAGCCAACAACCCCTTCCAACCGTCAATCGTGTGTCAACCGCCAACCAACACAGGATGCCGTTCCCTGGCGGCCCGGCCAGCTGCTCATGGTGGCCACCAGCCTATATCGAGACGAGTACGAGAACCAGAACGAGGTGGCTGCCGTACAGTCCGTCAGCTCGGACGGCCGTACGGTTGTACTTCAGAGCGCGCTGCAGTACCCGCACTACGGGTGCGCTTTGCAGTTTCGGGGAGAGTTGGATTCTTGAGGTTGTGTTAAGCGGCTGGGTGCTGCTTGTGTCGGGGTGTCGCTGATCCAGGCGTGCTCCGCTCGTAGGCGCTGCTGGTTGGGGCGGCAGAAAGTGTGGGATCCGGTTTCTGGGACCTGCCCTTCGCCCTCTCCTTCTTTTCATCTCCCCTTCCTCCGCCTACGTCCTCTCTCTTTGCTGCTTTGGTTTGAGCTGCTGGAGATGTGGGATCCGGGGTTCCGGGCCCTGCCCTTTGCCCTTTCCTTCCTTTGGTCTCCCCGGCCCCCGCCCACTTGACCCCTCTCCCCACCCCCCGCTCCCCTACCGCCCGGCAGCGGCCCCGAGTACCAGACCGAGGTGGGGCTGCTGTCCCGCTCCATCCTGCTGCAGAGCTGGCCCGGGGCGGCGTCCACACGCACGGGGGGCCACGTCAAGATCATGGGGCAGGTGGGCGGCTAGTGGTGGGGGGGGGGGCGGGGCAGGGTGGGGGCGGGGCCGGGAGGGGGGCGGGCGCGTGTATATGTTCAAGAAGGCGGGGGAGGGGTTCTGGAGGCTTGGTGTGGGAGAGAGGGAGTGAGGGCATTCTTGGATGGGAAGTTGGGCGGCAGAAGGGGTGTACGGCTGCGGCCCTGCCCCGCCCGACCGGCGATTGACCTCCCATGTCCCATTGATCCCCGTGCCGTACAACCGTCGTACAGGGCCGGCTGGAGGGCGTGCTGTCGTACCGCATGGGCCAGCGCAACGTGCTGGGGGCGTACCCCTTCCACTGGTGCGGGCGGGGGGGTTGGTGTGTGGTTGGGGGGGGGGAAGGTGGTGTGTGTGTGTGTGTGTGTGCGCGCGCGTGCGCGTGCGTGTGTGCAGCGGGGACGGTTGGGCAGGTGATGCTGGGTTTGCAGAAGGGGTGTGTGTGTGGCGGGGGGGGGGGGGGTTGCTGTGTTTGCGGAGGGTGGGGAGGGGGGTCGGCGGGGGCGTGGCTTCCCGGGCGGCCTGCCGGCGGGGACACGTGACGGCGTGCGTGGACGTGTTTGCGGGCTTGGGGAGGTGACTGGGGAGAGGGGGTTGAAGGAGGGGCGGAGGGTATGCGTGCGGTGCCGCCGGTTGAGGGCCGCGCCAACCCGGGCGCCTTCGACCGCACCAGCCCCACCAAAGGCCCTTGCGGCGCTACCGAGAGGGGGTTGAAGGAGGGGCGGCACCGGTATGTGTTGCCGCCGCTTGAGGGCGGCGGCTGCCCGAGCGTCTTTGGCGTGCGCTCGCCCGACCGCCCGCACCAAAGGCCCTCCAGCCGCTGACCCATGCGCTTGCCGCCTCCTGCCCCCCCCCCCGCCCCCATCCTCGCACCTCCACCCGCACCCCGCCGCCCACCCGGCCTTCGACGATTCGGGGCGACTCAGGATAACATGCGCCTCGGGCTTCTCTACTGAGACCGCCTACCAAACTTCAAACTCCCACCCGTCCCCCAACACACAACCTACTTTGTCCGCAGGCACAACGCCGGCAACGCGCAGGGCGTGTCGTACGCCCGCGACTGCGCCGTCTTCAACTCCTTCTACAGATGTGAGTGCACCAGCGAGGCAGGTGTCGATGCCGGTGCCGGCGCGGTTGCCGGCCGGCAGTCCATACACACACATGCGGGCGTTTGTCCGTCGTTTGTCTTTAGGTGCAGGGTTCCTTCTCTTCTTGTGTGTGCCGTCGGTGTTTGGTCTTGGCCGCCGTGGTGCGCTGTAGTTAGGGCAGGGTTTCGGTGGTACGGGAGGGCTGCATGTCCCTCCCGTTGTCTGCGCCCTTTCTCGCCTCTCCGCCTGTAACCTCTCCACAGAAAAAAGCAGGGAGGGTGGCAGGTGGCTTTTGGGGGGGGGGATGGGCGCGGGGGAGGGGGTGCCAGCTATCCCCGAGGGGTGCGCTTGGGGGCGTTATGCGATGAGCGTGTGTGTGGCTTTCGGCGGGGGATGGATCGGATAATTATATCATGTGCGGGTGCGAGCGCGGGACTGAGCGCTCAGGGGGGTGCCGTCGGGCCAGGCGTGTGGGGTGGCGGCGGCCGGCCAGGCGTCTTCCGGGTTGTGATACCACTGGGGGCTGTCCGTCCGTGCGTGCACCGGGGGGCACCGGGGGTGCGTGCCAGGAGTCACCGGGGGGCAGAAGACTTGATGCAGCCCTGCTGGCGCTGCCTAGGTGGTTGGGCTGCAACGTCCGAGGGTCGCTTCCGTACGGCCCACACGCAGGCTTCGTGATCCACGGCACCAACAACCTCGTACTTACCGACAACGTCGCCTTCCACGTGGACGGCAGCTGCTTCTACCTCGAGGTACGGCACGCGCCTGTACGGAGGTTCCCTCTCGATTTTACATAGGAAGGAGAGCATGGAGCACGGCAGGGGAAATACGGTTTTCCTTCGCGTATGCATGTGTTGAGGCCAGTACTGCCCACCACATCTGCCCCCCCCCCACCCACACACACACAGACGCACGCCCGCACGGAAACGATCGTGCTTCTGGCCTCCCTCCCCCTCCCCCTTCCTCCCCTCCCCTTCCCTCCCCTTCCCACAGGACGGCGTGGAGGAGGGCAACTGGCTGCAGCGCAACTTGGGCGCCTTCGTGCACGTCATCGGGCTGCCCGCGGGGGGCGTCACGCAGAGCGGGGAGACCTTCGTGCAGGTGGGTGGGTGTGGGGAAGGGGGGCTTTGGGGAGGGCGCGAGGAGGGCGCGGGCAGGGTGCCGCGTCAGGGCGGCAGCGTTCTCACGTCCTGCGTCCGTGGGTTGCAGTTTCTGGTTCTCTTTTTTGCAGCATGTGGGCCGGCGGGGTGTGAGTGTGGGCGTGTGGGCGCGTGCTCGTGTGTCGGTACCTCCGGGCCCGTGCTGGCTTGATGGAGCTGAGGGCGCTAGCCGCCCAGGCCTGAGGCATGGCCTCGGCGCTGCGGGGCAGCTGGGGCGGGGCACCAAGGGCGTGTTCGTGTCGTGTCGTGGTTGGCCCGAGGCCTGAGCTGAGGCGTGAGACGCGAGCGGCACTGCGAGGGGGCCGCGTGTGTGCGCGCGGGATGCCACCGGCTGCAGGCGGTAGTAGGGGGGGAGGGGAGATGGCGCGGCTGCGCACCTGGCGCAGCGGGGACGTGATCCGGACCCCTCCGCCTCCCGCCGTAGCGACCCTCGCTCGTTCACCGCCTGTTGGCCCTCCCCTCGCCGCCTCCTTGCCCCCCGCCCCGCCCCCTGCTCCCCTCGTCCCCCTTGCCCACCCCGACCCCCTCCCCTCGCCCCTCCACGCCCCAGGGCCCCAACCTGGCCCACCCCGCCGACGCAGCGGCCGGCGTCTTCTACGCAGCCAACCCCAACAACGCGTTCAAGGTGCGTACGGCATCCGTAGGAGTATGCGCACCATACGCACGGCTTACGCTGTGCTGGCCGCCGCTGCGCCTCCCCTTCCCTCTCCCCACTTGCGTGTGTGGCCCCCCCCCTGTCGCCCCCGCCCCCGGCTCCGGATCCAGTCCATCCGTCGCCACTCACATCTGCGTCCTTTGCGGACGCCCACCCGCCCCGCCCCCGCGCCACTGACTTATAAGGACCCCCGCCCCCGGACCCCTCCCCCCACGCACCCCGCCCCCCCCCCGGGCTCCTCCCCCAGGATAACGCCGCCAGTGGGGGCTTCGCGGGCTTCAACTTCCCGGTGCTGCCCGAGCCCATTGGGGTGCGCCTCGTCCGACCGGGGCGGAGGGGGGCTTTTGAGGGGAGACAAGGTTTGATAGCGAAACTGGACGCCAGCTGCGTTCGCCCGTCCGGCGGGGCGGAGGGTCAGAGTGGGAGGTACAGTTTTGTGGGGAGGAGGACTGGGGGGTCCTATTCTCCGCTGTGCGTGTGTGGCGGTGGGGGTTGGGGTCTGACAGCCTCATGGGGCGTTACCAAGCTCCGCCGCGGACCACTTGGCCCCCCGCCCGCGCCCCCCCCCGCCCGGCCCCCCTCCCCGGCCGCAGGACCACCGCTGGATGCGCACCACCCTGAACCCCTCCCGCCGCCCGCTCAAGCTGTTCGACGGGAACACCGCCCACTCCAGCGGTTACTTCTGGTGCGGCATTGTGGGCGGGAGGGGGCGGGCAGACTGGGGCTGGGGTTTGGGTTTGGGTTTGGCGGTTTGGGTGTGGTAGTTGGGAGTTGGTTTGGTTGGTATTGCCATTGCTCCGGTTCCACCCAGTTAAGGAAGCTGCAACTGCCGTGGGTCCAGCCTTTCAATTGATAACTGCCGCCCGAGAACATTCGTGCCGCGGCCCCCGCCCGCCCGTAATGCCGCTGCCGTACAGGATCATGGCGGGCGGCATCTACGTGGGCGGCAAGCTGTGGGTCAACGACGCGGACGGCGGCAAGCTGTACTACAGCAGCGGGCGGTACGAGATGGACACGCGGTGGGTGCCGTACCTTTCCAGATGTACGATAGCACGACACCTCCAATGTATGGATGCACATGTATGCACCCGCGTGCGCTTGCTAGTACGGACCTGGGGCTCGGCTCTGCGTGCCGGGGCGCAGGGAGCGGGGCGGGTGTGCGTGGGTTGATGATGACCCGCGGGTCGGCGGTCATGCATACGGGACACTCGCGCGCCTCCTCTTTGTGTCCGTTTCCCACATCTCTTTACCTCCTGTCCTGGGCTCCTGCCGCTTCTGCTGCCGCACTGCTGCCGTACGTACGACCTGCCGCACAGCGACGACACCGGCACCCAGCTGGCCTTCCAGAACTTCACCAACAACAAGGTGCGCGGCGGCGGCGGGGAGTGGTCCCAACCGGACGACGCGGCTGTACATCCCCGTCTTGCTTTCTTTGTATTGCAGCTAACACATCAATGCCCCCTGTTCCCCCCGCTTTCCTCCATTTCCCCCTTCCCCCTTCCACACATACATCCCTACCTCCCACACGCACACACAGGTGCTCTCCCCCTCCACACACAGGTGCTCCCTCCCACACACATACAAGTGCTCCCCCCTTTCCCCTCCCTCAACCACCTCTCCACGCCCCTTCAGGTGTGGCTGGCCCAGTGGGGCATCAGCCACTGGGGCGCCCGCGTGCGGGTGGTGGGCTGGGAGGCGCACGACTGCACCCGCGGCGCCAACATATTCGGGCTGGCGCTGCTGGGCAACGCGCTGGTCAACGGCCGGTCGGCCAACGCGGACGCGCAGTGAGTCGTACGTGCGTGCGCCGTACATGCGTATGTACGTGTGCCGTACCGCGATTACGCCGTACGTAAAAACGCGCCATACCGTGGGTGCGCCGGACGTGCGTGCGTGCGATGTGTGCGATGTGTGCGATGTGTGCGATGTGTGCGATGTGTGCGATGTGTGCGATGTGTGCGATGTGTGCGATGTGTGCGATGTGTGCGTGCTGATCATCCGGGGGAGGGCCTCGACTCCCTGCCAGACGGGCCGCCAGCCTTGCTTACCGCCAAAAGCAGCCGGCACATCGCCTCCCTACCTGCCGTACGTACGGCGGATCCACCCACCCATGCATGGACGGGTGTGTGGGCAGTCTGTGCAGCCCGCCCCCCAAAAACCCGCTCTCACCCCCTGCCCCCCCCCCCTCACACACATACACACACACGCACACACACACCGCCCCAGGTACCCCGCCGGCGACCACGACCCCATCGCGGGCTTCCGCTGGTACGACACCCGCGTCATGACCATCCTGTCCAACGTCACCTTCTCCAACTACGCCTATCAGCCCGAGCTGGGGGCGGGGCGGCAGAGCGTGTGGTTCTCCATGGTGCACAGGTGTGTCTGTGTGTGTGTGAGGGGGGGGGGTAGGCGGGAGGCGGGAGGGTCTGTGTGGGTGGGTGGTGCGCGTGTGCACGTGTTTGTCGGATATGGCGACATGGCTGCCAGCCTCCTGCCACCCGGCAGGGCTTCCACTTGCGCATCCCTCCGATCCCCCCCTCCCCCCTTCTTGCTCCCGCGGTCCCCCCCCCGGCTTCTCTACTGAGAATGCCTTCCAATCCCACTACCCCCGCCCCCCTCCCCGCGCCCCGCTCCCGCCCTAACCCTTCAAATGCCTCTGCCAGCGTCGAGCTCATGCCGCAGCCCATGTTCTCAAACGTATCCTCTCCCAGCGGCGCGCCCCCTTCCCCGCGCCCCCTCCCGCGCTGCCCGCCCCTCCACGCCCTGTCTGCCAGCGACGAGTTCAAGCCCGCCTACATCAGCGCCAGCCGCGGCATCGCCTACCGCAACGTGGACGGCCGCGCGCTGGTCAATAACCCGCCCGTGGACACCGGGGCGGGCCGCTACTTCAACTGGATAGGTGCGGGCACGTGAGGGGAGGGGAGAGGAGGGGGAGCCGTGCGTGCGCGTGTGTGTCCTATGTGATGTGAAGGGTCTATGCGGGCACAGTGTGCTGCAGGCATGCGAGCGGGAGCAGGCGACATGTGCCTCCGGCGGCTGTCGAAACCCAACCCCTCCCCGCCCACCACCGCCTTTCCTTCCCCCCAAACCTCCCCGAACCCCAGACCACGACGGCTCCGCCACGCTGCGCGGCAAGCCCTCGCTGGTGACCAGCTGGCCGGCCTGGTGGAACCTGGGGCCCGACTGCGCGTGGCAGCCCACGGGGG
The DNA here is from genome assembly GCA_001584585.1 of Gonium pectorale. NCBI lineage: Eukaryota > Viridiplantae > Chlorophyta > Chlorophyceae > Chlamydomonadales > Volvocaceae > Gonium > Gonium pectorale. Next base: position 867,309 of record LSYV01000043.1, read on the forward strand.
ACGTGTACTGGTGCGACTACCTGCCGTGGAGGGCGGTGGCGCGGCTGGAGGTCCGCGTGCCTGGGTGGACCGTGCCGGTGAGGGTGGGGGGTGGGGGGTGGGGGGTGGGGTTGGGGGGGAGGAGGGTTCAGGGGGCCGGTGAGGAAGGAGGGGAGGGGGGAGGGGGGGCAGCGGGGGGGGGGGAGGAGGGGGGCAGGGGGGAAGGGTGGAGGGGGGTAGTCAGCAGGGATGGGGGTCTAGTGAGGGGCTGGGATCGGGGGGTTACGCGCGGAACGGCAGAGGGGGTGCAGGGCGGGTAAGGCCGCCCGCGTCGGGGGTTTACGTGCACGCAGCTCGCCCCCAGTCCCGCACACTCTTGTTAATATGCGCTCAGCACTCATATACCCCTGGAAAGAGGAGGGAAGGCATGCGGCCAGCGGCCGGGCGCTTTTCCCCCACAGCAACACTCCAAACCCACCCTGTCCCCGGCGGCCACACAGAGCTCCCCCACGTGCTGACGGGACTTACGCTGCTGGCGCCCAGCTCGTCGTTGTTCCATCTCCTTTCCCTTCAACTCCCCACCCGATTATGCGTCGACCGCCGACACGCCCGCCCCGCCCCTCCACCGCCTCACCTTCCTCTACCTCCGCTCTGCCGATTCCAACCTCGGCTTGCCGCCCTCGGACCCTCGCCGCGGACCGCCGAGCGACCCCTCCCCCCCCGCCCGCCACTCCCCACCCTGCACCCTACACCGGGGGCCCTGGCCCCTCCCTTCCACCCTCAGCGCTCAGCCTGATGTTTCGACGGTCGGGAGAGGAATGCGCCCCAGGGCTTCTCACTGAGAATGCCTTCCAACCCACTCCCCCTCCCCCTGCACCCCGCCTTTCTCCCCCCGTCCCCAATCCCACTACTGCCCCCCCCCTCCCCAGGTCGACTCCGGCAACGCCTTCCCGCCCGACCCCGCCTACCGGCTGGGCTACGTGGCGCAGTTCGGGCGGAGGGGCAGCGACACGCGCAACATGACCGTCACGCGGAACGAGGTACGGCCGCCATACGGTTGTGCGCGTGTGTGCCGTACTGGGCCGGCGACGTCCGCTTGCCCTGCGTCTGTGATCCGCCCCCTACAGGGACGGATGGAGGGTGGCGTGCTCGCGGTCGTGCTGTCGTGCTGTCGTGCTGTCGTGCTGTCGTGCTGTCGTGCTGTCGTGCTGTCGTGCTGTCGTGCTGTCATGCTGTCGTGCTGTCGTCGGTCCGTTATAGCCGTTATTTAGGCGTCGGCCGCGATTCTCTTCGCGAGGGAGGGATGCGGTGCGCTGGTGTGGCCCTGCGGCGGGCCCCATCCCCTTGGCCCTCCGCATATGAGTACGGCCAGCTGAGGCAAGCACAGCTGGCGCGCAGACAGAGTACATGGCCCTCGCAACCCCCTTCTCCCCTCCTCCATTCCCCCTCCCGCCCTCCTCGCCCCCTCTCTCCCCTCCTCCCCCTCCTCCCCCTCCCCTCCCCCTTCCCCAGGGCATCACGGGGGCCAGCGGCACCACGGGATGGTACCTGCACCTCAGCCAGGGGGCCACGCCGGTGCTGCAGGTAATGGTGGTGGTGGTGGGGCGGAGGGGGCGCGGTTGGGAACTTGGCGGGGGTGTCCACTGGGTTACCGTACGAGGTGTTCTCCACGGAGAAGCCGAAGGAGCACGCCATCCCGATCCGTTGAGGGGTGAGAGGTGAAGGGTTCCTCTGCCATCGGCTTGCGGGAGCCTTCCCCCATTTGCCCCGTCGCATGACAAGCTGGATGAAGCCTCCCCCTCGTCGCAACCACCATCCCCACCTTTTCCCCCGGGCTTCTCTACTGAGAATGCCTTCCAACCCTCTATCCCCACCTTTTCCCCCTCCCCCTCCCCACCTTCGCCCCCCCTTCCCACCTTCGCCTTCCCTCCCCACCGCCGTTGTTCATTCTCCTTTCCCTTCAACTCCCCCCCACCTTCCCCCCCCCCACCCCGCAGGTGTTCCTGACGCAAGTGCCCCCGGGGACCAGCTTGGTGTTCGCCACGAGGTACCCGCCAGGTGGGATGGGTGGGTGGGTGTAAAGGGGAACCGGCGGGGTGTGTGGCATGCCTATGTGTGTCAAGGGGGGGATATGTCTGATGAGGGCCCCGGAACGGGAAGCGAGCGAGGATGTGTGTGTGGGGGGGGAGGGTGGCGTCGGGGGGGGCGCTCGGGGGGGGGCCGACGCCCGCAGGAGCGAGCTGCCGCAAGGGGTGGGGAGACGCGGGATGCTAGCAGCCGTGGGAGGGGAGAGGAGTGGCAGGGGTGTGGGCGGAGGGCGGTGTTGCTGAGGAGAGGGTCCCGGATGCATGGCGTCACTCGCTGGCTCCCCGCCCGCCCGCCCGCCTTGGTGCAGCGAGTACCCTCCGCCGCCTCACGAGCCCCCGTCTGCTCCCCGCTGCCAGCCCACCCGCCCCGCCCTGCCCCGGCCCACCCAACGCCCTGGCCCCGGCCCACGCTCCACCCCACGCCCCGCCCGCCCCGGCCCACCCCAGGCACCACCTTCTCCGTCTCCCGCGTCTTCGCCTGGTACCCCGCGCTCAGCTCGGCCCTCGCGCCCGCCGCCAACCTGGGCGAGGTGCTGGCGGGCGCAGGCGACCGCTACTGGTTCAGCGGCAAGCACCTGTACGTCAAGATAGTGGACCCCGGTGAGTGCGGCAGGAGCGTACGGTAGTAGTGTACGACGCGCCGGCAAGGATGGATGTGGGTGCCGTACGGTATGTGTGATGTACGGGGATGCAGTGTGGCGGCCGCGGTTGTGGGACTGCCATCTCCTCCCGCGTCCCGCCCACCGTGCCACACCCCCTCCCCCTCCCCCTCCTCCCCCTCCCCCCCCCAGGCGACGCGTCCGTCGACCCGCCCTTCAGCGCGGGCGGCGCCACGGTGTGGGGCACCCGCTACTTCAGCGCCTGGTACTGGATCAACGTAACGCGCATGGGCGGGCAGGTGAGCAGCAGGCGGCGGCCAGTGGGGGTTTGGGGGGGGGCGCG
>LSYV01000043.1:885502-902330 GCA_001584585.1 Gonium pectorale
TAGAGGGGGGGGCGGGGAGGGCGCGGGGTCCGGGGCTGGGAAGGCGTGTGGGGTGGGAAAGGGGGGGAAATGATGGGGTGGGGGGTGGGGGGCGCAGGAAAGCGAGTAGGCAAGGGGGCTCTAGGGCTCAGCTGGGACGCGGGCAAGGACGCAGGCTAGGGCATGGGATGGATTTGGGTTGACATTGCGGGGGCTCGCCCCGTCGGGCAGTTTGTCCCTGCCACGATGGAGAGGGGCACACACGTGCGGGCATGGGGGGGGACGGGGGGGGGGGGCGGGGCGGGCGGCAGACGCATGGGCTGTCGGCCAGGCTGCTGGCTTTCCGCCTGTTGGGCTCTGCAATTTTATGGTGGGCGTGCTGTTCGCGACCCCACCACACACGCATGCATGCGTGCCGCTGCCGGAAAAGACAGGTGGTGTGGTTGAGGGGCAGAGGGTAAGCGGGAGGATGCCGCGAGGGGCCGGCGCGTGGTGCGGGGCGTGGGCATGTGTCTCGACTACGGAGCCCCGGGTTGGTGGCAGGGGGCGGCTTCCCGCCGCCCGAGCCTGTGGCTGGCTGGCTGGGCCCCAGGGCACGAGTGGAGTGAAAGGCCGCCCTTCCATGCTGCCCTTAGCTGCCCTCGCGCGCTTTGCTGCTCCCCTCTGTCGTCGCCGCCCCCTCCACCAACACCCTCCGCCGCCCCGTGTGCCCGCCCGGCCGCTCGCCCGGCCGCTCCCCCTGCCGTCGCCCCCCTCCGCCCACACCCCTCCGCCGCCCCGTGTGTGTGTGCTCCCCGCCCCGCCTGCCCTCCCGCCCCGCAGGCTCTGGACTTGGAGATGGGCGAGTCGCTTGGTGAGGTGTCGGCGGTCATCTTCTTCCTGCTGGGGGCCATGACGGTGGTGGAGGTGGTGGACAGCCACCAGGGCTTCAAGGTGGGCGCGAGGGCGTGTGGGTGCGGGGGAGGGCGGGGGAGGGTGCGGGGGAGGGCGGGGGAGGGCGGGGGAGGGTGCGGGGGAGGGCGGGGGGCATTGGTTTGCATGGCGTTCTGTATAGAAGTATGCAGGATGCCCAGCCATCCCTATCCGCAAGAGGCTGCGGGGCGACTGGGTGGGTGGGTGGGTGAGGGCGTGGGTGGGTGGGTGGGTGCAGCAGGGTGTCGCAGAGAGGCCAGAGGGAACTACACACGGGCTGTGTGTATGCCCACGGGGCGGCAGCGGTGTAGGGTGCAACAAGGCATCGTAAGGATAAGCGAAGGAGTGCCGACACAACAAGGTCGTCCAGTAGGCCCCAACAGCATTATGGGCGTTCGGTAAGGCCCTTGAGCCCCTCCTTCGAGCCCCACCCTCCAGCCGCTCCCCTCGAGCCTCTCCCTCGAGCCCCTCCCTCAAGCCCTCCCCTCGAGCCCCTCCCTCGAGCCCCGACAATGCTTGCAGCCATTCATGCCCTTCTCGCTCCTGGATGGCACGTTTCGCCCTCCCCCCTTAATGCAGATCATAACGCGGCGATCATATCCCCCCGCCTTTCTGTTACGTACCGCACGGGACTCTCTCCTTGTGTACAACCGGCCCTGCTGCCGTACGTTCGTACGCCGTACGCTCCCCTGGCCGCGCAGGTTATCACGCAGTCCGTCCGGCCCTCCAGCCGCTCCCAGCTGCTGCTGGCCGTTAGCGCGCTGACATTCTTCATGAGCTCCGTGCTGGACAACCTGACCACCACCATCGTCATGGTGGCGCTGCTCAACAAGCTCTGCCCCGAGCCCGGTGGGTACGTGGGCGGGTGGGCGGGAGGGCCGCTCGTGTGCGCCCGCGGGCCCCGGCCAGCGGCGCCGCCTGGAGCAGGACATGCAGCCGATGTGAAAGGGGGGAGAAGGGGGAGGCAAGGTTATGGTGTAGCACGGGGGCATTCTCGGGGCGTGTGCGGGCTGTGGGCCTCTTCGGGACTCGCCAGCCTGTAAAGTTACCCCGTCCCCTCTACCCTTCCCTCTCCCACTCCCCTCCACCCACTCACTGCGCAGACACCCGGCGCTTCCTGGGCGCGGCGGTGGTGGTGGCGGCTAACGCGGGCGGTGCGTGGACGCCCATCGGTACGTGAGGCGCGGGCCCGTGCGGGCCCCCATGCCCGGGTGCTGTTGGTCTGCCTCCCGCCTGCAGTACCGTGTGCATCTCACGCCTGATTTTACGGGCGGGGCCGTGCTTTGCTGGGCTGTCTTTACCTGGATGATACCTGTTCAGCCCCAGGACAGATCCGCGCGGAGGCAAGTGCCCCCCCCCATGCCCCTTGCCACGTTCCCGAGCCGGTGCGGTGTCTCCACTTCCCCGGTAACCTCCTGTCTAGTAAATAACGACCATGTGGTCACCACCGCCCTACCTCCTGACCCCCCCTGACCCCGTCCCCTCTCCCCGCTGGCCCCCCCCGCCCCCAGGCGACGTGACGACCACCATGCTGTGGATCCACGGCCAGATCTCCACCGCGCCCACCATGCGCGACCTGTTCCTGCCCTCGGCGGTGTCGGTCGCGCTGCCGGTGGCAGCCTGGGCGCTGACCGCCCCCGAGTTCAAAGACCGGGTGCGTCGACGGGGCGCGGGTTGTGGGGCCAAAGGGGGGGGGGCGTGCGCTCCACAGCTTCGGCGGCCGACGCCCGCGTGTAGGAGCACCGGTCCGGTCAGTCTGGTATCATGTAACGGCGGCGACGGCGGCTGTAGCGGCGTGTACTGCGGCCGGTCTTCGGCCGAGCGGCTGGCTGGGTTGCGGCGTCAGGATCGCCCGGGAGGGAGAGAGCCCCGCCTTGCCTGGGTTGACGTTTTTGACGGGCGCGTTGGACATGACGCTGAGTGGTAGGGTGGGGTTCCAACGTCCGGTCATACACGTCACGGTAAGCCGTATTACGTCGAACGGTTGCGTACGGTTGCGCCTCCCCCCCGCCCCACACGCACCCCGGCAAGCTGGGATGTAGCCGAGCCCTTGTATCCCAACCTCGCGCTGCCCCGAGCCTCACCGTACGTGATCCCGCGCAGGACTCAGCAGCCGACCGCGGCGCCGCGGCGGTGGCGCCCGCGCCCGCGCCGTCTGAGGCATCCGTCGCCGCCGCGGCCGCTGTCGTCAGCCCTGAGGCCGCCGAGGCGGCTCCCCCCCGCAGCAACCTGGTGCTGTCGGTGGGCCTGGGCAGCCTGCTGATGGTGCCGGTGCTGCGCGCCTGGGCGGGCCTGCCGCCGCACATGGGCATGCTGGCGTGCCTGGGCTTCCTGTGGCTGGTCACCGACGCCATCCACTTTGGCGAGGACAGGAGGTGCGGTGCGTGGGGTGGCGGGGCGCCGGGGCGGGGCGCTAAGAGGAGGTCGTGGGTTGCAATCGATAGTAGGACTCGAGGCGCAAGGTTCGCCGTGGGGCGCCACGCAGCCTCCTCGTCGGGGCGCAAGCGGGGCCGGGGGAGTGAATGTGGGGGAGGGAGACGTCGGGGAGTGGGCTTTCCTGCGCGGACTGCTGTTTGCGGCTCGGCATCGACGGTCCCTAAAGACGGGGGGGGGAGAGGAACGGCAGGGGCTGGGGCCGGGATGAGCGGGACTGCGGGTGCGGTGTGGAAGAGAGGACAGCACGCCGCACCGCACGCGGGCGCTCGTGCAGGCTGTGCCGTTGTGAGCGCGCCTGCGCAGCGGCTTGCGGCCCACACCGTACGTGTGACACATATGGTATATAGGGGTGTGGAGCACCAGAGTTGCGTGCAGGGCTGCAGGGTTGGCTGCTGGCGTGAGGCGTGAGGCGTGAGGGCGGAAGCGGGGGCGCGACGGGGCCGGTGGCGCAGCAAAACCCGATGAGTGTTGCGGGCGGGAGGCGCGAGGCGCGTGCGTGGCGGCTCCGTTGGGAAGGGCGGCCGCACCGCTCAGTTTGGGAGAGGAAGTACACGGGGCGTGCGAAAGGTTGCCGGGGATGCGGTCGTTGGTTGGTGAGGAAGCGGGGGGGCAGCAGGGGCGGCCCGCGGGGCAGCGGCAGTTGAGTGGCACGAGAGGCTGCGCCACGTTGACGGCTCTCACGGCTCTCTTCCCTCTCTTCTCTCCCGCGGGGCATCTGACCGACCGCCTCTCGTGGCGCTCAGATGTGCTCCAGGTCCGCATCGGCTGCGCTCCTGCTCGGGTGTTGCGCTCCCGGCGGCGCACTCTTCGCTGCGCACAGCTCTCAGCTCTCCCTCCCCACCCGGCCCGGCCCCGGCCCGGCCCCAGGCACCTGACGGTGTCCCAGGCGCTCAAGCGCGTGGACAGCGAGGCAGTGCTGTTCTTCACGGGGGTGCTGCTGGCGGTGGCGGCGCTGGACAAGGCGGGGCTGCTGCGGGAGGCGGCCGCAGCGCTGAGTGAGCTGGTGCCGCAGCAGGAGGTGCGCCGGGGTGCTGAGCGATGGTTTTGGGGGTGAGTTGGGGTGGGGTAGGAGATATTGCAGGAGGGGAACGCGTCGCCGGGGGCGGGGTGCGGGTGGGGGCGCCTGCACGGGGCGCTGACGGAGCGGCCGGTCCAAGGTGATGGGCAGGTGTGACGCAGGCACTGGCAGCAGCGGAGACCGCAATCAACACGTGTAGGACAGCGGCGTGCCTGTCCGTCGGTCTATGGCTATGGCGGCACGGCCTGTCCGTACCCCTTTGACCCCGCTGCGCATGTGGCCGGCCTGTGTCTTGCCGTGCCTCCGCGCCATTGCTACCCCCTTCCCGTCCCTCCCGCCTCGGTCCCTTCCATCCCTGTTTACCCCTGACTTCTGCCCGCCTGCCCTGCCCCGCGCCCCTCCACCGCCCGCCCCCTGAGAAAGCTTTCGACCCTCTGAACCTCCTCGCCCCCCACCCTGCCCCCCGCAGCTGGTCGCGGGCGTGATCGGGTTCGCGAGCGCCGTCGTGGACAACGTGCCGCTGGTGGCAGCGACCATGGGCATGTACGACATGCAGGCATTCCCTCAGGTACGGCGCTTCTGCCTCACGCTGCGGCAATGCGATGCAGCCAAACGGGCGCGGGGGGGCGGCGTTGGCAGGGCTCGAGGGGCGCCGGTGCAAGGTCCAACAGGCAGGAGGTGAAAGTCCGCTGCTTGCACTGCGCCGCCGCTGCTACCGCACTGCTACCACGTAACTTTCCAGGAACCAACATGCCCTCCCCCTCAATCCTTGTCATTGTTGTCAAGTCCCGTCAATGCATTGCGCCAAGCCCTAATGACTCACCGTCCTCGACACGCCACGTCGCCCTCATCTACAACCGCCCCCAGGACTCCCCGCTGTGGCAGCTGATCGCCTACTGCGCCGGCACGGGCGGCTCGCTGCTCATCATCGGGTCGGCGGCCGGGGTGGCCTTCATGGGCATCGACCGCTCCGCCTCCTTCGGCTGGTACGCCCGCGCCATCACGCCCTGGGCCACCGCCGGCTACCTGGCGGGCCTGGCCACCTACGTGCTGCAGCACACGCTGGCGCCGCACGCGGGCTGAGGACGTCACCCGGCTGTACCGTAGTCAGGAACTAACGGTCCCGTGAGGCGCGAAAGGAGGCACGAGAGAGGGCACTTGCGGCCCGAGGCGGATGTTGTGTGTGGGGCAGGAGCAGGGAACGCACACGGCGTGTGGCCCAACCGAGAGAGGGCACGTGAAGCCAGAGAGAGGACACGTTAGGCTTAGATACCCCACACGGCGTGGTACGGGTACGGGCAAGAATTGGGCCGCAGGGCCGGGGGCGCTCGCATTAAGATGTGCACGCGTGGGAAGGGGGAGGGGCCGCCGGGCGGTTGGTTGCGGGAGAGCGCACGGCCGACCAGTCCCAACACGTCAAAGCATGGCGGCATGGCGGGGTGTGTGGGCTGGGAGGAGTAAGCAACCGCCGGCGGCCGCTTCACGCCGCTGTGAGCACACGCTAGACTACGCGCGCTCTTGGAAACTGAAGTGCCGAGTGGACGGGTGCCAGCGGAGTGTCACATGATTACACGGTTCAAGGACGCCGTGTGGCCTCTGCAGAGTGACTCGACTCTTTCTGTACGGGGCGTCGCTGCACGATGGGAGCAACACGATGGGATGTTGGCTGTCCAATAGACCTAACGAGCTCTTGATGACTGACAACGAGCAAGTCGCAGGATGTGCCGTGAGCCGAACGAATGCCCGAAGGTTGGGGCTACGCGGCAGCTGGGTCGTGTGGTTGAGGGGGCGAGCGCACCAACCCCTCGTGCTGAGGGCCAAGGACGGACAGCAGCGGGCTATTAGCTCAAGGCCGAGTGGCAGCGTTGGCCGTTGGCTGCTTGCAACCGTGAAACTGATCTTGGCTGCTGGCAGTTGGAGTTGGGTGGTTACAGGGTAGTCAATGAGGCGAGCCTGCACAGGCGGGGGAGTAGGGTGTGTGACGCCGGTATTTGCCACGGATGGCACGACGCGATATGGCGTATTGGCCGACCGACGCGGCCTAATCATGGGCCGCCAACCCTTTTTGCTCGGAGCAAGTTTGTGTACTGCGATACCCCTTTGCTTTCATTTATCACCGCGAGTCTTTGTACGGCTGCGACAGGACCGGTATTGATCATCAGTTCAGTTCAGGTTGGGTCGTCCGAATTGCAACGGACGACATGCTTTACAAGTGAAAAATGGCATGACTCAAACCCGCATACCGGCGCTGAGCTTCATTCCAGCGTTGCTACAATTGCCGTTACCGTTGTCCGTACAATAATCATTCGACCAGGTGATGCGGAAGAGGCATGTGCACTTCTGGTTGGTCCAGGCACCGCCAGTTCGTGCGGTTAGCCCAGGTCCCGTCGCAACATGTCCTCATCTTCTTGGCCACGATGATGATACGCAAACCAAACCGCCCAGTACGGCATGCGTACGCTGCAACGACATGCGTCGCAGAGGCGCCCGGCATCTTCTCTCGTAAACCGCACCGCATGCTGTGCAAACGTAAGGGACGATAAATACAATGAACATACAGAACAAAGGGCCCGGATTTGCCAATTTGCGATATCTTGGGCAGGCCCTTGTATCTCAAGCAGAAGAGCAAGCAAGGTTTCACGTCCAAACCGTCAGGGGAGCAGGTCCAGGGGCCTGCGCCCGCCGCCACTCACGTAACCCCGAGCTCACCTTGGAGCAATGGTGCCAACGCGTGCTAACAGGGCCCTCAGCGGCCCTGCACAGGCGGCCACGCGCCCCCGGGCGGGAGCTCGCCGCGGCCACACATCAACCGCGGCCAAAGTCGCGCCACCGAGAAACAACAGATACCGGTATTACGGTGCAGTACATCTTCAATACCAAATGCGCAGTGAAATGTCAAGAGCATCCTGCGAGTCACCAGCAGCGAGGGCGCACATTGCGTGGAGGCGGTCCGCCTCCACGCAAGCAGCACACCAACACGCGCCTCCAACGGTCAGTACGGTAAGCAGCCAACGGCACGCGGCAGAGAGCCGCCGACCACCTTGCCTCCTGCCCCGGCGCCAACTTGCCTCCTGCCCCAGCGGCACCTTGCCCCTTGCCCTGGGGCTGCCTGGCTCGCTCGCGCCGCACATGCCATGTTTCACGGCCATGCCTGGTCAATCGCAGCAGGTTCGGTTCCGCATCCTGGACCCGCATCCTGGTAGGCGTAGCTCAGAACGGCTCTGCCACCGAGTGCTGAGACGGAATCAATCCATGGACCATGCGGCCAAAGAGCGGGCTTGGGCCACCGGTGGCAGGCGGCAGTGCCTGTTTTGCAGCCGCCGGCCTCCTCCGGCCCCACGGGAGCCACCACGCCACGCATGGGCGCATCCGTTCGCCCAACAGCACGGCAGCAGGTGGCCTCTGCGCCCACACCCGCACCGCCCTGAGCGCAGCCTTGCACCCGACACGACAGCCGCCGCGCCCCCGCACCGGTATCCCAGGTTCCCAGCCCTCCACGCGGGCGCCGCCAACATAACGTGCCGCCGCCGCCACGAGCTCGGAGCCCTCTTCTGGCCAGCGGCTGCGCCCTGCATGTCCGCCCAGGTGGCAGGGCTGCCTGTTCCAGCCAGCCGGCATGTGCAGTGCCTGCTGTGCGTCCCCGTCCCGGGCGTAGCGTCTCTTCCCACGGCCCCATAGCGGGCCTCTGAACTGGCCGAATTGAATCGGATCGGCTGTGCATTCCCCCGTGCACAGCGCCAAGTCCTCAGAAGCAGCAGTCGCAGTCAAAGGGGCACAGGTCCGTGTCCCCTCCCTTCTTGCCCAACCCCAGCTCGTCCTCGGTGTAGATGGCGAAGCCCTCCTCGGTGCGCTTACGGCCCTTGCCCGCGTCCGCCCCAAAAATGTCGTCCTTGCTGCCCTCCACGCGCGGCTTCTTGGCGGGCTCGGCCTGGCAGTAAGGCATAGGGCGGAAGAGGTGGAAGGAGGGCGTGACTTCGGGATGCGAAGTTGGATGTGGGAGAGTAGGGGGGGGGGGCGGGGGCAGGTGGGGGAGAGTAGGAAGAGCGGGGCGGGGCGTTTGGCGATACGGGGCCGTGCGTCCTCTATGGCCATCCCCATCAGAGCGCCGACATGGCGGGCTCCGCATGGCGGGCTCGGCCTGGCAGTGTGAGCTGGGCATTTGCGGGTGCTGGACCTGGCACGCACCCGGATAGTCCTGGGGCGTGGAGTCAGTAAATGTAGGGATGACGTGCTTGATAGTGCACTCAACGGCCTTACACCTTCAGTATGTCGGTATAGACACAAAAATACTCACACCCGGGTTGCCGCACTCAGCCCCGGACACGCCATGCTGTAACCCAGTAAACCCGCGTGTCGAAGATACGTGGGCACCGTGCACCGTGCGGTGCGCTAACTCACCTTCGCTGCATCCTCTGCTGCCCGCTTCTCAGCATTCTTCTGCACCTTCTCCTTTCCCGCGCTGAAAATGTCGTCAATTTCCGACTTCTTCGTCTTCTGTGCCTTCTCGGCCCCGTCGTTCGCGGGTTTCGCAATCACTTTGGCTTGGGGAGCTGCTGCTGCGGTCTCCTTTTCCTCCTCCTTCACGGGTTTCCTTGCCTTCGCGGTGCTGGCTTTCGCCGGCGATGTTCCGGCGGCCTGTTGCTTCCCCATCTAACGCAGCTTTACGTCAGTTAGCGCGACCTCTATCTAAGAGCACTGAGTAAGGAATTAAAAGTCAGAGTCGGCGCTGTTAGAGAGGGTACCGAGGGAGCAAGTCGCTCCAGCCAGTCGCTTTCTAGTGAGAAACGTCCGAACCTCAGCTCGCAACTGCACTATCATTAAACACGGAGTGGCTGGCTATGGGTCGGTTAGTGATGTACCAGAAGCGGTTGCGCTCCTTGCCTGCGCCGATAGCAATATCCAGGCTGATAACTGATAACTCACATGTCCATAATGCTTTCCGCTACTCGTTGACCTGGACTGCACGAGGGTTACTTGCCTTCACGATAGCGAGTTTGCTTGAAGTCGTGGCAAATGGCCACATACAGTGGCCAAATGAAAACGATGACTCTGCGACATGCCGCTGAAGCAGGTTCGATGCCCGCACCACATGCCTTGCGCAAGACCCTGCAGTCGTGGTATGGCGTCCGTAGCCCTGAATATGATGCATGTCGATTGTAGGCTTTGCTTGGAGGCAGGGTTCTCCCCAGGGGGCGTGCCTCAACTCGCTCCGGCCATGCCGCCTCCCGGCTCGCCAAAGTGCAGCAGCACGCTCGCAGCCTGCACAGCCGGGCACCGCGACTCAGGCAGCAGTTGCACGGCCCCCAGCGATCGAAAGGCCTGGGGAGTCTGCAGGTTTGTGGACGACGCACCCTGGGTTCTCACGGGGGCTCCATCGATGTCCACCCGGTTGGCGGGGGCCCTGTCTGTCGGGATCAGTGGGCATGTCAGTCGTGTATGTTGGTGGCACGGTTGCCTGAGAGGCCACTTTGGGCGCAGCAGGGCCATTTGTTGGTTATGGGTCGGCAAGACCTCCTGGGCCGCGGCATTGAATCTGCTGCTTCTTGCGGCCCTGGCTCTGCACACTTAGCGCTGCGCTGTCGCATGTGCTCGCTCTCTGAGAAGTCGCCACCGTATTCAAAAGTATATCGCACCCTGCTCTTCTCCCCCCCCACTGCCACGCAGAGCAGCTCATGCGTGATTACCTGGCCGTGTGGGCGCCCCAGGTGCGTGGGTCCCAGACCGGTGCCCGTGCTGCGGCGGGTGTTGGCGGTTACCCCTTGTAGACCCGTACTTAGGTAACTAACAACCAACTGCAGTACAATGAGTACGACTACTACGTGGCGCCGGAGGCCGTCCATGGCACGCTCCCGGACGAGCTGCTTGGCAGCACGCTGTTCCTCATCGGACCGGGCCTGACGGAAGGCTATGGCACGTCGGTGCGCGACCCTTCGGATGCGGACGGCATGGTGCGTCCGTGCGTGCAACCTTCTCAGCAATGCACGGGGGGGGGGGAGGGGATCCACTGCAGTTCACAGGCCGTAACATGTCCGCCAGTTCATTTCGGGACATGCACCACAGTGCGACTGGCGTCGGGTCGTGCGAGTGGTGCGTGGATTGGCGCTGCAGCCGGGTTTGGGGACAACGCTGGGCTCGTTCATTCCCGCGGGTTTGTCAGTTCCGTTATGCCCGCACCGTGCAGCTGGGGCCAAGAGAGCCGTTTTGTCGTTACCAATACAGGAGCGGCCGCACTCTTACTTCGCCTTTTGTGCGCCGCCTTGCCTCTTTATTTCCAGACCTTATTTCCTTCGGCCATGTGCGTGGTGCCCGCCCCCTTTGGGGACTCCGACAGGTGTGCAGCCTGGCCATCGGGGAGAGCGGGCGGGTCTTCTTCCGCAACCGCTACGTGCGCACCCCCTCCTTTGTGACCGAGCAGGTCCGGGCTGTGACTGGGGGCTGAGGGAATGTGGGACACAGTTACGGCGGCCACCGGCAGTACGAGGCGTCTTGCCGTACCTGTGAATAGGCACATAAACCCGGGACGGCTGTAGTAGACCCTGCTGGCGCAAACGGTCCAGCTGGCCGCCGGACTGTGTTGCTGGAGCTTGACCTCTGCGTTCCGCATTCGGTCCGCAGGCTCTTGGACGGCGTATCACCCGTGGGCTGCACGATCGTGGGGCGGCGGCGGTCTCTGGGCTGCACCAGCAGCCAGTTCTGGAGCAGCCAGTTGCAGCCAGCATGGGCCGCGTGGCCACCGGCGGCAGCGGCGGCACCGGCTCCAGCGGCAGCGTAAGCGGCAGGCCCGGCGGGTCGGATCGGGGCCGCCACTCCAGACACGACGACGGCGGTTGGGCGCAGGAGGACGAGCCCGGCGCCCGCGACAAGGCGGCGCGCACCCGGACCACCGACAGCGCTGCGCCGTCGACTCCGAAGCCCATCCGGTAGGGAGCGCGCGGTATGGTAGTCGGGTGCGGTTGTTGGGTGCACGCTGGGACGCTGCAGCGGGCGGGCGGGCGGTGTGTGTGAAGCCGGGGAGGGGGCATGCGCCCGGCTTGCCCCGGCCGCCCATCCACCCCGGCCTCCCTCGACACCCACGACCCCCACGTCGCTCCCTGCCTCCCACCTTCCCGCCTGCGGCCCCTACGTCCCCTCGGCCACTCGCCCCCACCTGCCCGCCGGCGGGGCCCTGCTCCCGCTCCTGCCCCTGCGCGCATGCAGGCTGGACCCGCTGGCGCTGCTCGGCCTGCCCCCCATGCCGCCTCTGTCCTCGCTCTTCAACCCGCTGGACACCAGCTTCAGGGTGAGTGTGCGGGGCAGGCCCTCCACCCCCCACCCCCACCCTCCCGGGCTGGCGGATGGGCGGGATACCGTACTGTCTGATATTGGCTGTAGCGTCCAGTATTTCCCCCGCACCCCGTCCGCTACTCCGGGATGAATCCGCGCGTGCTCACGTGGGGTCGTGGGCCGTTCGCGCGTTAAGGAGACGAGGCGTATGGAGACGACGACGGCGCATGGGCCGTCCGTAAGCTCCAACCCACCCACCCACCCCGCATGCGTGCGTGCAGGCTCCAGTCAACGCCAACATCGTGTTCTGGGGCGGCCGGCTGCTGGCGTTCTCAGAGGTACGGCTGGAGCGGGGCCCAAGAGGGGGTGTGGCATGTGGCCGGTGGCCAGGGTGTGGACCTGCTGGCTGCATGCACGAGGTCCTGATCCTGGTACGTAGATAGGCGCACGTCTGCGCTGTCCATAGATGGGCTACAGCAGGGCGTCGGCCCCATTTGCCGCCTCTGCTTGCACGGCCGCCTAGCCCACCGTCGTACGCCGACACTTCACGCCCTCTCTTTGCGGCTGCCGTACTACCTTGCTCCCCCCCAACTCCCCAACTCCCCATCTCTCCATCGCCCCCACCACGCCAGCTCAAGGGCATGCATGCGAGGGGAGAGAGAGAGAGAGAGATGGGATGCACATGATGTGCCACATCCGCGCTGCCAGCAACCGCGCCGAGCCCTCCGCTCCCAAACCCCTGGCTCCCAGCCGAATGCCCCAACCAACCATCCATGGCCGTATGTGGCGCCGTCCCTCGCCGCCCCAGGGGGGCTCGCTACCATACGAGCTGCACAAGCTATCCCTGGAGACGGTGGGGCCCTTCGACGCGGGCGGCACGCTGGCGGACATTGGCCGGCTGGTGGGAGGCTACAAGATCGTGCCTGCGCCGACCTCCTCCTCGTCGTCCGCGTCGCCGCCGTCATCAGGCGGGTAGTGCGGGAGGAGGGGGGGCGGGCCAAGCAGACGAGTCCGAGAGGGACGTGGGTAGTAGCCTGGGTGGTCAGTGCGCTGCCGCGGGCAGTGACAGTTCCGCGTGGGATGTGGGGCTTGGTCATCACGGGGGGGGGCGTGGGAGCGAAACCCACCACAACGGTCACATGGTGGGTAGTGCACGCTCAGGGGGACGCTCTGTCCGCGCGTTGAGCAGCGTCATGCGCATGTGCGGTGGTGGGAGGCAGTCAGGGTCTGATCCGTGGTCCATTGTCCCCTCCCCGGGGGCTGAGCAAGTCGACCGTCGTCCTCCGTCCTTCCAGCCCTCTTGCCACCCCCATATCCCTGCGTGTCCGGCCGCCCTCCGCAGGCAGCGCATCCTCTTCCTCCTCACCCCCCTCCTCGTCACAGCCGCCGGCCCAGCGGCTGGTCCTGATGGGCTGCGCGCAGAGCGGCCCCGACGTGCTGCTGCGTTGGGTGGAGCTGGGGCAGGATGGCAGACCAGTGGGTCAGCCCACCGCCTACCGGCTCCCAGGCGCTGCGGCTATGGGGGTCAAGGACTTCTGGGTCACGCAGCACCACTATGTGGTCGTGCAGGTGGGGCGTGGGAGTGCTTACTTCGCTGCGGTGCACATATGCGGGGGGTGTGGGGTCAAGGGCTCAGGGTCGGGGGTTGAACCCGATGGAAGCCCACTTGCGCGATGCGCGCGCCATGGTGCGCCGCGCTTGCTTGTGCGTCTTGTAAGCCCTGAGAACCTACATCACTTTTGCCAAATCAAATCACGAGGCGTCACCCCTGGACGGCCTCCCTGCCCTCCCCCCGGGCGTGTCGTGCGTGCCAGCACACACCGGCTCATGGGCCATCCAGCCACCACGTAGCCGCCCAGCCACCACCCAGCCGCCACCCAGCTTTGTACCCTGCGTCGCAGAACATCGACGTGTGCGTCGTGTCGTCAGCACCGACGCACCCTCCTCCCCGCTCTCAGACCCTGCTCCCGTTTAATGCGCCGCCCCTGCCGGTTCGCGCCCGCAGGCTCCGCTGGACCTGAACCCGCAGCGCTTCGTCACACGAGCCAGCGTAGGCTCCGAGTCGTTCATCGAGTGCTTTGACTGGGACCCAAGCCGCCCCGCGCGCGTCCACCTCGTGCCTCGGCCGCACAGCGCCACCGCGCCCGCTCCCACCGCAGCCGCGACTGCGCGGACGGACAGCCCGCCGCAGGAGCGCCGCAAGAGCTCGGTCCTCGTGTGGCCGCCGAAAGGTTCGTGCGTCCCGGCGCCAGCCAGCGCACCCCGCATGCGTACGTGCCGCGTGCCTCGCATGCCACATCCCGCCCGCCGTGCCGCACCCGGTTGGCTTTTGGTTGACAGTAGACGCCCTGGGCGCGCAGCCAGAGCTCGTTGACTTCATATGGCTGGCCTCTTCAAATCGTGCGGCCGACCTTTGAACCACCATGCGACCAACCCAACCCAACTGGTCTTGTCTCCTTGCGGGCTTTTATCCCAGGTGGTCGGGTCTTGTCCCTCCCATGTCTGTAACTACCGTCACACCGGGACAAGAGCCCCAACCCTTGCGCCCGACCGCCCAGGCCCTGACGCCATCGTCGTGGACGCCCCGCCGCTGCTGCCCTCCCGCGCGGTGGGCTGCTACAGCCTGGACCCCGAGGGCGGGCAGCTGGTGCTGGACGCAGTGTGCACGCAGGTGGGCGGGAGGGTGGGAGGGTGGGTGGGGTCCGGGCGATGGGGTGGGGGTGGCGCGGGGGGGGGGCGCTTGGCCGCAGGTTTCGCCCTGTTGCGCCCCGTCAGGGCGGGTCACGGGAGTCGAGTGACGGCCCAGAGGAGCCAGAGGCGGTGCGCAGGAATGTGGAGATGAGAAGGAATGACGGGGATTGGCTGCGAATCCGGGTGCCTGGCGAGCTGTAAGGCACGGACGTTCGTGCCAATCGTAGCATTGCTGTGCGGCACAAACAGGTTGCAGAACGCCCGCTGGGTACAGGTCGGGTCAACACCCCTCACAACGAAGAGCCTTATACCTTCACACCTCCACAGGGGCTGCCGTCTGGCTCAGCGGTCGGGGCTCCGGACCCCCAACATGAGGAGGAGCACCGCAACTCAAGCCTGAAACCCGAGCTCACGCGCATCACAGTCGACCTCAGGGCCCGCACCGCATCCGCATGCGTCCTGACACAGCGCGCCGTCACGGCCGCCGCTACCGCCGCCATTGGCGGGGTCTCCACCTCCACCTCCGCTGGTACAGCCCTGGCCTCCCTGGCCGGCCGCAACGGCGGCAGCCTGGCCGGCGCCGCCTATCACAACCTGTACCTCAGTGCCAGCGTCGCGGAGGGCGCCGGTGCCCGCTGGGCGCCGGCGCAGGTGCTCGTGCGGCTGCGGGTGCCGGCGCAGTTCGGTGTTCCGTCAGCGGCGGGGCGGGTGGAGGCGACGGCAGCCAGCAGCGCCGGCAGCAACAATGCGGGGGTGGCGGGGTGGCGGGGGGCTACTGCTGTGGGCGGCCGACGGTGTGGCAGCGTGGGCACCGAGGCGTGGGCGCCTGGGGACCGCGCCTTCCTGGGCCCGGTGGTGTTTGTACCACGCGGCTCCCCTGGCGCTGCGGGCACCAAAGCTCAGCACCCGCAATCATTGCCATCATCACCGCCCTCGCGGGCCAGGGCGGGACCAGGCGACGGGGCAGCTGGCGGCCCGGCCTCGCCGCTCCCACCACTGGAGTCGGAGGTGCTGGCGGCCGCCCGCCAGGCGGCAGCGGCCGCGGCGGCAGAGGCGCGGCTGCACGAGACAGCCGGCTGGCTAGTGGTCACAGTGCACGACGCGGAGGCGGGCAGGGCCTCGCTGTGCGTGCTAGACGCCGCGGATGTGGCGGGGGGGCCGGTCGCCGTCGTTGAGCTGCCCCACCACCTGCCGCATGTACGCGCGGTGTCCTTCACCCGCACATACTGCGGGCCCGGCGTTTCGGCTCCTCCTGACTGGCGACCGCGTGGTGCCGCAGCGTGATGAGGACGGTTGGCTAGGCAGGGTGGGCTAACGACGCTTGCAATATGAGGCTAGGATGAGAGCTGCTTTGTGGCCTGGTGGGGCTCAGAACGGCTGGTACCATAAATTCCGGTAACCTTACTTTTTGAAGTGGGCGGTTACAGAGGTGAGGGAATGAGCTTTTTTTTCTGTGGAAAGGTTACAGGCGGAGAGGCGAGAAAGGGCGCAGACAACGAGAGGGACATGCAGCCCTCCCGTGATAATAACCACCGAAACCCTGCCCTAACTACAGAGCACCACGGCGGCCAAGACCAAACACCGACCACCGCTTTAGCCCCTGGCGGTCGGGCCTCGTCCCTCATCTCTGTAACCGTTCACATCGAAAAAAAAAACCGACGGCACACACAAAAAGAGAAGGAACCCTGCACCTAAAGACCACAGAACAGGAATGCAGAAAGACGAAAAGAAAGGAAAGGAGACGCTGACCACCAGGACAAGAGAGAAACAGACCGAAAGGACCCGTGGAGCACAGGTCGGCCATAGCGGGGCCTTCTACCAGCGGACGGGACGACCAGGCATGTCGGGCGGGTGGCAGCAGGAGAGGCCGGTCCGACTGGAACGTGGTGGTGGCTGTGACGCCGTCCCAGCGCAACATGTTCCTTTCGGATGCCAAGGCCATCAGGCGCAAGGGGGGCGTGGTGGTGGCCCCCTACCTGACCGTGCTTGGCTGCGCACTTCGACGCAAGTTCGACGAGTTGCATGGGAAGGGTCTGTCCCTTCGGTGGCGGAAGGGCGTTGAGATTGAGTATATGGAGTCCGGGGGCTGGATGCTGTACGATTTTGGGTACTTTGGATAGGGCGTAGGGCTTCGGCCCTGAGGAGCCGGTATACGGTTGTTGTCGTACGGGTGGTTTCTCTCAGAATAATACACACTAAGCCCACGAACCGGTCGCCCTGTGGGCCGAGTGTAAGGCCTCTTCTTTAGGGCCCCTTTGTTTGCACGGGGTTGGGTAGGGTTGGGTTGGGTTGCGTTTCAGCTGTTGTTCGTGGGGGTTGCCTCTGGTGGTTTTGTCGGAGCTTGGCGGCTGCTTCCCTGGCCTGTATAGGCGTGGGAGGGAGTGGCGTCAGGCGGGAGCAGGGAAGGTCCCAGCCCCTGGCCATTAGGGCGTGGGGTATGGGCCTCGCCCTGAGAGAGGCAGGGTTGGAGCAGGAGGACTAGGCGGGTGTCCAGGAGTAGCCCTCTTTGAGGCTCTTCCTCAGGCGGTC
>LSYV01000044.1:17139-73009 GCA_001584585.1 Gonium pectorale
ATTCACCTCAACCGCCACCCACCCAGCGTCGCCATTGCCGCCCCCCCCCCGCCCGAATTCACCTCGGCCGCCACCCACCTTGCGTCGCCATTGCCGCCCCCCCCCCGCCCGAATTCACCTCGGCCGCCACCCACCCAGCGTCACCATTGCCGCCCCCCCCCGCCGTTAGCCAGCCTGTCGGGACATCGCTGGGATGTGCGATGGGCTGGATGTTGGACGCCGGAACGACTCCGGCGCAAATGAGGATGGCAACGCCCGCCGTGCAAGGTCCCACGCTGGACCAGGAGTGGGCTGCTATTATCCACCCAGGGAGATGGCGACGTTCACAGGCGCCGTTGAGCGCCTGTTGCAGTAGAGCCTGGTCCTCGGCGTTGATATGGTGAGTCTCTTGGAGACATACCACATCGAGCTTAAGCTCTGCCCAGGACCTGACTGCGGCCTCTAGGCGCGCGAGTTTGTGTTGTTTGGGTGGGGCAGCTTTCCAGTGCTGACCAGCCAAAGGACGCGTTGACCATCGCCAAATGCTAACCAACGGCTATGGAATTCTACACACATATAAGGAATACTATTAGTATGAGACTCCACTAATTGGTTTAGCGTGGGATGGAGTTTGGTCCGGACGCACGGACGGACGGACGGACGGACGGACGGACGGAGACCGCCACCAATCCCAGGGGGCTCCGCCCCCCCAATGCCGCTTCGCGGCGGGGGCTCCGCCCAAAAAAGGGAGCCCACCTCTACGGCCATACACACCCGAATGCGCGACGTTTCCGGTAGGGTAGGCGGGTACAGAGCAAGAGATGTGACGTTCGTCCCGCCCACCCCCCCCCCCCCCAAAAGACCGGCTTACCAGCTTACCCGGTTTGTCAAACTTCTGCGTCAGCCCATCAGCGACCAGCAGTACTAGACACAGGCTCACAGCGGGTGCCCAGCCCGCCACCCCGGACCGCCTGGAAAGGACGGCGAAAATTCGACGGAGTCAGACCTCAAACTGTATTTGCAGGCTGCGGTCGCGGACCGCGTCGGCCTTCCGCTGGTGGAGTCGCTCCGGCATTGAGATGTCGGCTCAGCTGTCGCTTCTTTCGAAACCAAGCTCCGGAACCACCTTTGAATCCAGCGTTGGGTGCAGCATTGGGCTGTCTGTGAGCTAACACGATCACTGTTCAATTCGCGGTCCGTGCTGATGCGCGCGGTGTGCTCGCTCCGCCAACGCCTCTCGCAAGACGGCTTCATTGTGCTGTCTCAGTTCTTTCAAAGCGAAGAACTAGATGCGCTGAGACTTGTAAGGCGTATATTCATTGTAATGCGAGAACATTAGCAATTCTGGCGGTTCGCCCCGCCCTGGTGCGCAGGAGGCTGAGACGGTCCTGGAGGATGCCGGGGCTTACGGCGGCCTGGAAGACTCCGACGACGAGGCCGTGGCGTGCAAGCGGTGGGCCGTTGTGCACGAGCATCGCGTCAGCATACGGGCTTGAACCCCATGGTGCGCCCATTGCCTGCCCCTGCAGGGGCTGCATCTTTGAGGTGGTCCGCGATCACCCCGCCATCACTCCCGCTGCTGCGGGTGCCTCTGCGCCGCTGCTGGTCACGCGTATGGGGGCGCCCGGCTTGAGCTGTAACAGTGGAGGCGATGGCGGCAGCGGCGCTCATGATGTAGCTGCCGGTGCTGCCATCCGGCTACACGGGCTAGGCCTCTTGGCATCCCGGCGGCTACAAGCATTGGTCCGCTGCACGCTGGGATACCCGACAGGCTTTTGCGCGCCTCATGCCGGCTGCTACTGTTGCAGCTCGTCCCGAACTATGGAGGACAAGGTAGGGAAGGGTGGCAAGTGTATTCGTACCCTGAGCGGGGCCGGGGAGAGGTAATGGGTTTTTAAGCATAACTGAGCTGCTTCGTCTGACGGGTGGCGATAAGGCCGCCCGCGGAATCCTTTGGTTTGTGACCGTCCGGCCGGGCTAAAGCGGTACTTACTACGGTGATTTGCGTCTCATAGATCATTGCCTCACCTGTCGCAGGTTGCTTCCGACGCGAGTCCGCAGCCCGTTTATGCACGCAGCAGTGCATCGGAGGGCGATGACGGCTTCTTAACCAGCTGTACTGGCGTCAGCCCCACCCCGCCGTCATCTGGGCAAGCAACGGTGGCCTTGGAACCGTGCGGATCCAAAACCGCTTCTTACATGAAGCGGTCCCCTCTGGCTGAGGCGCAGGCGCATCGGTTCGGCGGTGGGCAAGGCACCGGTATGGATTGTGCAGCTAACGGGCCAAGCGGTGATCAGCCGCCCGATAGGCAATGCACACTGGGCCCAAGCCGTGAGTGGGCAGCGCCTGCCGCTGGCGATTTTCCGCTTGGGGATCTGGGCTGTGGTCCCTACATGTTCAACGAGCAGTTCATTGTCAAGCCGCCGCGCAGCAGCCCCCGCGCCGCATTCGCTTGGCACAGGGATTCGGACTGGTGCCGCGGCTGCGACGAGTACGACTACAGCCCTTACATATCAGTAAGCAGTACGGTGCGCATGCGGGAGCACGGCAGAAAATGCGATCACGTTCAAAGGTGGCGTTTCCTCCAGAAGTGTGGTTTCTTTGCTGTGGGCCCGATCCCGGATCCTCTGCTTCTGGCATAGTCCCGACAAAGCGCAACCATGACACTGCCCTAAACGTAAGCGCCAAAGTAAGGAGCCCAAACACGCAAGCCCCATTGGTTCCAAGTTACGATGCGCCACCTGAGCAACCCGGCGCCCGGTTGCTCAGGTGGCGCATAGCCGACTGTAACACGTCGTAGAATTGGCACGGCCCCTTACACATGCCTGAGGCGTTGGTCAAGTTTACGAACCTCTGCTCCACAGGTGTGGACCGCTCTTGACGACATGACTGCGGGTGAGGCCCGCAGCACCTTCCCAACTGATAGTACGGAAGCAGGGTGTTCGGAATGGGTGACAGCCGGGACCCGTGCCGAACAACATTGGTTGCCAAGGAAGGGTCAGTGTTATTTAACCGTGTATGTCGGCCGCAGAGAACGGAGCTCTGCTCGTGCTGCCAGGGAGCCACATCGAGCCGTGCGGAGGCGCCGCCGGCGCTCCGTGCAGCAAGCGGCAACGACTGGCTGCAATTGGCGAGGAGGCAGCCGTGGAGCGGCGTGCGGGTACCTCAGAAATGTCACTGGCCCCGATGGGGACTGCTGTTCCCTCCGCTTATGCAGACGCCCATGGCGCAGCTGCGGCAGACAATGCAGGCTCCTGGCACGGGACGCACGGACAAGCGCGCCTTTCTTCAGCGCCTGAGGCGGTACAGCTGTGCGTCCCCGCAGGCACCGTGGTGAGCTGCTTGCCGTGCATCAGGGTGGCGGCGCTCAAGCCGCATCTGTATACCCTCGGGTTCCGCCTTGTCAGCACACCTGGCCGTTGCCTCCGCCGCCGGGGTCGCGGCTCTACCTTGCCCTGTGCCGAGTACGACCAGCCCCGTCGAAACTCTTGCAGCAGTTGTCTGCGAGCCCTGACATGTGCAGGACAACCGTGGGATCATCACACCCAAGCCAAACGGCACAGGACCTTGCTTGGCCCCACTGACGTGCGAGGTGCCACGTGCGCAGGTGGTCTTTGTGGACACGCTGCTGCACGCCAGCGGACCGAACCGCTCGCGTCACATGCGCCGCGCCTGGATGCCCCAATTCAGCACCCGACCTGTGCTGCGGAGACGGGATGCCCGGCCAGTGGCCCTGGCTGTGCCGTTGTCGATGCTTGGGGGGCAAGCTGAAAGGGTCGGCTAATCAACGCATGCCCAGTGTTGCGTGATCCGTAAGGGGCTGCTGGCTTGGGTTCTGCTCAGATGCGTCGCCCTGTTTAGCACAGGTACCGGTACGTATGTCGCGTAGACATGGTTCGAACTTTTGGACGGAGTATGAGTCGGAGGGATCATGTTAACTGTGGGTTTGTCTGCCGTTGCGTGGATGTGTAGTACGGCGTTGCGTGGATGTATTAGTACGGCAGTTTTGACAGGCGCGAGCCCTGCAAATGCCGAAAGCCAATTGGGGCTTCTCATTTTTCCAGGATGTTGGCCACAGTCGGTTTGCTCGCCGTGGACCTTTTAACACTGTTCTTGTGGGGTGGATTCGGGCAAAAAGGGACAAGAGGATCGACATAGAAGATGCTGTCGCGTGTGCTCCACGCGGGTCTCCGCGGTCACCACGCCGCGACGCGCCCGGTGAACCCCGCGCTGTAAAACGCTTCCCAAACACACAACCAGAGGCGCACCTGGACCCACCTCGCCGGGACGGATAAATGAGCAACAATCACCTCCGGTTTCAATCACCAGCGGATATACCTACCAGAATCGTACAAACTCACGGCGAGGCGGCAGATACCCAATCCGAACAAACAAAAGGGCAGCGAAATAAGCAGCGTGATTAGAGCCACGACACGGCGCCAACTAAGTAGCACCCAGAATGCCATCCACAAGCAGCACGCTATGCGTATCCACCACTGTCGGCAACAGCCTACACCTGCAGTGTGCAAGGAGTGGGCCCTTGCAGTGGATTGAGTTCCTCTCATCCCCGAACGCCTCCGCAACCCGCCACCACCAAGTCCCATGCAGCAGACTCTCCACTCACTAAGCTCACTATATCAGCACTCGGGACACCGATTTCCGCAAGCAGCGCAGCAAGCCAATCTGACGCACCAGACATCACACAGATTTCGGTCAGGCACACAGTCAGTTTACGCAAGGACGTGAACAAAACTTGTGGGTTGGCTCGGACTGGCGCGGACCCACAGGCTTGCATCGGACCCTTGCTGGTGGCGGGAACGGCATCGTGGGGCATGGTAGAGTCACAGCCGCGGCCGCTAAGCAGGAGCACCGCAGCCGACAGCAGATAGTCCGGCGCAAGGCTGAATGGCTTGAAGCACCAGAACTCCCGATGGCCCGGTCACCGTTGCAAGGGATAACCGCCGGTACTGATTGTCTACCCTATGACGGGAATGTCCGACCAAATGCTGGTGAAAGAGGATGGGTGATGCCAGAGCCGAACCTTGCCTGCAAGCCGCAAGCCCCACCGAGGGGCAAACTCAAACCGGGGTCCACACACAGAACAACAGTCACAGGCCGCCAACGAGAACGTTGCCGAGCGGAGCAACAAAAAAGTCCTGCCAACCGCCATATGCCTGGCAAAACCTCCGAGCCGTGCAACTGCAACCGGCACAGGCTAGAGGAGGTCGGGGACTGCGAGCGACGCGAGGGGATCCACTGCGGTGCCGGCTGGCGGGTGCTGATGCTGTGGGCTGGGCGACCTTTTGAGCGCGGGCTTCAAGCCAACGGGGGCCCCGCCCGGGCGCGGCCCGCGCTCGGGCGTCAGGAAGTCCTCGAAACGCGCCCACTCGCCGATGCCAGCGTTCGGTGAGCCCGCCGCCGGCGGCGACAGCCCCGTGCGACCAGTGAGCGGGCTTGCCTGGCTGGGGCCCACGCTGGCTGCGCCCACAAACGGCCCCATCAGGTCGGCCGTGTTGCTGCGCTCCATCAGCAACTGGAGAGCGACAGATTCGGAGGGCGAGCATCGTACGGGTCACACACCGGTCTTGGGAAAATGGAGATGCCTTGCGCGCACGGCAGGGTGCAGCCCATGTTCATTCGCCAGCAGTTGGCACTCTGGGTGAATGAGCCATATCGACCACCCAGGGGTTGGACCAATCGCGGGTACATGCCAAACCAGTCCACGCGCTCCCATGAGATGACGGTCAGGCGCAACCCTTGCACGGCCCACTCCCAATCCCAAGCTCCGGATGCTCTTCCGTGGAAGCATCTTGAGCACACTCACCGACGCATCAGCGGCGTTGCTCGACTGTGTGGACGGCCTGTAAGGTGCGGCAGCCGACGCCACGGACGACGTCTCGCTGTCCCCGGCGCCCAAGTTTATCAAATCCCCTGAGGTGGCCGAGTCCAGGCTGTTCAGCGCCGCCTCGCTGCCAGCCTGCGCGAGGAAGGCAGTCAGTGGGGCCACGCCACCGTATCATTACAAGACGCACCCATTCACTGCGGGGGCTACCTTCACCCATAGCTATGCGCAACTGAATCGTATCGGCGCTTGGGTGGGCCATTCATTGGCGTGCCCAACGCGGCTGGAACAGCAGCGCGCCACTTGACGCCCCCGCGCTCACCTTTCGGACCGCTCGTTTCTGCTCGTCAGCCTGCTGGCTGGTGATGTGCGCCTGCTTGAGCTGCTCCGCCAGCTCCTCCGAGCTCATGGACTTACCACGTCGGGAGAGGCGGCTGCAGGTAGGCAGGGAGTACGGCAAGAGTTTCGAGCGTGGAGTAATTGGCGATATGAGCGACTCAATTCGACCACGCCGGCAATGCCGGCTTGTCATTCACATTCGACAGCGGCGAAACGTAACTGACAGCCACCTGCGAGGGCCGCTTGCAGTAGCGGGCGCGCTCATGCGTCTCTTCGCCTTGTTGGCCTGAGCAACGTCAGAAAACACAGCGCGCCGCGCTGAGCATGTACACGCTAGACTCACGTGAACGCCGCCGCCGCGCCGCTAATAGCACCGGACATCGCCGCCGCCGTCGATGGCAGGTCGCCGCTGCTGTGCACGTGCGACAAGCCGCCCCCTGCTGCCCCTCCCGCGCCGCCGCCCGCCGCCAGGCCGGACGCACCCAGCGCCGCCAGGCTTGGGACGCTGGCAGCACTCATGAAGCTGCTGGCCAGGCCGCCTCCTCCCGTGCCATGGTGGCCGTGCACCGAGTGCATCAGGTGCGCTGCGCTGCGCTCGGGCAGCGGCCAGTCGATCTGCCCCACCGGCTCCGCGTCCAGGTCAGCCACCTCGTCGCCCTCCAGCGGCACGCCCTCCGCGTCCAGCGAGCGGTAGGCCAGCCAGGAGGAGGGGAAGTACTCGTGCTGCTTGTAGCCCAGGAACACCTGCGCGTGTGGTCGTGCGGTGCACCACAGGCGCGGGCAATGCACGCTGCGTTGAACCCTGGACATGGGTCATAGTCACAACAGGCCACAAGGCAACGCCCGCTCGGACCATGCCCGCTCCTGCCGGACCCTTGTGCCGACTCGCCCCCCCCCGCTTCTCCCGCTATCGGCCCATCCCCCCGCTCGCCCAACTCCTGCCGACTTTCTCTGTGCCTAGACCGACCCCGCTTACGTCAATCATCGACTGCTTCTCCTTGTCCACCAGCACGTTGTTGTAGCGCCGCTTCACCGCAACCAGTGCGTTGCCGTACGCGCCCACGCCCGCCTTGCGCAGCTTCGAGTTTTCCGGCTCAAAGATGAGAATCCGCTCGCTGTGCATAGCCTGGTGAGGCGCGCGTAAGCAGCATGGTAACGCCCGGTGAACGCCACAAGGGTGCAACAGCATATATGTATGACAACCTGAGCGTCGGGCCACGAGCGCAGCCACTCTGCATTCAGGTATCTGCAAGCTCATGCTGGGCCAACACATCAAACTGCGCGCCGCATGCTTTCCGCAAAAAAGCGCACGGAGGCTGCGAAACGGCGGCATGGCCGAAGCGGTTGGATAGCTAAGGGGATCCTTAGCTTGTCGTCCCGCCCGGCCCCGTCCAAGCATTACACAGTTGCTCCTGTCCAGTCCGGCCCACCTGCGACCCCGTGTACAGCCAGGCGCACATGTCGCCATTGACCAGGAACAGTTCCGCCAGCATGGACAGCGCCTCGGGGTGCACCCGGCGGCTGATGCTGGCCACCTTGCCCGTCCGCAGCATGCACCAGGGCGTTAGCGGCTCAAACCGCTCGTCTGCAGGGGTGCGGGGCATTTAGCGAAGCACATGAGACAAGAGTCCGGGGTCCATGTCGCGGCCCGTAACTAGGCGACCGGCACCATACCGTCTCCCTCGCCAGGCACGGGTGCACGGGTCTGGATTGCCACATGTTCCTTCTTTGGAAAGGTAGGGCTGAGAGGACCTCATGTATGTGACAGTTGGTCCCACCTGCGTCGCCCGAATCAGTCCTCTGGTGCACACCACCGCCAGTGGGCCCGGCGCGAACCTGCTGCGCCGCAGCCTCGGCAGTGGACTCTGAAGAGACACAGGGGCGGAGCAGGGGAGCAAACAGTCCGAGGGCGGAGCGGGGGACAGCCATGTTCACGTCAGTTTGCAGCTGACTGCAGAGGGACAGCTGGTCGTTACGCCCGAGATCTGCAACGTTTAGCGATGGACGATCGCGCGGCTATCCACGTTTAGGCAAGTTCAAAAGTCTACCGAAGCCGCAGACAGAGGTCCAAAGAGCATGCGTCAGCCCAGCTTGACCATATCCCACAAACCATGCAACTGAACCCATGGACGACAGCAGCCTCTTTCATACCTGCGACCTGTGCTCCCAACCCACGTGGGGTTCCGGGTCCTCCACAAGCAACGCCCGCAGGGGCAACGCTGACGGACGCCGAACGCAGCTCAACGCCCGGGACGCGCAGAGGAAGCCCCGCCCCTCCCGCTACTCCGCCTGGTGGGCCTCCACTGCCTAGGTAGTTGTGGCTGGTGGGGCCGCTGCCGGGCTGGAAGACAGTGCTGAGCGACTCCGACGAGAGGCGGCCCGACGCAGGCACGGGCGGGCGCTCCCAGGTCGTCGACCGTGTGTTGTGGTCCACGTAGAAGATACGGTTCGTGTTCTTGTCAATCTTCGCCTCCCACCCCTGAAGCAACGAGGGCACGTTCGGGGTCACGCTGACTCCAAACCAGGTGGAATCCCGCCCTGCACGATGGACCACTCTGAAAACAGTACCCATGCGCTCCGACATCACGAGCCAATGAGCCAACGCTCGTTTGAAGCGTATGCAGGCTGTGTACCGGTAGTTGCATTTGTTCGCTCACCGGTGGCAGCGGTAAGCCGTCCGGTGCAATGGTGATCTTCCTGTGGAATACGTCAACGGACCCAGGCCCGCTGCCACCTGGGCCTCCGCCGCTGCCTGCCACGGGCAGAGGGCTTGTCCCTGGCAGCTGCGGAGGCTGCGCGGACCCCTGCCGCGATGGCGGTGACACGGTAGGCCCCGTGCCCGTCGCCTGGCTGGGGCTCGCGTGTGCTCCAGTGACGGCCCCCCGCATGGGGCTTCTCCCATCCGCAAGCGGCTGCATCATTGACGTCAGGGCGGTGGCAGCCTGCAGCCAAGAAGTGACAGGGACGGAGGCCTAGATCCCGAACACGGCAACCACGGACAAATGCGCCGACAAGACGCAGTCGGGTCGTCAGCTCTGCCCAGGCAGCCATCCACGTCCCGCGGTAACGGGGAGGGGGTCTGCACGCAGCCAGCGGCGGCCTGATCGAAAGAACCGCTACCATAGCCCCTCATGTCTAGGTTCCGAGACCGAGAAAGCAGTATGTCCTTCACGGAGCACCCTTATAACAGCGGCCTGGCAATATGCAGCACCACAGCGCGAATCAATGCCAATGGCCCGCCAGAGCCGTACCATCACTTCGCCGACCGTACCTGCTTGCCAAGCTTCTCAAACACCGCTCCCGCCGTGGCGCCCCCAAATGGGTTCGCGACCCCTGCCGTCCCCGCAAACGGGTTTGTGCTGGTCGAGTAGGACGACGTTTGGCGCGTGGTGCCGCCGCCCGTGGGGCCGCCCGCCGCCGCCGGCGCCACGCTGATGCTGCTGGCGGCGGTCGTCCGCATCATGACCCGGGGGTCACGGCTGCCCCGCGCCAATGACACCTGGTCGGGTGTGGGCCGAGTGCGCGCGATAGCGATGTCCAGCTCGCGGCACTGCTCGATCAGCACCTGCAGGGTCGCCGTCACGCCCACCGAGGCCAATGGCGCGGGTTGACGAGTGGCGGGGCACATATACGGGCGAGGAATGCCCCGGCGGCATGGCACCTGAAGTGCATGCCAAATACCCTCATCGCTGCAATTTGCATATCCTGAGCAAGTGCAAACCCGCGACGCTAAGACGAGCGCGAGCCTAAGCCTGAGCATTGAATGGTTCGATGTACGACTAAGTCAGCGCACCGTTGTGGCTGGTACTCGCGCCCCGCAGCAGAAACAGATCCCACCCATACATCTCGACGCCGCCTCTTCGCTAATCACTTTCCTACCTGCACGGCCCCGAAGAAGGACCCCACATTGGTGCGGTCTAGCGAGTCCGCGCAGTTGTACCGCGTCACACCGCGCTGCTGCTTCATCCAGTGCGCCCGCCAGCCCACGCCCGCAGCTGATACTCGGGAAGCGATGATGCCGGTGCCATCGTCGCGCCGGGCGGCACCCGCCAGGTCTGCGAAAAACAAATTTTACGGCGTGGGGAGTCAAGACGCATGGGGCCGAAAGATGTGCCTGCAGAGGCATTACGTTTGTTCCACCAAGAGGATAACTGCCAGCCGGGCGGCTGCGCTCGTGAAGATACTTGCAGAAGGCAGGGAAGCCCTCTGCAATCCCAAAGCGGCATTGCATCATTGGGTTTAGTCGTCAGACGGAACCTACCGCGGTCGGGGCAGAGCTCCGTGTGGTCGGGCCCGACTTTCTCCAGAGTGCCGAGCGCGAACCCCTGGGCCGGCAGGACATCCTTGACCTGCACTCGGAATACATAGAGAAGCGCTCGTGCCGGCTGCTGGCCCTTAGCAAAGAACCCATGGGCTCCCCCTACAGGCGAAGCACGAGGTGACGCCAAGTAGCAGCTATGGCAGGGATGCGGGACTCCCGGTAGACAGGTGACCAGGTTGCCCATGCGTACGGGACCGTGGTCACGAACGCTTTCGGAATGCCCACTTGCGCGCCCGGCACAGCGCAAGTCAGGAACATTGCCACCACTCATCCCTGTACACGGCCAGACCACCTGGCACAGACCGACACCGGCATGTGGGCGTACCGTGTTCCAGAACGCCTCCACGATCCCCACGTGCCCCAGCTGCTTGTCCATTTCGTGCCAGTCCAGCGCAATGTACGTCAGCGCCAGCCCGTGCTCCTTCCGCAGCTGCGCGACAACCTGCGGGACATAGGGACGCTGCCCTGACCCGCATATGAAGCCCGTGCTGAGCAACTCCCAGATGCTCGAGGCGAAGCCGAATCACAAAGAAGGCTCAAGGTCTATGTGCCGAAGCCGTTGTCTTCAGGTGCGCACATGCGCCTCCACGTGCAGGATCAGCAGTTGGCGCACAGCGCACTCCCCACCAAACGTGACTGGACGTTCCGGGACCCGCCCTGAAGAATCCCGTTCCACGTGTTGCCACTCACGTAGTCGAACGCCAGCGCCAGCTTCGCCTCCGAGCGGTCCCTGTCCGGCAGCCCCTTGCGCAGCAGGCTCACAAACGTCACAGGCACCTGGCGCGAGGGGTCGCCGTCCGGCCCCGCTGTCGGCGGGTCAGGGTCCAGCTGCGGGTTGGGAATGTAGCGGTGCTGGAGCCGGCGCACGTACCTGGGGGCACATAGCGAGAGGGATCATGTTGGTGTATGACACGCAACGAGCGTGTTGTCACACCCGGGGGACCGCCAACTCGCATATATTTTTGTGCGAGTTTGGCCAGCGGTTTATGTGCAAGCTCACATTACGCAGCTAGGCTGGACCCAGCGAGACACAGAGGCGCTACTTTCAACGCACCGCTTGGTGCCCTTGAAGGTGTTGTGCTGCCGTATTTTGATCTCCGCCTCGCCGATGCCGTTGTTCTTTATGCTCACGCCCCACCACAACGGGGCGCTCCCGCGGCGCCATGTATAGCGGCTCCACAGCAGGCTGCTGTCCCGCTGCCGCTGCTGTCGCCAGAGCACCTGTCCGTAACCACCGCAGAGGGACGCAACCATAACCCGGTGGGGCAGACCCTTTTATCAAAGACTCCTTTCCCGATAAGGCAACACCCGCATGCGACCGACACGTGGGGGCACCCAACATGCGCAGAGTTCCCCACCGCCCCCGCTACCAGACGACTATCCATCGAGGGACGCGGAAGGCTTTCGACAGTGACTGGGCAAATGGCTGCACCTGCTCGACCTCCAGCTCGTTGCCGGGCTCCGCGTAATCGTTGAGGCCGCGCGCCTTGTAGCGCGGCCCTGGGTGCAGGCAGCCGCGGCGGCTGATGCAAGCCACCCAGAACTTGGCCCCGTCGAAGTCGTCCAGCTGCCGGGACTCACACAGGCCCTGAGGGGTAGCGTAGCGGAGCCCAGACACGCAGCGGTTGGGAGATGCAGCCGCACGCGCCGGACCTCAGCCGCGATTGCACACGCTGCAAGCCTGGCGTCGGGCCTCCCGGGCAGAACTGCTGTGAGACAGAGGAGCTCCGAGCGCCACGGCACATTCGCACCTGGAGCAGCGGCGGGCACAAGTGGTCAAGCCCCAGGTTCCTGAATGCGGCGGACATCCAGCGGTTCCACACGAAGTCCCAGCTTGGCTCCTTGACCGCACGGTAGGACGGGAAGGGACGCGTTATGTCCAGCGTGTCGCAAAGAAAGTGCGCGCCTGCGATTTGTAAGCGGGTCGGACAGCACGCATTGGGACTGTTAGAGACTTTTACGCTACATGCGAAGCACCGTCGCGGTTATTGCAAGGAACGGGCAAGCAGGGGGGCAAAGAAGGGGGCAAAGAAGAGGACAGGAGAAGGCGGTTTCCTACCGTCGATGGGGAAGGCCAGCAGCCGCTCGATGCCCTTGTCGATCTCATCCTTCATAGCTTTCTCGTCCTTCAGACCGGCCTCCGGCGTCTGATGGGCAAGATTAGCACCACACAATAGGAAGCCATCGGGTTTATGTCCGTGACAGGCTGCAAGAAAGGGTCATACGTGTGACCGCCATTGGTAGGGGTACAGTGCCAGCCAGTCCCGGCCAGACCTCGGAGCACCCAGCAGGCACCTCGCCTCTCCTGCCCCTTGTCACCCCTCTTCCGGATTAACCATTACCTGGACGGACTGCATCGATAGGTTGATGAGGAGGGGGATCTTGTGCCACTGCGTTTTCGTCACCGTCTTAACCTCGTGGTTGCCGGGGAGGGTTGCCGACACGCGGAACTTCTCCGCCACGAGCAGCAGGCCCCACGGCCCGACCACAACGTAGCCCAGGATGTATGGCGCCGTTGCCAGGACCTGCATGCATGCCGCACCACGGGGAGCACCGCACAGATTGCCACACCCGCTGCGGTTAACCGCTGCACCTAGAAAGCCGACCGCACCTGAATCGGTCCATCCACCGCCTGGATGTGCTCTAGTGCAGCATTCTGCAATAGAAGCAACAGTATTAGGGAACGGAGGCCTGGCGCAACCAGGGAACGACCACTAACCTCGCTGTCGAAAATGTCCTGCCCCTTGGTCTTGGTGAACTGGAGCTTACCAGAGTGCTGGTCAATGCGCAGAACCTGGGTCTGACACCTGCGGGCGGAAGGGGTTGCCGTCGCGCCCCAGCTGAGGACGTAGCAAAGTTGCGTGACCACACACCTTCCCGAGCCCCTTGCGACTATGTAATAACGCTGCTTCACGGTTGCCAGCACCAGCAGCGCCCTGCCACCTGTGTTAGCGGCCATCGTTGAGAGCCTGGCCCTGCTGGCCTAACTCCGCGATCAAATGTACATCGAGTCCAGTAATAACAATTGAGGTGCCAGGTAACAGTTGTTGGAGAGGGTGTGGCGAGCACGTTGTTACAGTTGCAATTAGCCTGGCTTCTTTCGTATTCCTGCCTTGCCCCCGCGCCCAAGCGGGCTCGAGATGACAGGTGGGCGGAGATGGCGCGAACGCGTGCACATACGCCGCATCGATATGCCGTACGGTACGGTACACGGTACACGGTCCTGACTGCCTTCCCTGGGGACGGCCTTTTGTACCCGAGCGGCCCAACCAGCGCCACAGCCATATGATACACAACACACAGCACTACAGCACACAGGGCTGCGTGGCGCTTGAGCGAGGGCTGCTGCGTGTGCTGAGGATGGTGGCCGGATGGCTGGTTGCGTGGCATGATCGGCTGCAGCGGTTGTGACGAGCCCGCAACAACGGTGGGATGCTGCGCAGCTTGTTGCGCCACAGATCCAGGGTACTGCTGGTGCTGGTGCTGGTGCTGGAGCAGCTGTCGGCACCGGCTGCGTTGGTGGTGGCTGCGTCGGTTGTGTCGGCCGCTGCTGCGGGAGCTGCTTTCCACGCTGCCGCTGTTGATCACCCGAATGCGAGGGCTGCTGCAGCTGAGACGACTCCTGCTTGCCCCGCTGCTTGATCTGCATCCAGCGCTGCAGCGGGCTGGGCTCCTCCCGGTCCCATCCTCAGCCTCTGTTGCCGTGCCGCCGGCTGGGGGCACCGGAACAGGGCGGACTGGAACCCGGGACCCGCCAGCGCCCCTGCTCGCGGGACCACCACCGCAAGCCGTCGCAGCTGGCTCCAGACCGTTACCCGAACATCTGGCGGGCATCCGCGCCGTCTCAGCCTGGCTGTAGGTTGCCGCTGCATAACCGCTGCTAGCTTCCCCGCAGGGCCGCTGCGGCTGGGGATGCGCGCTTGGGCCTGGGTGCGGGCGTGGATGGACAGCCCGGGCCACGAAGGCGCTGTGTCCCAGTTGCGTATTTGCGGGAGGCGGTTGGGACGGGAGATGTTGGAGCTGGTGGGATTGCTGTTGGCGGGGCTGTTGCCGGGCCTGGCCCTCTTGTAGCTGTTGCTGCCGCTGCTGTTGCTGCTGCTGTTGGTGGTGTTGGGGCTGCTGCTGCTGCTGCTGCTGCTGCCAGTTGGGATCCTGGGGAAGTGCCTGCTGATGTTGCGGCCGGAGCGGTGTTCCTCTTGCTGCCGAGGCGCTTGGACTTGCTCCGCTGGCGTTGCGGCTGCCGTTGCGCTCCTAGCGGAAGCCTGCACGGGAGCACTCTTTTGGCGATGCAGAGCATGGAGGGGCGGGGGCGGGTGCTGCGGGGACCATGGGGATAATGGGGTTCGGCAATCCTGCCAGTAGTTTGCTCCGCTATCTGGCGGGCAAGCCCAAGGCTGGATTCCCGAGGTATGCATCCCTGGATTCCTCTCGTATGGAGTCGAGCATGCAAAATCACGCGCGCTCTTGAAGTTGTAACTTTCTCCCGCTACCCCAACATCCTGAGAATTTGTTTATTCGTCCACATCCTTAACGAGCCAGAGGCCCTGCGTGTTAGGGGGCCGCAGCCGTCCCTAGGCGCCGTGCATTCGGCAGGCCACCGTTGCTACAGCTGCTCGGATGTCACGCAGAGCCAGGCAGTGGAAAAAAGTAGCTCCCTCTCTGCACGCGTTCATAGCGCGACGCTATGAACGGCCCTTGCGATGTACTGTCGTGAGGCTCAGGGAGGCCAACGGCCGACGGCGCAACTGGTCCCGTACTTTGCTGAGCACGCACTTGATTCTGCGCCTAAGGCTCTTCATGGTCGAAACAACGGCCTTGGCTTGGGTGTATACCTCGTAAGGACGCAGGACTTGAGGTACAGCGGGATGGCGGTCAACGGGCGACCCAAGGGTCGGCGGGTAATCATACAGACTCGGCGAAACCCTGATTGCCCCCCCCCTAAAATCCCTTGGGTGCAACTGACACAATATCCCAATAGTTGGCACCTCCTGCGAGTGCCCCCCTGTGGTGCGAATCGGCCATGCTCGCCACATGCGCCACCCCACTGTCACGTGCTGGATGGCGAACGGCAGCCCCAGCAGGTCGGCCTTAGCTGAGCTCCAGCTGTGCCAACCAATGCAGTACTGTTGGTACTCGCAGACAGCCGTGCATGGGCTCATGGGTTTACCCAGCGCCGTGCGACTCCGTGTGCGAAGTGCGGACCCCTGCCGAGTGCGGCAACTGCGGAGTTCTGCGGACTTCGGTACCTGCGGGCACTGCGGAACGGGAACTGCTGGAGAGTGCAGGAATTGCGAAGTGTGGGAACTATTCTAGGTCGGTTAGGTTACATCCAGCACCGTTGCCACCGTTGGCACTGACCAAAGGTAGTTGCAAATATACCACCAGGCAGGCCACCAGGCTGCCAGACATTCCTGGCAGCTCGAACGCAGACACGCTTGCCTCGGCGTCGGCAGCTGGCATTATCACTCCATGACAGCTTGTGTCCACGCGGTCAGCTAAGCGGCTACTAAACCAACGCCTCCTCCACCTGCAGCATGACAGTCAGGAGGAGGCCTTACACCAGCACAGGCGCTTTCACCTGCGGAACACACGCGTTTCAAACCAAGTGAACCATTGTCACTCTAGCGTATTATGGCCTCGTTCGCAAGCATGCTCACCAGCACCTGGAAATGAACAGAACCTGCAGGTACAGCACGCGCGTCTTCAGCTGGCGTTGGCGTGCATT
The DNA here is from genome assembly GCA_001584585.1 of Gonium pectorale. Taxonomy (NCBI): domain Eukaryota; kingdom Viridiplantae; phylum Chlorophyta; class Chlorophyceae; order Chlamydomonadales; family Volvocaceae; genus Gonium; species Gonium pectorale. The sequence goes on from LSYV01000044.1 coordinate 33,347, forward strand.
CTTCACGATCTGGGTACACCACCGTAAATACCATGTCCGGCCGCCAGCCAAGCAATGGCGCAACACAGGTTCTTACGAGCCAAAGAGCGGCCGACAAGACGCCCACCAAAAGACGTTCTTTCGCTCCTGTCCACGGGTTATATCTACAACTAGTCCCTCGACAAACCAGCCGGTCTGTTGCCCCAACCATCGTGCGCAATACGGTCACTTTGTTATATGACACTCTGTGCCAACACGCCATCGGTCACGATGGCAAGCCGAAATACCTGCCGGAACACAAATGCGATGCGTGGTCAGTCATGCATAACCCCAGGTGGATTGGGGCGTACACATATGCACGTGTGTCTTGTCGCTGATGGTATGTTTCTGATATGCCGCTGCTCACGCCAGCACATTGCTCCAGTGGCACTGCACGCAGTTCACGCTACCAGGCACCGGGCCCTTGGCACCTTAGTCGGAGTCTGAGATGACCTCGAAGTCCGAGTCCTTGTTGCCCGACCCCTCCTCGTCGTCGCTGATCACATACTGGGGCGCCTTAGCAGCGGCACGCCGCGCGCGCTGCGGCCGCTCCTCTGGAACGCTTTCCATAACGGCCGCCGCTGCCGGTCCGCCTTGCCGGCCGGCCGTTCCACTAGCAGCGGCAGTCCGTGCCATTGACTTGATGGCCAGGGGTGATGGCCCGACACGCCCCTTCTTGCCCTGTGGGTACATCCGCATTTCCAGTCAAGGTTACACATGAGCGGTGCCAGTCGGTGTCAGAGGCCAACGGCTCTTTCGGACATGACTTGATCGTCAATACAGACGCATGCAGCGGTGCATACCTTGGGCGCCACGGCTGGGGATGGGGCCGTTAGCTCGAAGGTCTCTTCCTCGCTGCTGCTGGATGAGTCCGCATCATCCTCGTCCGAGTCCGGCTTCTTGGCGGCACCCTTGCGCTTACCTACACGTAGAACCAATTGGCTGGGCTCGGTGGATCTGCCACAAGAATATTGCTATGGCCAACGTCCGCAGTCCTCAGACCTACCTGGCTGTTTGGAAGCAGCGTCTGCAGCCTTGCGCCCCCGTCCAGAACCGGCCTTTGCCGCCGCGGGCTTCTGCGCAGGGCCATATGTGGTGGTTATCAGCCGTGATAGCACCGCTGCCCAGCCGATTAGCTGCGTACCTTTATCCCAGCGGCCGTTTTGGGGCCAGGTGCTGGCGAGTTGACTTCCTCATCACCCAGCAGGTCCACGACGCTGGACTTTCCAAGGTTGAGTTGGGCTTGCATGCGACCTGCACGGGTATTCCGTGCGAGAGTGTCAATTATCCCCTTCAGAATAGGTCATGCGACGATACGAGAGAATGTAGTATTGAAGAAGCGGCCATAACTGGACTCACCCGCAAGGCGCGCCGCCAGGCCCGCAGTTTCCGAGTCCGGCTTGCCCTTGCTGTCGTCCAAGCTGGGCTGCTCGCTGCCCTCCGAGGTGCTTGGCTGCGGCGCCTTAGCGGCTGGCTTCTTGCCGCCCCGTGCAGCAGGAACTGGCTTGGCAGCCGCCGGCACTGGCACAGCCTTTGCCTCGGCGGCCTTCGGTGCGCGCTTTGCCGGTGCCCGCTTGGGCTTCTCGTCATGGTCAGATCCGGAGTTGGACTCCTCGCTGTCGTCCGCTTCGCTGCTGGAAGAAGATAGCCCCATGTCCTCGTCTTCGTCGCTGTCAAGCACCTTCTGCTTCCGGCGCGCTGCACCAGCGGTGGCAGCCTTTCGCCCAGGCCGCGCTACGGCAGGTGGCGCAGGTGGCGCCGCTGCCGCTGCGGGCTCCATGGGAATGTCCTTGGGTGCGGGCGCCGGCTTCGCCGCTGCCTTGGGCTTAGCAGCTGGAGCGACCGCAGCTGGGGCTACGGCCGCAGCCACCGGAGCTGGCGGCTTGAGCTTGGGCTGCGCCGGAGCCCGCGGGGCTGGTTTCTTCTTGACTTCGAAGTCTGAGTCCGGATCGGACGCGGTGTCATCATCGTCTGAACCAGCCTTCTTGGCCTTCTTGCGGCCAGCTGCGGCCCCGCGGCCCTTGGCGCCCTGCATTTGCATGTATAGGATGCACCGGTCACTTTGCCGGCGCCTAACCCAATGTGGCAAATCGATCGTCCCAAGATAGGTTTGACCGCTGCCCTTACCATGCCTTTGCCCTTCTTGGCGTCCAGCTGCTTGCGCTTGCACTCCTCCAGCCGAGCCTCCTCTGCCGCCTCCCAGTGGTCGTATGCCTGTAGTGAAGCATGTAGGTATGTTCAGTAAACTCCTGCGCGGCAAGTCTCAAGCCCGGATTGGGTTCGGCATTGGTGCTTGACTTGGAAAACCGGGCATTCAAGCGCAAATCCCCTTGATTCGGAGTAACAACTGACGTGCTTCACAGGGACCCGCTTTCACCTTCTCAAACCCGTCGAGGTCCTCGAGCCACATGTCTTTGCCGGTGATGCTGGCCAGGTAGTCGACGCGCTGCGCAGCGGCCTTTGCCTCTCTGCGCAGGATCTCGATTCTCTCGCGGGTCAGGCTGTAGATGGACATGGACAGCAGGTAGTCGTAACTGCCGGCCGAGCCAGACGTGTGCTGCTCCGCGACCTCCTCCTCCTCAGCGGGCTCCGCCACCTGGATCTGCATCAGTGAGCCAAGGCATGCAGGTGCAAGCAGTAGGGGGCCTCCAATTGCACACGACAGGGCAATTCGCGTCTCTTGCTACTGCCGTTGATGCCATGCATGCAACGCCGTGGAATAGGTGCCACCCCGAATTCTGTCTGACATGGGTACCTTCAGCGATGGGCCCGACTTGGTCATGCGGTCGAAGCCCTGTGCCTCCAGGTCACGCTCGATGTCCGCTCTCTTGCGGTTACGGATCTCCAGCTTGCCCTCGACCACTGTTATGATGAAGCGGATCTTGTTGTCAGCGCGGAGCTGGTCTTGCTGAGCTGCCTGCGGAGCGTCATTACGTTTGCAGTGCAGTCTTGTCAGGATTGGCTTTGAACTGTGCAAGCCGCATGATCGAGAAGGCAAGCTATATATCACATTAGATGAAAATGCAGTAGCGCGTGACACACACCCTTGCTCTACCGTCGTACCCGGAGCATGGCAATCCGCCGCTTCTCGTAGTACTCCAAGCGTAGACCGAAGAACTCCTCCACAATGGCCTCCGGGTTGTTGTAGTGCTTGATAATGCCATCCTTGTCAAACAGCATCATGTTGCCTGTGGTAGCCATATGCCCGCAGTTTGGCAGTAAGCATCATGCATAGACATACAGCATCTTACAGCAGCACACAGTGCCGTTCCGGGATGTTTTATACATTATTCACTGTGCATGTCGGCATCTAGCACCTTACGAAGTTAAATTACTGAGGTTGCCGCTGTTAACCCGAAACCCGACAGTTGTCACTGGGCTTCCAACGTACTGGTTGCAATCTTGGCCTGCAGCTTGAACTTGGCTTCCAGGCCGCCAGGCGTCGCGAGGAGCTCGTCCAGCTTGCCCGGCAGCAGCTCCACTTTGAAGTGCACATTGGAGTCTGAGTGGTGCTCTGAGTAGTCGGCAACCGTCGGGGCCTCGTCCTGTGAATTGCATGGGCCAGTATGGCCTGTTCAAACAGGTGTAACCCAACTGGGGCACGGGAACACTCCAGAGTGATGTCATTGACCGGTGCAGCACGCTTGCTTCATGACAGCATCAACATACAACATAGGCAAGCGTGCTTCCCTACCTGCTTCTCAGGGCGCATCAGCGTCTCCAGGAACTCCTTGTAGTCCTGGGTCCACTTGCGGACAGGCAGCTCTGTGATCTCGATGGTGTTGGGCCCAACCTGCCAATACGATTGAAAGTGCATTTGGTCCAGCTGCGGTTGCTTTTCACATGACCCAGGGTAGTCACCAACATATCATACCTGTGTGACAGTCCCGTTCACGACGTAGGAGCGGGAGCCCGACTTGTGCGGCACCTCGGTAATGGTACCATGGAAGCCGCGGTACCTGAGATCAGCCGCAAGGGACGCTATCGACATACGACTGAGCTTGCGGCATGCGCACCCCAACCGACTTACCAGGGGTGCATTGGCGCCTGCTCCTCGCCCTGAAGCAGCCGCCTGCAAGCAGCATGCGCAGAGCTCAGGCAGTGACCCATGGGTCATATGCAGCTTTAGCACCTTACCGCAGGTTGGCCACAATGTCACGCGGGTTGTAGTTGGGAATGGACGTGCTCCAGCCAGTGCCGATACCCTCAGCGCCGTTGACCAGCACCGTGGGCAGAATGGGCATGTACCTGTGTAGAGGATGCATCTTGTCAGGCTGGAAGCAGCCTCAATGCGATAACTGGGATGGAAGCGTTCTAGTGGGCTCACCACTCCGGCTCGATGCTCTGGCCCTCCTCGTTGAGGTAGGTCAACAGCACATCGTCGTTGGGGTTGAACATGTGGCGCGTTAGCTCCGCCAGTCGCGTGTAGATGTAGCGTGCGCTGGCGGCATCCTTGCCGCCCTGCAGCCGGGTACCGAACTGGCCGCTCGGGTGCAGCAGGTTGACGTTGTTGCTGCCCACGAAGTCCTGGGCCAGGTTCACAATTGCGCTCGCCAAACTCTGCTCGCCGTGGTGGTACGCCGAGTGCTCGGCTACGTAAGCGGACAGCTGGGCCACCTGCAGGATGGGCAGCACACGGGCAATCATACATGCCATGCTCAAGCTTTCATGCAGCCGTGCAATACACTGTCATTGTCACTGCAAAAAGGAGCGCTGCTTTGCTCGCACCTTGATGTCCTTCTTGAGGTTGCGCTTGAAGCACGCATAGAGGATCTTGCGCTGGCCCGGCTTTAAGCCATCCAGCATATTGGGGATGGAGCGGTCCAGGTCCGCGCGCGAGAAGAGGATGAGCTCCTGTAGAAGAGTATGTGCAAGAGAGTTTACTGGCAGGCTTTGAAGGCCGGACCGATGCTAAGCACTGCCAAAATGCTTGCATGATATACACAGGTTTGTGAAGTAAGTCGACATTACCTTGTTGATGAAGTCCGAGTACGAGATCTTGTCCGCCGACTGGTCCAGGTACGTGCCCGGCACAAAGTTGCTGAGCCACTCCTTCCGGTCTTCAATCCGTTTCTTGCTGAAGGCCAGCTCTATGGAGTCGCCATCGTCGTCGCCTAAGGGGCGGGGAAAGAAGTGCAGCACGGGGAAAGCACGGGTGCAACTTTTAACTAAGGTAGCGTAACACTAGCGTACCGCTACCGCTTCGGGACTTCATCCGACCGTCTGACAGTGTCAAATAATCACACAAATGCTTACAGCGTGGAATGCAAAAGCATACCGCAAAAATCGCGGATAGCGCATGGATTCACGCTAAGCTTACCCGCCCAGACAAACTCCTTGCGGTGCAGCTGCAGGTTCGAGAAGTACTCTTGGGCCTCCTCCTTGGTGGAGGTACCCAGACCCTTGTAGTACTTGATCTCCCAGTCGCGCGTGTTGTTGTCCAGGCTCTCCTTCCACGCCTCGTATTCGGGCATGGTGTAGAACACCTTGACCTCTCTGCCACGCCGAGCCTGGATGCAAAAGGACGTGTAATGATCTTGCCCCAAACGATGCGAGCGTCAGGCGTGCCATCTATATATGGCTGCAAACGGCAAACATTACGGAAGGCAAAACTCACCTTGACAATGGGCGTGATGAATTCGAGCATGAAGCCGGGGATCTTGAGCAGCGACGGGAAGAAGCTGTGCATGAAGTTCATGATGAGGCCCTTGATGTGCGAGCCATCGTGATCTTGGTCGGTCATGATCATCAGGTGCCCGTACCGGAGCGACTTGGTGTCGTCATACACCTGGTATGGAGCGACATTGGTGAAGGGAACGGCGCCGATAACGATTCGCTGCACGGGCACGACCTGGACCGAACGCTGCGTACCTTGCCGTGCTGGAGGCCCATGATCTGCTTGATGTTTTGAATCTCCTGGTTGGCAGCAATCTGCGCCGCGCTGGCCTCGCGCACGTTGAGGAGTTTTCCCCTGCGTAAGGCAGTGCCAGAAAGACAAGGTGTAGTCCGGCTGCGACAGGGACATCTAGGGGCATGGAATACCGGCACTGCAACACAGGTATTCACGCTACATTCGGGATGCCCATAGCTGTAAGATATGAAATAAACGCATACCTGAGAGGAAAGACGCCGTAGTGGTCACGGCCAACGACGCCCAGGCCGCTGATCGCCAGTGCTTTGGCGCTATCACCCTCAGTCAGGATGAGCGTGCACTCCTTGGACCGCGGGCCGCCCGCGTCGTTGGCGTCGTCTAGCTTGGTCATGCCTGCGGCCAAGTGCGGAGCAGCCGGTACAAATGCTTCAGATGCTCATTCCACAGCTTCGGGCATGGGCTGCCTTACGTGTTGCGGTGAACGGAAAGGAATTTGCGCAGAAAAGCGCGCATTATCGAATCTACGCTCGAAACCGTAATGGTCTTGCTGGACTCACCCGACCCCTACACACTGGCTATTTGGCTGCCGTTGCACTCCGGGACTGCGGCCCGAACTGCATGGGGCCTGCACACGGATTGACAACCCAAAACGCTCACCTACGAGGCGTGAGCGCTTCGTCCCGTCGCCCTTCTTGAGGTCTTTCTGGCTCTTGAACTCCGCGAACTTGATGATGCTGTCCGACAGTCCGGCCTTGAGCACCTTGTCCATGAGCGGCGTGGGCAGCTCGCATTTGGACCCGAACGCTGTCGCCCGCAGCGTGAGCGTCTCCTTGGTCTACATGCGTGAGGACCAAAGTGTAGGGTTGGGCAGGATGGCAGAACAAGAAATACCATAGAGCCAGCCTTAACGCTGGCAGGTAGGCGGACATGCATTGGATAAGCGAGACTGCTGCTAAGGCTACAGGATTAGCGGCGCGATTGCTATTTCGTTCCTTTTAATTTCCCATGGCACGCATGGGTGAACGCCGTGCATACCTGCGAGTCGAAGGCCGGGTTCTCCACGTAGCAGTTCAGGAAAACCCACAGGTGGTTCTTGACCATGGCGGGCTTGATGGCCGCCGTCTTCGTGGTCTTCTTGCTCAGCTTCTCCACTGAGTGCCTGAGGGGAGGAGACAGGCGACACTATGTTTCCCACAAGCCCTCCGTTCTGTGAAGAGTGCAGGCGGCCAGAGATGGCACACGCTTGTACGTGTGCTCATCCTCGTTCTGCAGTGCACAACTCGGGACCGCACGCCGTGTACGCCTTGCATTGCACAAGTCCTTACTTGACAATCTGATTGACGATGTAGTCCACGTGGGTGCCGCCCTTCTGGGTGGCAATGGCGTTCACGAAGCTGACCTGGATGGGCAATGTACAATATTGGGCAAGCACGCGACACGCGTATGGGCCTATACCATAGAGATTGGTCCTACACAACATGCTCCGCTGTGGAATGCATGCCCCAATACGGAAGACATTACGCAATCCCAGCAATCCCCAGAAGAAACGTACATGTGCCAATCTACGATGCAGGCCCACAGACGCTGGACGCCGGTAAGCGCAACGGCTCATCGCTCACCTGCTGGAAGGAGCCATCCGTCAAGCTGATGCAGACCTCCCAGCGGTCGTTGATCCGCTCGCAGAAGCGGGGCACGCCGTTCTCCTGCGGCAGCGGCGTTGTATTGACCACGACGCAGAGGTCCCTTGATATGGCTCAAGCCGCGTACGCTTGCACCGTACCTTGGGCCCCAGGTACAGGTCCACATATTCCTGGAACGACTTGATGCCAATCCGCTCTCCGTTGTAGTAGACCTGCGAGCATTGAAGATGTCTTGCATTTCATTCCTGCAATATGCGAAGTGCTGGCTGGAATTGCGGCAACGCGTGACTCGCTCGCCTTGGCGCCCTTGCCCAGCACGCCGGCCATGTCGTAGACGCGCCGCCGCAGAACCGACACCAGGTCGTCGTCCAGCTCCGCCATGCCGAATTTGTTCAAGTCCGGCTTGAAGGTGATGCAGGTCCAGTTGTCGGACGCCTTGCAGTCGGTGATCTTGGGCTGCCCCTTCTTCTGCATATTGTTGGTAAACGTCTGCTTGTAGCGCCGCTGCCGTGAGCCGTCACAGGTCTCGATGGTGAACTCCGTGGAGAAGATGTTGGCCAGCTTGGCGCCATAGCCGTTGCGGCCGCCGGTGATCTGCATCAGAGACCGTTTCATGAGCCCAACCCGCAAAGCGCTTGGCGGCACATCACCGAACGCTGCAAGAGTCATGCCGATGCCTGTTCGGGTTGCCTCCCTCTTGGTGCACGCCAGCACACCAGCACACATCTCAACCGTGACCTGTAGTTACGGCACACCTTCTTCTCGCTATCATTGTAGTTGCTGCTGGTCAGCAGGTGCCCAAAGATGAGCTCCGGGACGTGCACGCCCTCCTCCTTGTGCACCTCGACGGGGATGCCCTTGCCGTTGTTCCACACACGAATGCTGTTGTTGGCCTGTGAAGGCAAAGCATGGGAGGCGGGCACCATGTTGGTAACAGACCCCTGCACTTCTGCTCGGTGACACAATCATGTCTTGGGCCAATACTTGCTCTCCCCGCACCCTCCCTCTGAGGGTTCTCCACCTGATCAATGTCGACCTTGATGGTATCCATGGTGGGGTCCCGCACTTTATTGTCGGCCGCGTTCACTAGGATTTCATCAAAAATTTTGTATAGGCCGGGTGGGTAGCTAACGCATTTCTGCTCCATGCGCTGGCCGTTGTGCACCCAGATGGTGTTGGGCTGGCGCTCCGTGCTGCCAATGTAGGTGTCGGGGCGCAGAATGATGTGTTCCAGCTGTGTCTTCTTCTGGTACATCTCTTCAATTGTCTTGCCACCCGCTGGAGCCAAGGCGTTGCTGGGCCCGAGGGGCTGCTGCGCCTTGGCTGCCTTGCCGCCCTTGACCTACACGTCGGTTCGGGCCAGTTATGGCATCGCTCAGGTGTCGCCACTCCACCCCGCTGCAATTCCAACCTTGGCCGCTGGAGCATTCTCCACGTCATCCATAGCGTCTATCTCCATCTTCTAATACGCGAGCGTGAGCGCGCCCCCAACCCTGATACAGTGTGCAGGAGTAACAGCCCTAGCTGTGCATTAGTGAATGACGAACAGCAAGAAGACGCCTGCGCTGCAGCTGTAGAGAGCTTAGCAGCGAAAGCGGAGCTGACAGTTCAAGTTTAAATGACAAGCCTTCAGCGGCCCTCCAATCTTCCAAGCGCATTAATATAACAAGCTGAACGAGGAAGGCTGAATCGGGCCACACGACCATGATTCGAGAGTGACGTACAGGATCCAGGACTTGCTCTTCTGTTTGCTCTTCTGTAGCGCGGGTTGCAGGGCCACTGCAAATATTGCCGGGTGTAAATCTGTAATACCGGTACTTGCAAGGACTCGACTCTACCCTGTCATTCGCTCAGTAACTCCGGTGCAGAGGAGCTTGCGTGAACGCGACAATTTGAGCTGTAGAGCCAGCTTATGTATGTACAATAAGAGAGCCAAGGTCGCTGCGCGTCGGCACTCCGCATGCGACATGCGGGCGCACCGTAAGCACGAGGAGGTGGAACCTCCTTCGGAAAGCGAGGACGAGGACTCTCCGTTTGTAGGCCGCTACATCGGGTGTGTAAGGCCCCCTCCGGCTTCCCGGCGTACTTGCAGGCATTGGCCATGTCGCCTTGCAGTGTCCGTCTGCTAATGCACATCAGCTATGCCGCCTAAAGAGTTTCCGCCTCTTCCGGTAGTCAGCGCTCTGCCCCCCTCCCTGCCACCACCACCACCTACGTGGTTCATTTAAACCAGGTCGGCACGGTGCCACACCACGGAGTCGGTGCGCGTGCTCGACACCATATGCGGAACCCACAAATACACGCTGTCCGGGTGCGCGGTTCATGGTCATGGGATCCAGGGGATAAGGGTATCACGCGAAAAGCATGTAGGTGGTTGCTGTCGGTTGTCCTTGTGAGCAGACAAGTCCGCCATTAGCATTAAACGAGTCTCGTGACGCCCTCTTTGGTCGGCGTTTTTGGTGGCCCCGCATATCGCATGGGCCTTGCGTCAGATACCGTGAGATCCTGCCCCGCCCCTGTGCACCAGGCAGCATCATACCAAGCTTTTAATGCACGGGTTGTATCAGATGTAGATTGCATCCGTCATTCATCAATCGTGCCAAGATGAAGGTGTACCTCGGGCCCCTGTTATCATTTACAAGCTGACGTACGTAGAAATGGTGCCCCATCTCAACGGTGTGGCCAGGCGCTTGCAACCTCAGGGTTTGCCGCGGCTTGCCTGTATACTGCAGGATCGCAGTCACGAAGTGCACACCGACACAGTGCCACGCTCCCACGGCATCGGTCTCCCGCGAATGCAATATGCCGCTGTGCCCACGCAGATACACACTCGCCCGCGCCATGGGCCCCGGGACGCGCCTGTGCAGCGACCTGTTCGAGGTGGCAGGTCAGCTGTTTCGGCTTGAGGTGTACCCCGCGGGGCTCAACCGGGACTCCAGCAAGTACGTGTCTCTCTTCCTGACGACCCCTGGGACGGCGTGCCCGGGCTTCCTGCTCTACGAGCTGAGCGTACTTGACCAGGTACGAAATGCTACGAAACCGAAATCAAACCTGCCACATCGGAGAACCTCGCCGCCGTGTGCCTGTGCGGCGGTCTTCTTATCAACATTACTGCATTGCTTCAACTGGTAAACCGATATCCTCTGGCCCGCCCCTCATGCGCGCCGAACAGAGCGCCTCGAAGCCGCAGCACATCACGGAGGCTCGCACCGCAGGCGATGCGTCGCAGGGCCCGGCGGCGGTCCTGGCGCCGCACGCGGGCGTCATTGCGGGCTTCCCCAGATTCATCAAATCCAGCTTCCTGCACAAACACTGGCAGCGCTTCCTGGTTGAGGACACGTTGACTGTACGGTGAGGGCCCGTTGAACAACCTGCGCGCCTACAATGTCATCTTGCTGTGGGGCTTGCGTCTACTCATCGGCGATGAACGTGGATCGGCCGTCTGGGCTGTTGCATACGGCAGTCCATTGGCTGGCGGTTGCCCAACGAATCTTGCCTTGCATCAGCATGCACAAGCGGCGCCGGCTGCCACCTCCAAGTCGCCCTCACACGCAGAGCAGTCCTTTAGATGTCGTTGCTTGGCCTCGCCGTCACTCTGCTGCACTGCAGGGCGACGGTCAAGGTTTTGGCAAGCTGGCGCTCCGCCCCAGCGCCGCCGCAAGTGCCGCAACCAGCATCACTGTCCTTGCATCCACAAGTTGCGGCCTTGAGCGCACCTCAGCAGCCCCTGCCGTTGCCAGTGGCGCAAGGGCCGGCAGGCGTCGGCGGGAGCCATTTCCCTTTTGGGCACCAGCAGCTCCAGCTTGCATTGGGTTGGCAGGCCCAGGGGCACCCCTACGCTCGCGCTGTTACCGCGCAGGCGGGGCTGAACAGCGCCCCGTACATTCCGGGACAGGCGCGCGTGTATGCGTAAGGCGAGTCCGACGCACGCGTGATATCAGGCCCGTGAGGTGTGTGCAAGCTGTAGCTTGAGCGTTGATCTGCAGGCACCTGTGGCCTATATCGTATATTGGGTATGCTACCGGCAGGATAGACTAGCTGACAGGCAAGTTGAGAAACGCAGGGGTCAAGCAGGCAGGGGCGGGGAAATGTTCCCACCATGTCTTTAGTGCATGCATTGATCAAGGGCAGCTGCATTCACGGCCGATTGCTTGATTGAGAAGTTTGGACGTTCGATGAGCGAACACTGGGGAAGACGCTCGTGGGGTTGCCTCTTTCGTGCACTTGAGTGCCTTCGCCCCCTTGCAACGAGGACATGGGTGCAGCCGGACGAGGCTGCTCTGCCTTATGCAATGCGTTCCTGTGCTGCTGCCGTGGACAGTGTACGGTCGGGAATGGAGCGCCCTGCTGATGTGGTGTGGCGCTGCTGCATGTCCGGGTCCTCAACCCGCTGGTATGGAGCGAAAGCCCGCCTTCTCATTTCCTTCGGCCGCCGTGCCGCGTACCCAGTCGCCCCACTGGAAACGTGGTGCCTTCGAGTGTGCATGTCGGTGGAGGTGGCTTCCTTGTTTTGTAGGCATCCCATTCGAGCCTTCGAATGTGTGCAGCGGTGGAGTTGTCCCGTTTATATGCTGGAGTTGGTGTCATACGGCCGAATGAAGCTCGTTATGCCGGCGCTCTGGTTTGTTTGGTAACGATCACCCGCTTCTGCGGGGTGCGTGAAAAGGCGGCGGAAGTGGGCTTGGGCGGTCGCCGAAATGAAGCGCAAGGAATACAGTTACAGTTGCTGCAAGGAATACGAGCAGAGCAAGGGGCGGAATCATAAGCATGCTGCCTGTACTTTGCTGCTACTGCGCAAACTCAACGCAAAGATACGAACTCCTGGCCTGTCCAGATGCCCGAACATGAAGCCCATGTGATGTGACACGGCTGATCCGGCTTGGCGCCTCACATGTCGGGCCCCAGAGGTGCAATCGTGGCGGTACTGCCATCCCCATTATTTCCGACCGGCAAAGGGTATGCTTGCGATGCGGGGGACGCCGGTACCGCGATGCCAGCGATGGCACACGACACAATGTCCTCAGGGCACCTAACCGTAGGGTCACCACGTCACCAGCATGCGGGTATATGAGAGATACAGACTGGCGCCTAAATAGAGTGCGAATGAAATATGCCACGAACATGACGTCAACAACCAACCGAGCACGGTGTTAAGGTAGGGCCATTTCTTGGCAATTGCAGATCCCAGCCTTGTGGAAGGATGCATGCATAACCATGGACGCGTGTCGACAAGGCGTAGAGTCTGTTGACATAAAGCTAGGCATTGGCATCGTATCCTGGAAGGTGTGTACGAGCTTCAGCCGAGTCATCGGGCAAGGGGTTCCGGGAACCCTATGGCCACCAGGTGCACACAAGGACAACCATACATGTCAGGCTTCTACCTTATCCCAACCAGCGAGACTATCTTAAGCTACAGCGGTCATGTTGTCCACGTGGCGCCATGCTCGGGCCATTGCGTGCGTCCACATGCTCGCTGTCGGTGGGCTCCCCGACCTCGCCCCGCCTAGAGCCCACTCCGTCCCGCCGCAGCCCAGCGTCGGATTCTGCTTCGGCCCTCCTCCCCGCTTCCCCGCTCAGCCGCTTCACTGCCGGCTCCCCCACGGCGACAACGGCCGCCACGACGGCAGCGTTGCTGGCGGCCAAGAGCAGCCGCAGCTTGTGTGCACGGTCGCGCATGGCTTCGGATATTTGCGTGAACTGGGCCGTGCCGTTGAAGGGCTCCTCAGGAAATGGCTTGCCCAGGAAGGCGCACGGTGGGCCCCATCCGTCCGAGATGCTGAACTCCAGCAGCCGCTCCTTGGGCACCAGGTGATGGACCTCGGCCAGGTGGGACTTGTACACCTGTGTACAGGAGGCGGGGGCATGATGTTCTGTGTACAACGAGATGTTGACTCAATGCGTGCCTTTCCGTCGCCCGTGCAACCCACATGCAACTGCCCACGGATAGCGCAAGGAGCCAGGCCCATCTACGCAGCGCCCGACATTGAACCCCGCGCAGCGTAACAAACGACCCGCCCCACCCAGATGCGCACCTGCCGCGCCGCCTCCTTGTCCTTGAACCGACCTCCAAACATTCCCTCGATACCATCGAGCTGATCATCGAGAACGTGTCAGTGCGGCCCCGGAACAGCGGAGCGAGGTAGAGTGATGGTGACCTCGTCCATCGCAAAGATGGTGTTGGTCGCGCTCTCGTACCAACTATCAAAGTCCCGGGTGGTCAGCACCACCTGGGCCTGCGGGTACACGTCAAGCAGCTCGGGGACGAAACCCATCGAGGGCCAGTCCACGGCAACCGTGTAGCCGGTAAGGACCAAATGCAGGTTGAGACGCTGGCCGGCGGCCTGTTCCCGGGTGAGGGCCCGGCTGCGCCTTGCGCGGGGTTGCTGATGGCCTGTGGTAAAGGCAGGGTCGCAGTGAACAGGTGCGCCATCCGAAGTACACTGGTTGTACAAAATCGCTACGCTCCTTGGTAGCAGAGTCACAAACAGGCGATCACCAGCTTCGCGTGTAAGGTTTCCTAGCCCCGTAAGCTCCCGGCAAACATAAAAAAAGCCCACCCCGCCCTGCCGCCCTGAGTCAAGCGACTAGTCAGGCGGTGTCAAGCCCGCACGGCTACGTAGGCGCGCATTGCCCTCTAGGTTTCCTGTGTCCCGAAAGGTTATCCCTGTTATCCCTCCCGAGTGTTTGGGACCCCAGTGCCCTGACTCGTCATCCGCAAGGTGTTTAAAACCTTCCCACGACAATTTTCCATCCAAAGCCGTTGTGTGCCAGACCTTAACCATGGCATCACCGCACACTACTCATCGTCGTGTTTTGTAAGTGGAGCCTGTAGGGCATAGGCGCGGCCACGTACTGGCAAAGTGGAAGGGGCCCTGTTGTCAGGGACTCGGGGTCTGGCACTTGACAGGGCAACCCAGCTTCTGAGGAGTAATATGTGTGTGGGCGCACCAGCGCACTAACAACCTTGGTCGGTGGCATGGTTTGGTGTTGCTGGTGGCATGGCATGGCGTCTTCCTTGACCGTTAGCTCTCATGGTGTCGGTTGATAGTTTGAAGGACTGGAATACTGTTAGACTAAGTGTACAGTTTATGTCAATCGCTCTACGAAGCGCGACACCCGTGGCAACCCACGGACTAAGCGCTGTGTCCATGTGTGGACGCATAGAGGCGATCATAACGTATGTTACAAAGGTCAGAGTACGCCTCACAGTGAAGGTGAGTAGGATTGACAGGTGTGCCCGTTAGTCGGGCGATGGGCTGGAAGTAAGAAGCTCGATGAAAAGCTGAGCTGGTAACCAGTCGTTTATTGATATAAAGCCAATCTCTAGCTCATGCAACAAACCAATGGACGAGCAGTACGAGGCGTCCTAGGTGGAACGCCTGGCTGTTCAGGGCACGCTCACCTACGCGTCACTTTCATCCTTCATCGGTGTTCCAATAATAAGACATCTATATAACTCTCGTATCGTTCGATTTTCTTTCATTCCACATCTGCTGACTTGCACACCGAGGTCGCGCACTGGCCTGGACGCCCTGCCTGGATAGAAACGGTCAAATCCTTCGTTTTACCTAGTCCAACAACGTGGTGCAGGAGCGCGCTAAGAGCGACCAACGCCCCGCTCTCAACCACCGCGACCGCCGGCCGCTGCGCTCGGACGCTGCTGATATACGTCTGCGTAGAGCACTAATCTTTTGCGCACTAGCGTCTGGGCGCCGCGCGCCGGCGTAAGAGCGCTCGCGGCTTAATAAGTCAGGCGCTCTTCACCGTGGCATAGAAGAAAGGGTAAGAGGCAGCCCTAGTGACACAAAATTGCATGCACTGTAAGAGCCGCTTCGTTGAGCTCCTCGCGCCTTGCCCATCGCGGCCCGCCGGGCATTCTTGGCAGCTTGCCTGAGAATCCCGGCAAGAGGGCTGTCTCTCCCCATATCTTCATATCTTCATGGCTCTCTGCCCTTGCAGGTGGCCATGAACACGGTGTGCGGTTCGGCGCACGACGTCCAAGGCGACTGCCATGTCGTCGGCTGCTGCCTCGCCTCACCGTAAGCGACGCACACGTGACCAATGCCCCGCAATAACTCACAGATCATCATCTCGGGGATAATGCTACCTTTCCCCCGGCACCATTTGCATAGTCTGTTGGTCCGCTGCATGGGCGCACGAAATGTTCCTCTAATACTCGCTCACATTTACAATCCGTGCTGATGCTTTTCGCCCCGCACCCACGTGCGTCTTTGTCGTGCAGGCTATCAAGTGGCGGGAGTCCCTGCAAGAGCGGCTCCGGCGCTTGCAGCTGGGACAGATGCCCTTCTGAGGCCTGGCCCAAGGCAGAAGCTAATGTGATGCAGTCTTTCGGCATCAAGGCAAGGCCCGGCAGCGGTCTGCAAGCCATTGACACCGTGCCTGCCACTTTGCGCAGCCGTTCATTTGGAAACGTGCTGTTGTGAGGCTGGATCCACGCGGCTGCGTTGGCCGCACGGTGCAAGGAGAATGAGGGTGCATCGCCTCTGTGTCATTGCGTTTCAACCCGAACCGACGCTGCCCCGCTGCCCCGCAGGACTGTGAGCGCGGCCTGGCGCTGGCGGCGCACCTCCGGGACTACCCCGCGCTGGCGCGCTGCGCGGTGGCGCTGGCGGAGGTGCATATTGGCGGGCGGGACCTGGTGGCGGCGGGCGCCGTGTTCGATGGCTGCGTGGCTGTGTGCGCCGCCATACCGGATGCGGTGCTGCGCTGCGCGCTGTTGACCCAGCTGCTGCCAATGAGCATGGAGGTGCTCAACATGCAGGTACGGGGGCGCGGGTCTTGGGGTCGCCTGTGAGGTCCGGGCTGGAGCGGGACGGGATAGGACACGGCCGGAACCCGGGCGAGGATGCCTGGCTGATTTTTTTGGCTGGTGTTCGGGTCATGAGCTGATGCCCGTGGCCTTGGTGACAGCTACGGGACTGGGGATGGGTGCTTAGGGCCCCTGCCAGAATGGGAGTCGGACCCGAACCGGCCTGGGGCCTGGACATGGGGGTGGGTCTGCAGTCGGCAAGCGTCCAGGTGCTTGGCATGCAGGTACTAGGGGTACCGCGCCCCGAGCCCAGGCAGGGCATTCAGGTCCAAATGCTTGCGGTGTGGCGTTTTGCTGGATGTGGAACGGGGCCATGGTCAGACGTCGTGAGGGGCGTTAGCGGCCTAACCGTGTCATTGCGGCATGTTGGGGCACTGACCATGCTTCGTCTCATCGCGCGCCCAGTGGAGCCAAGGTACACTGCGCGTCACGGCTGACAAACGGCTTTGTATCTTTGTCCCGCTCGGCTTTAGTTTGTATACGCCAACAGCGCCCGTTCGTGAGAGTGTCTGCGTCCGTCCGCCCGCCCTGCCAACCACAGGGCCGCACCGCCGAGAGCTACGCGCGCTGGCGCCTCCTCAGCCAGGTTCTGGCGGAGTCGGGGCGCTGCGTGGGGGAGCACTGTCCCCTCTGTGCACAGCTCCTCACGCCGCAGCGTGCGTGCATCGTGCTCTCCTGCGGACACGCCTTCCACAGGTGGGCAGCACTGATGACTGCGCGATTGCATATGCGGTCACGGAACTGGCTTAGGGACCATGCCCCCCAGTCCGTCCCACGACAGCGTCACAGCAGGCCAGGAGTTCAGTGCTGCGGGAGCTGGTCGGGGCATACAGGCGGTAGGGCGCATCAACCAGGGCAAGCGGAAAGAGAAGTAGGGGGGCTCTTCAGGCCCCGGCGGCTTTAAGTGCAACTGGTGATACAGGGTGGTGATGGCAATGACAGCCATGCAGACCCCCGCCACATCCTCGCGCACGTACCTGACGTTCGGCTTCAGGAATGCCGATCAGCGTCACGCAATCGTCGCTTGCAGGGACTGCTGCGACGCGTGGATGGGCAGCAGCATGCTGGCGTCGGGAAGCTTCCAGCCCGAGTGCCCCCAGTGCGGGAGCCTGGACCCCATGCTCAAGCCCACGCCGGCAGCTCTGCAGGTACGTGTTTCGGTACTTGCTGGGAAGGCAGGGGTTGGCCCTGGGCAGATGGGTCCACGGGTCTCCACGTACGAGGTAACCCGCCCTGTGCTGGCGTCGCTGGAGGACACGCACTTTCGTTAACGTTATCCCGTATCCGTACTGATGGACCGCTCCACCCGATACAGGAGCTGCAGCACCGCCGGAACGTGCGCTTGGCGGACTGTGAGAGCGTCAGCGGCTGCGCTAGCAGCTCCAAAGCGATCGACAACAGCGACGTCAGCAGCGGCGACGGCAGCGCCTGCACGTGCTGCAGCAGCAGGAGCAGTGAGTGCGACTATGATGGCGACGACGAGGATGGAGACAGCGACGAAGGGAGCGAGAGTGAGTGGCAGGAAGGCGATGCGTCAGGTAGCGGGAGCGGCAGAGGGAGCGGAAGCGAGGGGCGCTAATCACCTAGCAGTGGTGGTGCCGATGGGCGGGGCACGGGGCGCAATGGCCCGCCGGCCGGCATGCGCGAGAGTGCGCAGAGAGGTATCGCAAGCATGACGGGCAATCACCAAATAATGGCCCCGTTAAGGGCGGGCCCTGGAGATGTGAGGTGAGAGTTGACTAGGTGAGACGAGCGGCCGCATAAAGAGGAAAGGGTGCCGAGAGAGCGCCCGAGAGCATGGCAGGAAGGTGGCCTGGCGTCGTTTCAGGATTGCGTACTGACGGAATCTTGCGTCCAGAACTGGCCTACTTTTACGCCCTAAGACACGCAAGATGCAAAAGGTGCAACTCGCGTGCCATGCCCCCGCAAGAGTGAGGGCCTGCCTTTGCTTGACCGCGGCCTTTGGGGGGTGGCCGACCCGTGGGTGAACACGGCCCGAGCGCGGCCCCAAGTTGGTCTGAGTTGATTTTATACAAATGGTAAGAAGAGCGGGCGCTGCGTGGTTCGATCTGCGGGCAGCGACTAGGATCAACGGCAGTCCTGGTCTGGGCACGCGCCGGCATGGCCGCTGCCTTGTGGGCGTACGCTTGTCCTGGTCGTACTTGCATGACCGATTTGCTGCTTTCCAAGTCACTGCGTACGCAACCAGGAGCGGGCACGACGCTCCATGTGCGGCCGTTGGCGTACAGAGGTTGGCGCATCTCCACTTGGAGCCTTTGAATTGGGAGGGCAGACTGCTGAGAGTGGGTAGTGGAACAGACCCGGGGCTGTTCGCTTGGCGTGCAGATGGCGGAGAGGAGGCTTGTCGGCCGGGCGACACCTCGAGAGAGCGCTTGTCGCGCATTGCGAAGGGCGGGTTTGGCATTTGATGATCGTGCTGGTGACACAGCTCGCATTTCCTCGGCGGGTTTATCGTTGTCGCGGGGAGGGGTGCAGCATGCCGCGGGTCGCGCGGGGTTTGCGGGGCGCCAGCAGTGCCGCTAGTGTTTAAGAACGGCTTATCCTACTTGTCGGCCCTTAGCTGGCGAGGTCAGATGGGGATGCATTGCGCTGCCATCAAGTACAGTATGTGCGACGACGTGTTCGCCCGTCCCGGGTGTACATTTTACGGCGGCGTTGCGTGTCTTTGCATTGGCTGTCATTTTCGCTAGGTACTCCTACAAGAAGAAGTGAGGAACTGCACCCGCCTGCATACTTATGTCTGATGGCGGGTGAAGCGCTCGGGGCGAGGTGTGCGCCGTCGGTGCCTCAACCCTGGCTGTCGCCGTCGCCCGCTCAGCGGCGCCCGCGTTTGATGTTGACCGAGGGAGAGCACTGCATTGGGTGAGTTTCATTGATGTGCCCGAGAAAACTGTCCGAGACGTGTGTACGGTGCGGCTCCCCTGCAGCCGAGACGTTGGAGCGGCCAGTGACTGCTGAACTCATGATCTTTTGCGCGCCGCTTGCTTGCTTCATGGGCCTGCACACATTTTTTGATCCGCGGGCTACCCATGTGCGGCACAGCGGCTGCCCGTTCTGGTTGCGCGCCAAGAGTGTCGGCTTGAGCGGGTAATAAGTCTCGCTATACGTGCATATGCGTTTCTTCATTTCATGGTCTCGGGGTCGGACATGCAAGAACGGTTTTCGGCGCGTGGAAGGTGGACGTGGGACTGAGCAGAGGGTTATCTGAGCTGGTAGCCGTTGCGGATCCCTGCCGTGCGGTGCATTCGTGCACGCCCATGCGGCTTCTCCTTCTGGGGTGCTCCGTGTCGCATGCGACGTGCTAGCTCCACTTTGTAAGTCTGCGCCATTGGGATCCCAATCAGCACTCCCTATGAGTTGAGGATCATGCGCCCGCGGGCACCAGAGCACCAGCTGGGAACTGTTGCTGCTGTGACGCACTGACCCAGATGTTCCGATCAGTGTCGCACTGACATCAGGCATCGTGCCGCAGCTAGCATCCAACGCCAAGAGATGCGCGGCGTTAGGTGGAGGTCCCAGTAGGGCACGCTGTGCGCTAGGTGCACCGTCTTAGGCAAACCCGTCCCAAGGGGCCCTTGACGGGTCGACGACACCGCCCAGTTCACCTTGCTGATTGGCTGAGAACGTGCGCAGCCGCAGCTTGACAGCTGCGCCTGCAACGGCTTTGCCCGCCATGCCTTGTACCCAAGCACCCTACTGGAAACGTCTCAAATAAAATCAGTCTTCCAGAAAAAAAGGGAGCCCGCCTCTGCTGTCATACACACCCGAAGGCGCGACCTTTCCAGAAAGGAGGGCGGGTACAAAGCAGGGCATGTGACTTTCCCCTCACCCCGGGCCTATCTGTCCTTGAGAGGTAGCCTCCCTGTCTAAGTTTTCGATTTTCTTGCCGCTGCAGCGGCAGTAATAAAAGAGAACCAGAAACGGGGCGTTCGAAGAAATGACTGCGGCGGTGACGGTTAGGAAAGGGAGGTATCTGGACTGGGCGTAGGTATCGTTCGGCTGAAAGAGCTTTGGTTGACCACAGGGCGAGGGCACGGGCGAGGGTGACCGGTGACGAGTGATGGCGGTGGGGCAGGCCTGAGGTCCTTAGTCGAAGTCGCAGTATGCCTGCCGATGCGTGCATGAAGACGAATGCAAGTGGCCCGTTTGACCGCGACCACTGATTCACGTGCGCCTTTTGCAAGTTACTGCTCGCTTACGGACTGGCCTGACTGGTATTCTTCGGGTACGGCGGTGGAATGCTGATGTCACGCTAACTACTGTGCTGTTGACCCGCTGATGTGACTAACTGGCACTCTGCGTCTCGCACTGCGGAAAGCACGCGCCTTCGGGAGGCGAGCTACGTTGCTCCCACCCTGGGCGACCTGGTCACAGAAGTTCTCCTCAGAGACAGTTCACACGGTACCTGTGTTTTGTTCACGCGCTCTTGTAGCGCGGATCTGCGGTCTGTATGCTACTCAGACGACTCGTATGCGCAACAGAATGCGAGACGCACATAACTCGTCTCGCACCGCCGCCGGTCTTATCCGACGGCCAAAACGATGACTCCGGGGGACCTGCCCCAGGTCACTCCTTGATGGCTTGGAACCCCGTACAGTTCTACATGATAAAGACTGCAAACTACATGCATAGGCGACTCAGGTGCCGCACCAAAACCAACGGTTCTCACTGCTTGTCACGCCACATGGTGGTCACACGGTATAGCGTGACACTGAGGTCTGAGGTATGCGGAACCGGAACATAGCACAACGTGTACGGGAGGCCTCTGCAATCTTTGCACATGATGGAGCCCTTAAAACAAGTCTCTCAACACCAATCCAGACAGAAACTCACTCTAGGCCACGCACCGTACAATTACAGGTTATACGTCCGTCAAAGCCGGGGGGGGGCATGGACGAATTGCGAATATTGGGGTGGGGGAGCGGGTTATGGTCCTCGTCTCTACCTCGCTTCAGCGCCTCACGCCGAAGTATGGCGTGCCTGGTATCCCAGATAGGCTCCCACCGCAGCTGGCGGGGCCTTCTTCATAATAGTAATCATGTTACGATGCCTAAAGCCCAAAGCAGCCTCGAATTCGTCTCGGAGTTGCTCGTAGCAAGGGCATTCGCAGAACACATGTAGTTCATCCTCTACGGCCGCGGCGTCACCACAGGCCTTGCAGGCCTTCGCTCAGCCCGGGCTCGCCCGTTGGGTGTACAGAGCAGAGCAGCGCCAGGGCTTGGCCAGGCCTGAACATGCAAAGCCACAGCGCAGGGCGGCGGGCAACGCGTACGACGCCGCCCTGCTAACCCTGCGAAAAACGGCATGGTACCAGCATGCGAGCTCGTTGCCCCTTGGGCCGACCGGCACCTATCTTGGACAGGGCAAGACGATGACTCCCGCGCACATCGATGCAAACTGTCGCAGGTGGGCCAGGCCCTCACCGGACCCGACGGACTCAACACGTACACCGTGACCCGGGCCTGGCCTTTCCTTGTTCCATCAGAGTCGACAGCCATTGGCGCCTTAGAGAAGCGGACAAGAGAATCCACCCAGCACCCAGTACCATGCGGTGGCTGACGGTAACACCCGACAGCAACACGCACTGCCATAGCGCCAGGATACGATCCACCCGCCGGGATGCAGCCTACTTACCAGCCGTCATGGGCGCTATGAACACCTTCAACTGGTTCACGCCAGGAGTTAAACAACCGTATAGGCGGCAATCGTGGCCCGTTAAAGTACCCACTGTTCGCATCTCATCCAGAGCACATTAGCCTCAATAAACACATGGGAAACCTGTAAACCATAATGTACCACGACTAGCTGCTATCGCGTTGAGGTTCGGCCCGCCATCAAAGGCACATGCTGACGGATTTGCGAGAAGAAGAACTTTGGCGACATGTGTAGAGCGGCCCCGTGGACACAGCACATGCTCCGCTCACGTGCAGTGCCTCTGGTGCGCAGGAGCGACGCGGCCCACACCCTTGCCGCCCGTCATCAGAAAAAACACGGCAGCCACAGCTGTCGTGAACATGCCGCACTGCTTAGTGATAACAGATGACGAGCCACACCCTCCGAGTTTGCAACGTTTTATACGCGTTTCATGGCACGCACGTGATGCAAAGCCCTGGCGCTCGCTTAGCTTGCACGTCACCCCGTAGCGCAGTACAGGCAGTTCTCTACCGCGACTCCGCACGCCTTTGGCTCCGCGGCCCCTTCTTCGCGCCCTCAAGCCGGAAAGAAGAGCCCAACGACGGGCTGCGCCGGCGTCGCCCCGCCTCTGCCCGCAGCAGTATGCCACGCTCCGCACCGCTGCTCGTGCTCACGTGCCCACCGGTTCATGGCCTTCGCACGAACCTCTTCGATACCCTTGCCGTAGCTGGCTGTCCACGTCCCCGGACCGACACGGACCCCGCTTGGCTCACCAGTGCGGCATTAAGGTGCACCCTTGACGGCCTCCGTCTCAGCGCCCGTTGCAGCGCGGCCGCTGCTAAGGCAGGGCAGCCTCGATGGCCGACGCCCGCCCGCTGTAAGCGAGTGTCCAGCCCAATCCTCGTCAGCACCCGCAATTGTGGAGGGCGGCTTTGGCGTCAGTGCCGGACCCCGACCCACCAAGAAGCGACAGCCTCCGTGGGGTCAGGCCCCGCCAGCCTGTTGAAAAAGGGCGGGGATGGAGGGATTGATGCATGCATGCTGATGTAGCGCGTCGGAGAGACTGTGAAACGAGTCTGGGGCGCTGGCACTAACGCATCTCACGGAGCAAGCGGAGGGCGCGCATGTGGAGCTCGGCCTCATTTACGCGGGGCTGCAAGATCTCCGCGAGCCCAAACGATCGCGCGAAGCACTGGGGGTTCTTTGTACATCACGCGCTGGGTGTGGACGCGGCTCGCCTTCAGCCGTGCGAGCTCCCTTTCTCGTGTTCCGGAAGCTGACGAGGGCGTTTCAAGACAAGCGGTGTATCACGAGCAAACGCGCCTGCTCGGCTGCGGCGCCAAGGCGCCAACTGCACAACGTACGCAGGGAAGCTCTTGTAGCATATGCTGCGGCCGACCGCTCCGGCGCGGGGATGCCGCTCTCGGCGAGTTAGCGCTTTCCGCGCACTCACGCACCTGCAATGCTTCAGCCTATTGGTGACGCCGTATATGCGGTACCGCGCCGCCTCCTGGCCGTCCAGGGACTTGGGCCCCCCCGCGAGGGCGCCCAGCCGGCCAAAGGCGCTGCCGGTGGACACGACGTGCATGGAGGCCAGGCCGAAGAGCCACATCTCGGTCGCCGCAACGTGCAGGCCCGTCTGCCGGTTGCGCGGAAAGTCCTGTGGTCGCCAGCGCCGGAATGCGGGCGCCGAGCGGAGGGTGAATTCGGGGCGGGTGGCAGAACGCGCAGCGCTGGCGGTCGCGGCGCCCCGGTCTGTGGGGGAGCGGTGCCCGTGAACTCGCAAACTTCGGGATCACCTGCGCAAGGCCATCCGAGGCCCTTGCGTCCTCTGCGGGAAGCCGTACAGGCGCGCCGGCCCAGCGTCCGTGCTCGCCACCGCCAGCAGTGACACGACGTTGACACTCGAGGAAAGAGACCGCCGCGCCCCGACACCCGCACGCCCCATGCAGGTAACCCCTCCCCTCCCTGGAAGCGCCCCTTCCCAACGCGCCTGCACATGGTCCAGTGGGACATCCGCCACCAGGAGCCGCCCGTCGTTGTACTTTTGCAGCGCAGCCGCCCGCAGAGCCCCCGAGTCGGAGATGAGCAGCCAGTACACCTTGCGGCGACCGCCGGCGGCGCCAGAGCCGCCGCCAGCGTCGGCGGCGTTGCGGCGCGAGACTCCGCGCAGGCTAAGAAAGCTGGCGCGCCGCTGCAGCTGCAGCGGCGCGCCGGGGATATGCGCCGCTCCGCTGGCGATGAGCTCGTCCGTGAGCTGTTGCGCGCAGTGGAAGTGCCAATTCCTGCTCATCAAGGGGTGGGGCATGGGAGCTTAGGCGCGCGCCAGTGTGGTGGTACTCAGGCTGAGGAGGATGGGAAGCTGGGGGAGGGGGATGAATCCCGGTTCCAGGCAGCGAGAACCCGCACCCATTCCGGGCCTGCGCGGGTGCCGGGACACCCTTGCTGCAGCGCATTGAACGACCATCGTCGAATGCACTTCAGCCGCCGCGCCACGCCGCACGCCGCTCACAAGTACGGCACGTACTGCCCACCCGTATTGCAGGTGCATGACGCCCTGGGCCGCATTGGCCGGCTGGTTGAAGACCCAGTCGCCCAGCCTGATCTGGATGCCGATGACGATGTTGTTGGGGTCCTGCGAGGACCGAGGACCCAACGAGCACACAGGGCCTTGCAGCATCGGTTCAGATAGTCGAGGCACTGTCGGCTTGCGGTACTATGACCGGTCACCCAGAGCACCTGTAGTTCCCAGGGCAGAGGCACGATGAGCACGCGCCCGGTCCTGGCGCGGCTCAGGATACCGGTGCGTCCCAACCAGACCGGCCGCACGCGCCCTGGTGATCCCCAAGACCGCCGACACCCTGCGGCCCCATCGGTCTCGCACTGCGAAGTTGAAGCGCCGGCTTATTTGGATTCGAGCGCAGAGGCTCGTCAGCTGACAGGGCCGCGCATTGGTACAAATGCCGTCCCCCGGCGCCTGTAGGAGCAACCCCAGGCCCATCCACGCGGCCGTGCGCTTTGCCCGGTAAACTCCCCTGCAAGCTCCCGTCCAACTTCCCTTCAACCCACCAGCAATGTATGCAGCAGCGGGGTCCGCCTGAAGATTGACAGCGCCTCCGGGCTGGGCACGTACAAATAATTGAAGAGGCAGGGCACTACGTTCTGCCACGTCAGGCCCAGCTCCTACAAACAGCCGGGTGTCATCGGGCAAGAGGATGAGCGCCAGGAGGGCCCTGCCGACCGTGTCCGACAGTCCTTGAATTACGTATGAATGACGGTCGACGCCAGAGCCTTAGCCACTTGCCCCCAAACCACGCACCTGCAGCCGCTTCTGCAGGTGCGGATTATTGAACGCAAAGCGCAGCAAGCCCAGGTTCAGCATCCATTGTACGACATCGTGGTCTCTGCCGTACTCCATGACGTCGCCGCTATTGAATAGGTTTTGCACCCATGCCTTGACCGCCTCGTTGGGCGGATTGATGTAAAAGTCCGCGTTCAGCGTGGTGCGGTTGGGCCGGCTCCAGTGGTGGTTCTCCAGCACGATGGGGAGAACGGGGCCGGGGGCCCCGGGCGGGGCCGGCACAGTGACCCCGCGGCTCACATCCCGCGGCGGCGCGCGCCAGTCAATCCAGGGAGACTGGTACGACTCCCATAGCACGTGGTGGCCATACCTGCAACGGGAGGGCACGGCATGCGGGCGCGCGGGTGCGCTTGTGCAGGCTAGTGGTGCTGCGAACGCATGGAAGACTAAAGTCGGGACCTAGCCAGAGCATCTAGAAGGCAGGGCGTGGTCCTTCGCAGCGTGCATAGTCAGCAGCCCGCCTTAGCGGCTGATTCCCCAAAACGCAGCTGACACATTGGCCGTCCTGGGATGGCCAGGATCAACGTATGCTACTTGCACACAGAGGCGCAAACTTGAGGCCGTTGCGATGGTACCTATGCACGCCGGATGCAACGCCACTTACCAGACGTACTCGAAGACGCGGTCCGTCAGCAGTGCGTACAGGAAGGCGGTGAGGCTGCAGCCCAGGCGGTCCGCCAAGCCAGATTCCACCGACAGCATGACCGCATAGCGCGCTGGCGGCGCCTGCTGCTGTTGCCGCCGTTCAGGCAGCCCTGTATACGACGCCTGTGTGTCATGCTGGTGCAGTTGCCGCCGCTGCTGGACCAGTGAGGGCAGTGCCGATGCAGGCTGCGCGTGACGCACCGAAGCGTGCAGCTTGCTGTAAGTTTCATACCAGTTGCCACAGCCCATGCCGCTGGTTCGGTTCTGTATGTGGGGGGTTGAATGGGGGGCATGCAGGTACGCCGGGATCAGGGGGGGGCTCAGGGTCCGAGGCCCAAGGGTTACTGGACGGCTGGACGGCAAGCCCCGCCGGCAGGAATGGGGAGAGTCGGCCTTCTATCCCCACCGCACCATGACTACCGAGGCGAGGCGAGGGTGGATGGTGCTGTATGCACGCAGGTCCAGCGGCGTCGGAGTCCCCATACATTTGTTGAGGAGCTGGGCAAGTACCAGGATCAGCACTTGGCAGCATACATTGTGGAAGGACTGACGAACACGAAGCGACCGTAGCATGGCGAGCGCCTTACGACAATGACCCTCCGGGTAGCTCGCATGCCGACTTGAATTGTGTCAGAAGGTATCACGTGGCTGCATCGTGTGGATTTATAAACGCATGCGGTGTATTGAATGCACATTTACGCCGAAATCAAGTTGCATGTTGCATTGTACGGCGGTTCTGGAGCAGACGATGTGCATGCATTAAGGGGGTAAACCCCAGTAATATCAGATCGCGATTAGTGGCGATGTGCGGGCGGATGGGTTTCAGTGGAATTGGGGCGTTCGGACATGGTACCTCCAGGGCGGATGCCCAGGACGGGGTACGTGCCTGGGGGTTATGGAACGGAAGTGAAGCCCTTCGCGGCAACATATGCTGGCATATTTAATTGCGTCATGCCACAGTGCCCTGGGTGTCCCTGTACCCGGCAGGGGTCGCGTGGTATTTCCCCGGGCCCAGGTGCGAGAACCGAAGTCGTGACAAGGGGCCGGGAGAGGGGAGGTCCGGGTTGTGGGGTTTTAGACACGCCCGTGTAGATCCAGCAAGCATGAAAGGTATGTGGGTCCTGTGGGTCGAAGAGGTCGAAGAGGCCAGTCGCCAGTGCGTTAGGAGTTCCGATACTAATGTCGCGACCGCCACTTTCCAGCTGCCTGGGGGCGGGGCCGGTGTTATCTTTGGCGTACGGGCGCGGGGCTGCGGGGTGCCACCGCACGAGGCTGGTATGGCCGTAGACACCCTGATGCATTCCAAAGCCTGACCGCAGAGATTGCTTCAGGAGTTATGGGCATGCAGTATATGATTTGCAAAGCGTGCGATAGAGAAAGCAGCGCAGCGTTGACTTGACTCCTAGTCGTATTCAGCGGAACCTGTCCACCTTACTTTACAAGCACCCTATACAAAATATCCAATCTGTTCCTGACGTAGACACACTCCCATATACCTAACAGCGAACGGAACTCCGCGCGCCACCGTGTCGCTAAGTCAGCGCCTGGTCGTCGCGGCGCCCCGCGCGTGTCTGAACACTTCCCAGCAATCCACTTGACGGCTTCGCGCTATGGCGAGGCTGCATATCCATCCCGTTGGCCTGTTTCTGCTATTCTTTGGACTGCTTAGCTGGGGTAAGATCCTAGCGCTCTGCCATATTCATTAACTATCACCATGGAACCCCACATGCGACTTATGCCATGGTTTGGGTTCAGTCGAGGTAACCCCCCGATTCGTGCATCGCAGTTGTCGCGCTCGGCGGCCTTGGAGCATCTACACGTGACTGTATAGTAAACCGGTAAGATGGAAGCCTGGATTGACGGTGCGGCAGATGAGACCGGCATGCCCTCCAGTACCCGTGGTGGGGTTGAACGAAGCCGTCGGGTTCGTGCCCCCCCCCCCGCAGTGCGCTCCCAGGCCCCGACTCTGCAAGCCCTAGCTATCCAGTATGATCTGATCTGTGGCTACACGTGTTGCATCACCGCATAGCCGCCTTCGCTCAATAGCCCTTGTCTTGCGCCCTCGCATGGTCAGGCCCGCTGGCGCGAAGTTGGACTACTGTTCAAACAGCTATCAGCTCGAGTGGTGGTAAGTTCCACGTGGCATGGCGGAGTGGGGCTTTGGGGCCCCGCGCTTCGCTGATTCAGGCGGTGGGTCGGCGCCATGATTTAAGGCGCGTGAGGAGCGCAGCTTGAAGCTGGGCCACTGGATGCATGGTAGCTCCTGGCTGGGCGCTGGCACTGCAGAACATCTGATGAGCTCCGGTGCCATGCTTGTCTGCGAGAGCCTCACCGCATGCCACGGCAGTACCCATACCACCGACATATCGGCATGTCGGGCTAAGCATGCGAGTTAACATGTGAGCTTCAACGTGGTTGCTGCGAGCACGGGCATATCATATGCGCAGATTGCCTGGTAGACTCATGGTGAATGCACGTTCAGCGGCGCATACTCTCAGTGGGCACCGCATGGCAGCTTTGCGTTTCCGCTTTGGGTCTATGCTTGTTAATCTTGCGCGAGCTGACACTGCGTGCTGACCCACCTATCCAGGTCTGTTTGGTTTGAATTTATTCTTCTAATCGCCATGCTCCTGACTTGCTTCACCACCGCTTTTGACAAGGCGCGCCACATTTACCTGGTCTACCTGGGCATGGTATGTTGTATGTTGGGTGTGGGGGCACAGGCGGTAGCAATGTCAGCTTGCGTGCAGTCAATGTCCTTTGGGATGATCGTGAAGCGGAGCAGGCACTTTTGTTGTCAAGGTTATCATATTGAAGAGCGGCAGATGAGCCAAGGCCGCCCGTCTGCGCGCAGAGGAGACTTAACTTGCTACCCCATGCATGTCTCCGCTGCAGGTGACTGTCCTCCTGACCTTGATGGCCCGGAATTTCATTACAAACTCTTTCTCTGTCGGCGGGGTCAACTTTGGGAACTACAAGAACGATGCCTACAATGCCGGTACGTTGGGCATTACCTTTCCACGCCCGTTGACCATTAAGTATGTTGTACGAGGCGAAGCTGGCGATTGATGAATGGATGTGCGGAAGACATGTCACGCTTGCTAATGCGCCAGCTCACAGACTCTGCCCTGATAACACAGTAGGCGCGGACCGTGCCATTGCGCCGCGTTGTTACAGGCATTTCACAGCATGTCGTAGGCAACGGACGGTCCCTAAACTGAATCCGTCATTTTCAGTTCCCTACTTCCATGACCTGTAAATGCTGGCCTTCCTGCGCTGTCTCACGTTCCGCCCGTGCAGCTGCCGCTGGCGCGGTCCTTCTTTGCATTACCAACTTCGCCCTGATCATCTTCGTTGGACTGGGCGTCACGGGCACCACCCTGCCGGGACCCATCACGGCCTCGTCGCTGTCTCTGCAGACCGGGTCATCAGCTCCTGTGGCCGTGGAGCAGAAGTACCAGCCCAGCACCTACCAGCCCACCAACTTCTAGGCTGGAGAAGTGGGTTTCTGGAAGGTTCTTCTGTTCTTTCGTGACTGCTAATTTGGCATGCGATGTACGCTTGCGAGACGTGATCTACGGACTGTGGTGCTTTTGAACATTGAAAGGCGTAACTATGCGCGCTGCTCCTTTTCTCGTCACATAAGGATGGACCTAGGGCATGCGAGCGTGGCGGCAAGCAGTAATTGGCAATGCGGTTAGGGCATATGACTAAAGCGAGTGACGATGTGTTATCTGTATGTCCAGTGGCCGGTTGCGTCATTCGTGTCTCCGTCCACGTACGGTTGCAAGTCAGGACCGGGTGGATTGTGATAACGTAATAACTAGCTTGCTCGACAACGGT
Source organism: Gonium pectorale (assembly GCA_001584585.1). Lineage (NCBI taxonomy): Eukaryota > Viridiplantae > Chlorophyta > Chlorophyceae > Chlamydomonadales > Volvocaceae > Gonium > Gonium pectorale. The sequence continues at coordinate 63,211 of LSYV01000044.1, forward strand.
GATACCTGTCAGTGTTGTTATGACGGTACGTGTCAGCAAATACGTGTAACGCTATCATAATCCTAACCGGCTTGCTTAAAAGGCGAGCACGCAGCAGGTTTCATGGGCTGAACCTTAGGCTCACTACATTTGGCTGGAGCGGGGATGATTGCTGATAAGTGGATGTACGGTACTGTCCGGGTTTGAGGGACGTTATGTTATGTATACATGTTACACATGTAGGCGCGCTACTTGCCATCCCAAAGTCAGATTGGAAACACTCCTGCGCGTCGACAAGAAAAATGGTGGCGTTGCGGGTGCTCACAAGAAGGCCACTTTAGCCTGATCCTAGCACGCCATCAGCTGACGAATGCTGCTATGAAGGAGCGAGCCTCATCCTTGATGGCTCGTACGCAGGACACCATATAGCCAAAGCCCGAGAAAGCTTCGCGTCACAGACTGGACATACTTGCCTGCGCGTCGCCCGTCCAAACACTTCTCTTGCATCGCAATCATGCAGCCGTCGGCCGGTGTCCAAAAATGTTTCAGTGCCTGCCCCCAAAACCCAAAACGACGTCTAACCGTGGGTCACCGGCATTCCGAGCCAGCGTCCCCGAGCCCATGAGCCCCTCTACCGGTATTAAAATGTACAGTGGGTAACCAACTTCAAAACCTCGAACCCGGTGGGAGAAGGACCACGCGTGTGGAGTGCGCAATGACTCCGATGTCACTGAAAAACGGCTTCGAGTCGTCCGGCATGACACTCTCCACTGTCAGCTTATTGCGACGAGGTGCCGGCGGTGCTCCGCTGCTGCTCCCTTGAAGGTCGGACACTTGTATGAAGTGGCTTACAACCTGACCTGACTTCGCAGCTCCTAAGTGTATGTTCGGTGCGTTCTCGGCCATCGCCGAAGCGCGTTCTCTCCGAAAAGCGCGAGCTGTATCACCCCAGCTGCTCGCCAAGTTTAAGCATATGAACGGGCAGTAAACTCCAACATTTATGTCTGTTTGGTCATCTAAAAGTCTCCGACAAACACAAAATGAAGCCTCGCGTCGGGTCACACTCCGATCCACGTCCGGATTTGGCACCGACGTGGAACTACGACTCTATGAAGCTTCTAAGAGCCTCGCGCACCATGCAGGCGCTGAATGGAAGGGTCGAAGGGCGCCAAAACGAGAATGGATCCGAAAATGACTCGCGGGTCAAAGCGCGTGCTGTAGTGTGTGCAGACGAGGCCCTTCCGCACTCCCAAACCCATTTCCCTTCCTCAACCATTGGACCTCCCCTTGCCAGGATCCTCAGGCTCGCGAGCCCGCCTCTGCCCGACTCCTGTGTCGACGCCCGCATGCCCCTACGTGGCTAGACGAAGCGCCTCCACCATTACATGTACGGATGGAATCATGAGTAGTAGATGCTATGTGAGCACTCGAGTGGCCCGGACCGGGGTCTGTGTATGGACGGCGGCCGGACCTACTGCGAGGACTACCGTACTGCGGTGTAGTTTCAAGAAACGGGGCGTGCGGAATGCCTCATGGGCTAGACGGGACCGGGCCAGTGTTACAGCTTGGGAGCCGAAGCAAGCCAAGACAGGCGCGACGGCGCGGGAAGAAACCAATGCGCAGGACCTCAGCGCCACGCGACCACAGGGAACCACAATAGGTCGGCGACGCGAGCGCAGCGCCCTTCGGGCTCCTTCCTGAGCCGAGCCTTCTGCGGAAGGCCACGGGGAGGGAGGGGTCGTAAGGGATTCAGGTTGTATACACAGGACCAGCTAACAGCCAGGTACACCAAACGGTCAACCCGGATGCCCACCTTCATGGCCGCGGCCCACCTACAAGCCGGAGCCGACCACAGCGCCACGGACGAGCCCAGAGCCTGTGCGCTTCCGTGAGGCTCCTGCTGTCGTGATTGGGGCAGCTGATAAGTGGTAAGCTAACCAAGCCAACGCATTTAGGGTCGCAGTAACTGTGGTATGGATGGGACACTGCCCGTGCCTTAGAGCTCAGACTCTGATGACTATCATTTCCCCACCGGTCCTCTGCCCAGTCACCCAGCCCGCCCCATGCCCCAGCCCGTCCCAGCCCCCTAGCCCGCCCCAGGCCCCAATCCCGCAATCCGCACCTGCTAGAGCGAGTCGTAGTGCACCTCAGACCAGACCCACTGGAGCAGAGTGCACGGGCCGATCCAGCGCTTGGGCTCGATGTCGGTAAAGGTACGGGTCACGAACGAGGTGATCTGATTGATCTCGACACCGCACTTGTCGGAGGCTGCCTGCAGCGTCAAGGAGGTAAAAAAGAGTAACCAGAAACGGGGAAGGCAGCCGAAGGCAGGGAAGGAGGAGGACGAAGGAAATGGCGTCTATGACGTGGGCCCCGCGCAGGTGGTTTCAGCGCGTCAGTGATGACTCGCCAAGATCCACACGTCCTCCAGGCCGCCGACGGCAGGGTAATCCCTCATCTGAACAGGCTTCGCAAGGGAGAAGGACTTCCCCTCCTGGCTTCTGCACTAGCACGACTTTTTGTGGTAGCCCCAGGACCTCGCTGAAAAACGCCCGCCACCAGTTCGCAAGCAAGGGGCGCACAGCTGTCCGCTGGGACCGCCTTTTTTCTATGGAAGGTTTACAGGCGGAGAGGCGAGAAATGAAGGCCGCAGGCAACGGGAGGGACAGGCAGCCCTCCCGTGATGAGAAACACCGACACCCCTCCCTAACTACAGCGCACCACGGCAGCCAAGACCAAACACCGACGGCGCATGCAAGAAGAGAAGGAGCCCTGCACCCTGGTCGAGCCTGCACCTGGTATAGCAGCCGATGCGCAGCTCGCATACATGGGGGCAGCCGGGGGTGTTGCTGCCTTGCCAGCCGCTATGGGCACGCGGTTCAGGTCGAACAACGTGTCCAGGCCGAGCTCCTGCCGCGACCAATGCCAGCGCTGGGCCATTGACGGACCGTTAGGTGGCGTCGCCGGGGGCTGTGACGGCGACCAGCCTAACGCGCACGGGCGGTCGGCCGCGTGGTCACGGTCGCCCTCCCGGAGGGCAACTTGCCCGCCATGCCCTGTACTCGGCGCCCTGCTGGAAACATCACACCCTCGGGTGTGTATATCCGTAGAGGCTGCCTTCCCCGTTTCTGGTTATCTTTTTTAACTTGCGAACGTCCCTGTCCTGACCGCACTAGTGTGCGACCCCAAGGTAGCGAGCTCCATTTGGGGCCCCAAGCCAGCCTAGCCAGCCCGAAGGACCCAGATGGACAGGGGGCCAGGAGCCCAGCGGGACCGAGGGGCCGCCCGGAGGCAATGGATGGCCTGTCCTTTACTTATCGCTCTTTGCCCAAGTGTGCGCCTGCAAGAGGCGTGTCAACATCCAGTTGGGCATTCAGACCGCAACAAGCGCACGACGAAGGCCGGGGGGCGCCTTGACGGCCGGTTCAGTGGTGGCGGAACACCGCCTCGGTCGTGAGGGTTTGGCAGATCTCCAATGCGAGTTCTGTGACGAACAATGGCCGAGTAGGCCAGGCAGGTAAGGGACGAGCATTTGGTCACGACCCTTGGGTCTCTCCGTTGTCCTCGCTGAATGGACCGAAGTCAAGTTACCAACCGTCTGCATAAACTACAATTGGTGCCTCTGTATGCTTCACAGCCGCATCGACAGTGACAACGTATATGGCTGTCCTACACGTCGAAACCCAAAGGACAGCCACTTGTGCATTGTCAGTATTCATGCTCGACTGAAGCATTCTCTATCTAATGCCCATGTGCTTCCACGAGGCAAACACTTAGGGCGAGCGATGAGACCGTTATGACGAAGGAAAAGAAAGCATCAAAGCTACTTAAGGTAGCACAATGATTTTTGGCTCTTGAGGAGCGCCGCTCGGCTGAATTGCGCACGCCACCTGTCGCAGGTGAAGGAGGCGCGGCGGACGCGGCACCATGGCAGCGCCGGCTCGGACGAGGACAATCCTCGACCCAGTAAGAAGCGCGGAAGCGACAGCGACACCAGTAGTGACAGCGGCGAGGACCGGCGGGCTTCAAGGAAGAAAGCACGGACCTTAGTGGCCCCTAGGTCCACCGCGCCGCTCGGCGTAGCGCCCACTCCCCTAGATGGAGTTGTTGGCAACGCGGCCTCCGCCGTGGCTGCGTCACCGCCAGGGAACCCTGGGCAACCAGCCGACTCCGTAGCCCCGTCAGCAGCTGACAAGGCCGTGATGCGGGCACGGGCGGATGCGCTCATGGCCAAGCTCACAGCCAAGCTCGAGGCCACAAGTGACGCCAAGAAGCGCCTGGCGATACAGACCAAGATGCTGCGCCTGCTTCCAAAGTGTACCCCGGCGCCGCCTCAGCCGGCTTTACAAGTGGGAGCCGGCAAGGCTGCTCCAGGGCCCGCCTCCAACGCAGCCGGCTCAGCCTCGGGTGGTGGCACGGCTGGGTTCCAGTTCAGGATCCAGAGGACGCCAAAGGCGGCCATCGTGCCGGCTGCGGGCACGGCGGCGCTGGGCGGGCCGGAGGAGGCGGCGCGGCGGCGTCTGCGGCAGCAGCGCTTCGGCGACGCAGGCGCTGCAGGGGCTGAAGGGGACGATCAGGTCCGCACGGGACGGCACAACGGGGCAGAGCAATTGCGCGGGTGCGGATGGTGTGGGCGGAGACCCAGGACGCCAGCAACGGCGTGCCCAGATGCTGGCCGTGGGCGTCTGATGACCTTTTGCTTGCAAGGGCTCCGGCAGGCTGCGGTCGTGGGACTGGTGCAAAACGTGCAATGGCCATCGGGCTCAGCCTACGGGTGGGACCATCGGGTACCTTGTCTGTCCCGGCCGCAGCGCGGGGGCGTACTTCCGTCCGGGCAGGCAAGCAGGGCACTGACGTTGTGCGTCGCAAGGCGCAATGCCCCGATGCGCCCTAGCCAGGCCTGGCCCTATCGCCCTGCGTGCGCAGCTGCCGCCCTGGCTGGTGCTCCCTGGCCCCGGCATGCCCACTGCGACCGTCCAACGCCTCCGGCTCGCACCTCGCAGACCCTTCCTGCTCTCGCGCACGGCGGCCTGGCCATGAGGCCGTGCCCCTGCGGCCCCCCGCCCCCAGTACTCACCGCTTGCCTCCCCGACCACAGCGCCCCATCCCGTCCACGCGCCCCTCCTCGGACTCGGCCCTTGCTCCCTGCCTGCCGCCGGTACCGGCGCCCTTCAAAGTACCCTCTGGTTCGTGGTGGCTACAACCCAGCCACGTGAACGCGCAACGGCCCCGATCGCCTGATGGGACCACGTCACCCGTTGCCCGTACACAGGCCGACGCCGCGCTGGTCGACTCTGGTGGGCTGGGCACGTGCGAAGCGCTGGAGAAGGAGTACCTGCGCCTCACCAGCCTGCCGCGCGCGTGTGAGGTGCGGCCGCCGGCGGTGCTGGCGGCAGCCCTGCGGCTGGTCAAGGCCAAGTGGCTGCAGAACCCCGACTACGCGGCGGCCTCGGAGCAGCTCAAGTCGATACGGCAGGTGGTGGGGACTGTGGATGCCACGAGGGCCAGCCACGCCTGGGTCCTGGGTGCGGGGAGGGCGATGGGTTGTGATGTGATGTGAGCCCGAGTACGGCGCTTTATATGGCGTTCTTTACGTCCTCTATCAGCCGGCTGGTGCCTTCTCCGCTCCGTATGCGCCGTACCCTAGCTATGCCGCTTTGGTGGATGTACGGCGCAGGACTTGACAGTACAGCACGTGCGCGACGCGCTGACGGTTGACGTGTACGAGACACACGGGCGGTTGGCGCTCGAGACGGACGACTTCGCCGAGTTCAGGCGATGCCACGCGGTGCTGAGGCAGCTATACGCAGAAGGGGTGCGCGTGTGTGTGTCGGGCCTTGCAGGTCTGCTCTTGCAGGTGCTCTGGTTGAGCTGCTAGGGTGTGGAGGATTCGTGTTGTTGCGAAGGAATGCCTGTGGCAGGCCCCGCTGGAAACGCTGGGCAGCCGCCGTCTTTGCGCTGCGGCAAGTGCTCCCCGGCGCTTGCTGAGGCTCTGACATGACTCTCATTCGGGGTATCACGCAGTTGGGGCGCCCCGATACGCCGGACCCGCCCGTCCGCATGCGCTGCTCACCTGTTCCCTGCTCCCCGCCCTCCCCCGCGCGTCAGGTGCACGGCAACCCTGCGGAGTTTGAAGCCTACGGCCTGCTGTACACCCAGGTGCGGCAACACGCGGGTATTGGTATCGGCGTGAGCTGTCAAGGCGGCTCTTGAGGCGCTCTGCATACGTGCTATCTGGTGCAGGGAACCGCCGTGGCCGCTGCGTCTCAGAAATCCATTGCCCTCTCCATCTGCTCAGCGCCTTCGCGCCTCATAGAAATGTAGGCGAGTGCGTAGGGAGGCGTGGGCATTTATCCCATTCTGCATTTCATGTAATGGTTCGGTGTCACCCGTGGCTGGACCGGCTCCTCGTCCCATTGCTTTGCCCACAACCGTGTACCCCGTCCTGCCGTGCCTCCCTCTGCTGCTGCCGCACATGTCGCGCGTTGCCCGCGTGTCCAGGCCACCTCTGCGGCCCGCAACACGCTCGCGATGGAGCTTGGCCGAGTGCCGGAGCACCTGCTGTCGCACCCATTCGTGCGCCACGCGATGGACGTGTGCGCGGCCGCCAGGTGAGCCGCCTCGGCAAACCAGGCCTTGCCACAAAAGAAAGCTGCTTGGGTGGCCAAGCATCAGTTTCAAGATATGAATGGAATTCTTATGCTGTTATGGGTGGTTTTGCTTCAGTAAAACCAAACCAAGTAACAACTCTAGCTAATGAAGCAGTATCTATTCTAGAAATATAAATCCTGACAAAGCTAAAGAAGCTTTTGAATTAGCAAAAGCGAAGTTACGAAAAGCAAAGGGGCGTCGTGCCCATCAATCTCCAGGCACAGGAATGCACGAGAGCGACGGGTCGCTGGTTACGGGCTCGGCAACAGCGCCCGTGGTGAAGCGCGCGGCTGCCGTGGGCTGAGCCAGCGTGGCGGGTGTGCCTTGTGGTGTAGCCAAGCCGTGCATTCATGTGGCCAATCGGTCCCACGCATCGCCCGGCCCTGCGGTGCCGCACCGCTTACGACAACTCGAACCGGTCCCGCGGCCCTCCACTGCCGCTGTGCAAACCGCGCGCGCAGGTCCGGCAACTACTCCCGCTTCATCGCGTTGTACGACGGAGCGCCGCGCATGTCGCCGTACATCATGGACCGGCTGCTGGGGAAGGTGGGTCGGCCGCACGGCCTTCGACCCCAGGCGTCAAAAGCTGTAGCAGGCCCCGCCTTGCAGGCTCAGCATAGGCAAGCATCGCGAAAGAACACCCCGCCCACATGATTCGCTGGCTCCTTTCGTGTATTCCTCTGCTCCTCTCTTGCGCGCAACCATCCCTGTCTGCGGATATGATTGCCGCAGAGAAGCGCCTGGCCCCTGTACCAGCTCCTTGCTCACTGTCGCCGGCGCGCACCTCGACCTCTGCCCGCCCCCAGATGCGGCTGCTGGCTCTGCAGAGCACGGTGATGGCGTACAAGCCCCTGCCGGTGCCGCTGGAGCACGTGGCGGTGCAGCTGGGGCTCGAGACGGAGGAGGAGGTGCGCGGAGCAGAGGGCGGGGCCGAAGGGGTGGGGAAGAGAAGCAGCTGCTGGCAGATGCGTGGGTGGACTGGGCGCAACGAGGGGACGGACGCGCCGCCGCCAGGCGGTGAAAGAGAGGAATTCCCGGCGCACCCGAAAGGCGGTTTGGGGTGAATGGTAAGGAAGATAGGGGCAGTGGAGGGGATTGGTCGGCACCGGGTAGGGTAGGCGGAGGCCGGGACGGGCAGTGGAGTGAAGACAAAGGCTATGGTGGAAAGCACGGGATTAGGAGTTTATCGCAGTAGATCGTCTGCGTATATGTCTACCTTCTCGGCCATTCCTGACCGTTTCCCTCCCTCTTTCGCCCCGGATGGCCCGTATGTCCTATGAGTCGGCAGGCCGCCGCGTTGGCGACGCAGCTGGGCGCAGTGGTGGACCTGGGGGCGGGCTGCCTGGACACGCGCGCCTCTGCCGCTCAGCCGCTGGGCCCGCCCCGCCCGCCCGCATGAGGGGACACCGCCAGGTGCAGCCCGGTGCCCGCCCGTTGGAGGACATGGCTGCCTCGGCATCAAGTGCGTGCGGCACAGCCGGTTCATGGTGTGCCAGACCGCCAGAGTTCTTGAATGCGCACACTATGTGACTCAGGGCACGACAGTGGTGTTGAGCTGTCGCGAGGATGCCTTGTGTGGCTTCCCTGCTCCTGCTCCTGCTTTTAATTATCAGCCACAGATAGAATTCGTACTGCCTGTTGTGTGCCTGCGCGTGTTTCGGACAAGAGTGTGGTTTCAGTGGCCATGCCATTTCGAGTCAGCACTTGCGCGTCCAGACGTCAGGACTTGAGCTTCTGAGCCCTTTGAACTATACTTCGGGATAACGTGTCATGACAATGAGTTTAGTGAGTTCAGGACAGTCCCAGCCGGTTTCAAGTCACACTGCCCTGCGGCCACCATGAATGGGCTGTACTGCTATAGGCGACCCCAGTGCGCTGGTATTGTATGCGCTATGCGGGGGTAAAGGCGCTGGTATGCGCGGGAAAGCGTAAGCAAGGTTGTGCAGTCCCATGTGTTTAGAGCGTGCTGAGTGAGCTGAGTGCACGTACGGCATGACCTGACACCTGGCCTACACTGCTGGACCCGGGAAGGCTTACTGGCTGAACCGCCGCGTAAGTGTTTGGAGTCGTTTCAGCTTTGTTACGGCACCACGGCATCTGCGAACAAGGCAACGCACTTCACCCGCTAATCCATTACAAGCGGAGAAGCGCCCGCCATGATCGACAGCTCCAACCTCAGGCAGGGCGCACTGCAAACAGTTCTCAACTGGGCTGCCGCGTCCCAACATGGGCACTGCCCATACACGTCCCGAGTTCTAGAGAAAAGGACTCTCTTTGTCTAGCTTCTTTGCGCATAGCAGGAGTTCTTAAAATGACTTCAGCACAGTGCACACTGAGCAATCAGATCTGCAGACACTCAGAACAGCATTCAGCCGCCAACACGTGCCGCACACGAGGAACTGGTGCGTAGACCACCGTGTGGGACATCAGAGCGCCTGCCCACTGTGACATGGGCATACCTCACATGCATCGAAGAGGAGTGCCGCCCCGCCAGGACGAGGACCGCCCCGGACCGCCATGGAGTCCTGTCTGACCACCCTGGCTCGCACCCAATCGACCATCATCACTAACCTGCACACGACTGACAGCCAGTCGTCATCCTGCCACCTTAAACAACACACAAACATACACACACTGGTGTCTGGTGCCTCCACAGCGCTCAAGAAACCTCCGCCATCCCGCCGCTGCGTTGACTCGTGAGGCCCACGCCCGCCAGCACAGCACCGCCGCAGGGCCGTTGGGCGCATACTCGGCCTCCCCACCGCTCCGACCGTCGCCGCACATCCTCCGCTTTCCGCACCAGGCCCCAACCCAGCACACCCATCAGCACGCGCTTGCCCGTAACCGTGCCACCCTGGTGCTTGTACCCGCCAGCTACAGAGCGCGAGCGACGCACTCCACTGTGCGAAGCGTCTCCCGCCGCCCACCCGGTAGGACGCACCGGGGAACCGCGAGGTGCTGCACGGGCCCGGCTCTCACTCGCAGGGGAGCGTGCGCAGCACACCAGCACACCATTCCACGCCACACACCCACTACTCGTCCATGAGGTGGTGTCCGGTGATGTTCTCTCGGCAGATCGGGCACAGGTTATTCTTACCGGCGATGCCGGGCAGGCATTCGTCGCACAGCACCAGGTGGCCGCACGGTACCAGCAGCACATTGCGCCGGC
>LSYV01000044.1:74572-116280 GCA_001584585.1 Gonium pectorale
CGCCCTGCGCCGCGTTGAACCGGTTGTTGTAGTTCTGCGCGTAGGCCGGCCTGTACAGGGGAGCCACTCCCGCTGCGCCAGCGGCCATGACCGGCACGGGCTGCGCCGCTGCGCCGTCGGCTCCGGCCATGCGGATGATGGGCACGGCGCCCTGGCCGGCGGCGCTGTGGATCGGCACGCCCGCGAAGGGGCCCGCCACCAGCGGCCGCACGCCGGTAGCAGTGATGGGGGCAGGCGCACCGGCGGCAGCCGCGGGGCCGCGGCCCACGGCGGCGGCGAGAGCCGGGTTGATCATGGCCAGGGCGGGGTTCAGGCCCGCGCCCATGGCGGGCGAGACACGGCCTGCGGCGGGGGCCGGAGCAGCCGCTGCCGGGGCGACCGAAGTGCTCGGGCCGGCGCCGCCCGCTGCTGCCAGGGCGGCAGCCGGCGCCGCAGCTGCCGCTGGCGCCGCGGCGGCAGCAGTCTCCTTGCCCTTCTTCTTCTTTTCCTTCTTGTTTGCGGCCGCCTCAGGAGCCGGGGCAGGCGCTGGGGCCGGCGCGGGTGCTGGGGCGGGCGCCGGCTGCTGCTTGGCTGCTGCAGGCGCAGCCACCTTGGCGGCGGGCTTGGGCGGCGGGGCCGGGGCGGGCTCTGGCTCTGGAGCGGGCTCCGGCTCCGGCGGCGGCACAGCCGCCCGCACGACGGGCGCAACCGCAGCGCTGGGGCCCGCGGCCGCGGCGGCCTCCTCCTCCGCGGGCTCTTCCTCCGCTGCGCCCACCTTCTTGGCCGCCTTCTTCTCCTTCTTCTTCTCGTTCTTCTTCTTGGCGGCCTCCTTCTTGGCCTTCTCCTTCTCCTCCTCCGCCAGCAGTTCCGCCGCCAGCCTCTCCGCATCCTCGGCCCGCTTTTTATCTTCCTCGGTGAGCTTGGCAGCCTGCTTGGGGGCGGGCCTGCAGGGAGCCCGGCGGGGAGCAGTCGGTGTCCGCCCAAAGCACACGCGCGTCGTCAGGTCAGGTGCGCGAGCTGACGGGACGCGCCCAAACACGGTCAGCAGGGGACACATCAGTTACCCCAATGTTGTGCGGTTGGCTCATATTATGGTGGCCGTGTCCCCAGGCTTCTTACCACATTACCATAACATGGCCTAACCGAGAAGCGAAATCTCGCGCCCCCATCCGGCTCCGGCAACCTGCGCCCCACTCACTTCTCGGTGTCCGCTGCCGTGTCCCCAGCCTTCTTAGCGACAGAGGTAGACGCGCCGTCGCCCGCGCCGGCTTGCGCTGCCGGAGCAGCAGCAGCAGCCCCGTCTGCAGCCGCTGCCGCGGCCGTTTGCTTTTTCTTCTTGCCGCCTGCTGCAGGCATTGTAGGTGGGGACGGAGTATCCGTGTAGCTGGTGGCACAGCGAGAATCAACAGACGCGCGATAGGACATCTGTCGCACATGCGAGGACGGCTATGTGCACTGCCCAACCTGCTCGCGTCCCGCCTTGCCACGCGCAGGCATGCAGCAAGGGGCGCCACTCAGCGAAAGAGAACACAGGACACCCGACACATTTCAGCAAGCCGCTGCTGCAGTCAGCGATACGGAGACCCCAATAACGCGCCCGAGGCCGGACAGCTATCATGGATTGGCCGCCAATACGATACTGCCGAGGGGCTGCCAGGGGCTGCCAGCCGGCGCAATGACGACGCTGCTGCAAGCAAGTCATGCCGGTCGACGAGACCGACGGGAGCCATGAGACCCCTGCCGCACCAACATCCGGCCCACAAGACGACCCCGCAGGCACCTAAAGCCGACTGACCTGCAGCAGGAGCCTCCGCCGGGGTCGCCGCTGCAGCCGCGTTCGCGGCTGGGGCCGCCGCCGCGGCCGCCGCTGGGGCCGCCGCCGCCGCAGCAGGGCTGTCCACCGCATCGGGGTCAATGGTCTGCTGGGCGATGCGCGCGGCCTCGGCGGCAGAGCAGCAGTCCGGGATGGGCGGCCGGGCCTGCGCGGCAGTGGGTGGCGGCCGCGCGAGGGATTCACGTAATGCGGCGCTGTGGGGCAGCGAAGATGGGAAATGGGTCGCAGCGCGTAACACTTGTGGAGGCATGGGAGTCGCACACCAAGGGCACATTGCAATGAGCAGTCGGCTTGCAACGACCATGAGCGGGGCTGATGCCAAGCAGCTCAGGGCCTTGCTCATTCCAACATGTAATCCGTGAAGCAGCTACGCTGTCCAGCGCAGGACCGTCAACGTTTATAGCACTCTTTAGCGCTCTCTATCGTTCCCTCGCCGCTACCCCCTCCTCCGCAAAACCCCCACCCCCCGCCACCCTTTGCACCTGAAGGAACAGTTGGTGCGCCACAGCCATGAAGTTATCGATGTCCTCATCCTCGTCGTCCCAGTCGTCGGCACCGCCGCCACCCGCGCCGCCACCGCCACCCCCCGCACCCCCCGCGCCGGCTCCGGGGTTGCCTGCGCCGTCGCCCTGCGCCACCACGGGGCCACCGCCGTTGGCCAGGGGAGCTACGTTGCCGTCGGCCGCTGCTCCACCGGCCGCTGCTGCAGGGACCTGCGCGTTGCCGCCATCGGCCGGCTGGCCGGCGCCGGCGTCAGCGGGCACGGAACCGTCGACCATGTCATTGGGGCTGTCGCTCTTGGCGCCCTTGGACAGCTGCACCCTCCTAACTGACATCCCAGTGTCTTTCCCGGAAGCAGCTGGCATATCCGTCGGCACAGCGCTGACGGTCGTAGGCCCCGTTACCGCCATCTAGGCAGGCTCCCAAGACCAGCAAAGTCGCCTCCTAAGGCGCCTGTGGAACAAAATCAGACGTTTTGAAAACATACGTGATGCTCCAAGGGCAAATCAAGATAGCACGGGAAGAACTCATGGGGCTCAGGAAGCTCCGATGCTTCTGGCATGTGAACGTTGTGCCGCAAATCATATAGTGGTTCTCATGACAGATGTTGAGCATCCAGCACAGAGCGCCCGAGGCACAGGCGCCATCGGCGGCCATACTGTGTGATCTAGTAATGGGAAGCAGTGGTGCTAGGTGATATGGCAATTCTTAAGCAGGGAGCATAGAAAAAGCCGCTTCCACAATTCAAACCGACCTCTAGGTATTCCAAGTCGCTCTGCTTCTTCGGGCTGCGATCTTATGCGTGCGCGGACGTGACTGTTAGCCAAGCTACCGAAAACAAGGGTTCCTCTTTGAGGGTTTGGGGTATGCCGTACGGTCGTGTCGTTCCGCCTTCGTCTCTACCTCATGTCCGCTAAGCCGACCGGCAGCTAGCTCCTCGCCGTGCCACGTCGCTAATACACCCCCATCGCCTTCAGCCAGGCTTCGGCTCCACGCCCGCAGCATGAAATCCACTCTCTCGAGTTTCAGCACTACAAAGAAGGGCGATGAGACGGCCAGCGTGGCCAGACCCGTCGACTGCACCTAGGGCAGCCCGCACGCATCTCAGGAATACGCTCCCGCGCCCTCATAGCGGCAGCAACCGCTTATGGTACAATTGCCCCTCCCCGCTTTTGCCTTGGCTGACGTATCACGCCGCCTTACGCCGCAACGTGCCTCCCTCTGAAGCTGACGTGACCAGGGCGCCTTGACCCGCCGTGGCCGCGGCCGGCCCGCTGGCATGCAGCAGCTGCTGCTGCCGCCTCATGGAGCGGATCTCGGCCCGCAGGGTGGCTTCGAAGACGTGCGGCGAGTTCTGGTAGCAGGTCTGTGGCGGTGGGTTTGGGCACGCGGGCGAGATGGGAAGCCGGCTTACGAGGCGGTGGTCCATTGGCGCCAAAAGGGAGCAGCCGGCAACGATCAATGCACGCCCCCACTCTCAGCGGCCCTACCCATGGCAACAGGGCCGGCACAGGTCACCGTTCTGGGCGCCCCATGACTCCGACCCATGAAAATGACTAGCGCTGCCCCCGCTCGCAACGTGCACTGGAAAGATCCCGACCCCGCATCCCCGCGCGCCTCACCAGCAGCCATGCGAGCGCACAGAGCACGGTTCGCACAATGTTGAGTAGGTGCCACAGCGAGAGGCGCTTCTTGAAGCCGCTCGCAAAGGTCAGCTCGTAGAAGCGCGGGTTGCGGTTGTACTCGTACGTCAGCTCGTCGTCGAGCGGCGTGCACAGCACCTGAAGGTATGGCAAGCGGCGGCAGGGGGCGGTAGCTGAGCGGGGTAGGGGTAGGGGTAGGGGCTAACAGAGCGCAGGCAGGCAGGCTACAAAGCGGTCAGCAAAGCCGCAGCACAGGGTAGGGACAGGACGCAGAGCCGTGGCAAACTGCCGTACAGCGGCAAACATGCCATCCCGTTCGGTACGTCGTTGACAAGCGGCAGGGCAAGTGCTGCGAGGAGGCATTGTCTCCAGGCCGCATATGTACCGCACGCCCCTTGCTCCCCGCTGCCGCCCCCCCCCTCCTCCCTCTCAAGCCCCTGCACCTACACCACCCAACACACACACACGCCGCGCATCAACTCGGGCCGGTCCCACCCCGCTCCTCACCAACGCTCAGGTATGGCCCCAGGTATGCCCCCACGCACAGCCCTCGTCCCGCAGAACGGCGCACATCGACGAGTCGTCCCACCAAGCACAGGCCCACCCGACCCGGCCCGTGCCCCGCCCCTCACCGATGCGATGTACGCCCCCACGTACAGCAGCATCTGCCCGTAGTCAACGGGTGCCAGCAGCAGCCGGCGGGGCTGGAAGCCGCGGAGCTTGTCGCGCGCGAGCCTTGCAGGCAGCGGCAGCGGCACAGAGGGAGCGGTTAGCTGCGGTAAAAGGACGGCATAGGGCGCCTCGTAAGGTGCAAGTGGAATGTGGCAATCACAGGGTTGTAAGGCGTTATCAGTAGCGAAACGTAAGGGACATGTCATGGAACGGGGTCAGGCGGTCTCGCTAAATCGGTAACGGCACTCTCCCGAAATCGGTGGTGCGCGTATCCCGTCTTAGAGGCTGAGAGCTGAGGGTGGAAGGGAGGGGTCCCGACGTTGCAGATTGCGAGGCCGTCTTCCCGGTGGTCCGTCGCACTTGTGTACCACTACAGGCCGGGGTTGTGTAACGGGTCTATAAGCCCGGCGTGGCCGATCCCTTGCTGACTGGTTGCCCAAGCCCTCAGCCCACCCAGCCCGTCATGGAACGGGGGAGCCGGCGCGTCAGTACTCCATGACAGCAGCTGAACCGACAGGCAGCGTGTGGAGTGGCGTGCGCTCTCACCTGCTTGTGGACGAGATGACGGACAGCGCCAGTAGAGTGTAGTACAGGCGGTTGTTGTTCTGCGCCAGCGGGCCGTAGTAGCGCAGGAACTCGCGCAGCTCGCCGCCCGAGCTGCCGTACAGCATGTACGTCATGAAGAAGTTGAGCAGCGCGAAGCCCGACAGCAGGCCCTGGGGAGCGATGCGGGGGGGGGGAGGGAGGGCGCAGGGACTCGGGTAAGGTGCAGCAGGAAATGTTGTCGCCAAGGTGCCCACCCGCCGGGCCCGCCCGCCTGCACATAGGTGCCCGCCCGCCGGGTGTAGCTTCCCAACCTACTGCGCGTGTGGACGCCATGCCTGCTGCTCTTCGAGCATTGCCCCACAATCGCACCTGCGCGAACATGCCCAAGATGTTGAAGATGTTGGTCAGGTTGGCCAGCGAGCGACGCAGGCGGCCGCGGAAGCCCCTATCGTCCTCCTCGTCCTCGTCATCGTCCTGCGGGGTTCGGTGGGCGGGCGGCAAGGGGGACCCATCGGTGGGCGCGGATTGGCAGGGGGTGGAAGGGCGGGCGCTTGAAGACGCCTGACTGGGCGGGCCTTACTCCCGCCCTCGGCAAATAGTCGGAACATACGACACTCGCTCCCGCACGCACATGGCCGAGATCATTCAGGAAGGGTTAGCTAGGCTCTCTGAGCTCACCAAACCCTTTTCATGCCCCTCTTCACCCCACTGGCTGCGACCCTAAAGCGACCATGTTATCGCGCAACAAGCGGTGCACGCTATGGGTCTGGCGGCCAGGCTGCCCGCTGGCCAGACTCCTTGGCGCTTCCCCCTGATAGGACTCCCAACCCCCCGTGGCCAAGCATCCTCCCCATGCCACGGCCCCGCACGGCGCGACGCACATTTGCTGCCGGCTCCTTCCTCCGCAGCAGCCCCAGCAGCCTCCTCCGCTTGCTGTGCAGCTTGTAGAAGTCGCCCGTCACCTCATCCTCGATGTACTGCCGGGCCTTGCGATCGCCCACGCCCTGGCCGCCGCCTGGTGGGACCCGGGGTTTGGGTACGTAATGTCTTTGTGCGGCAAGTGCGGGACCATGCCCGAGTAGGGCTTGGTGAGCTCTCCGTCTGACCTTGATTGCTTAGCGACCCTCCGCCCCCCCTCCCCCCGCGCCCACCTGTATTGACGAGCATGCCAGTGTCCTCGTCGTACACGTACTTGTGGCCGGGCGGCTCGGGCGGCTCGCCGCCGGGTTGCCCCGGCAGCGGGTTGCCGTACGGGTCCAAGCCCTGACGATGCCAGGCGGAGGCGAGGGGCGGAGTATCTAGATCCACGTGAGGTTCAAAGTGCACACACATGTTGGCTCAGCCCAGTTCACCAGCCCAGCCCAGCACCCCAGCGTTAAGTTGCCAGGGGTTCTATTTGTCGGGTCGGGCACGGTAGAGGGTTCATGGGCTGCCGGCTAGGATGCCTTTACTCGCTAAATCTTAGACCGCATAGTTAACACATGGTGTTGTCGCGGTCTCAGAGCGCGCCAACGTTCCGCAGGGAAGCAGGAGTTTGTGGCCTTCGTGGCCCCTAACGGTAACGCTCTGCGCCCAGCCCCGTTCCCCTGGCACCGCACCTGCGCCCGCCGCTCGTCGCGAAGCCGCCTCGCTGTCTCGGGGTCCACGCCCAACTCCGCCGCCAGGCCGTACAGCTCGTCGTCCCGGCTGACGTGGCTGGTCTCGGAGGCGTCGTCGCCGGGCGTCTTGAGCCGCACGTCGTCGCCGGGAAGCTCCTGCTTGCGGCGGCCCGAGGATGTGCCACACGGCACGAGGGCATTTGGAAAACGGCATTCGTCCACGAAGGCGCCATAGGTCCTCATGCGAGTCCATGCGACACCCGTGATACACAGCTGCAAGCCCCATAGGCCCACACACACCTGCTGTGAGGGCTCGTAGGGCGTCATGAGCTCCCGCGGCAGCTTGAGCTGCTCGTCGCCCGCCGCCAGCGCAAAGGGGTCGCTGCCGTCGGCGGCCGTGAAGGGCTCGGCCATGGCGGCGGCTTGGGCGCGCTGCCGAGCGGCGATCTCCGCGTCAAGGTCTGGAACGAGGGGGAGAGGGCAGGCGAAGGGGACGGGAAGGGATGGCGTCCTGAGGAATCAAAATAAGAACATCACATCTGCGATTCGCTTGATTCCAGGCATTCCACGCTTCTGGCATAGAAGCCAGGGAAAATCACGAGGACGATTGGACGCTTCCATACGCTTCCCCAACTTAAATGGTTACCCTTTGCCTCAGGTCAGTCCCCACTACTGACCCTCCGCCGGCATCACGGGGTCCAGCCGCCGCCGCGCCCGCAGCGGCGGCAGCACCCCTAAGCGCCCGCGCATCAGCGGCGACGGCGACGGCGAGCGCGAGCGCGACCGCCGCCGCGCCACTTCCGCCGCCAGACCATAGTCACTTGCGAAGGGGTCAGGCCCCGCCTTGTTCCGCAGCTCTGCCACCAGCCCATAGTCCGGCTCTGGCAGGCCCTCGTGGCTGGCGGCCAGCTCCATCACCGTGAATGGGTCCAGCGGAGGCGGGTGCGGCGGTGCCGCTGCCATGCCGGGCGGCGCCGCCACGGCGGCGCGCGGCGGCGCGCCGAGGCGCTGGGCGGATCCCAGCCTGGCGCGTCGCGCGGCGCGCTCCGCGGCACGGTCGCCTGCTGTCCCTCCTCTTTGCTGTGCTGAAGCCGGCGGAAAGGCATCGATGGGCTGTTGGGGGTCTTTGAGGAGCTCCAGCGCCAGGCCGTACGGGACCTCGTCGTCAGCGTCACGATTCGGTTGCGGAGGGTTGCGGAGTGCGTCGAAGGGGTCCTGGGGCTGGGGCTGGGCCGCAGTGCCGGGCCTGGAGCCGGCGATAGCCCCCGCGCGGCCGCGTACCGCCCCGGCGGGTGGTGCAGGCGCAGGAGCACGCGGATGGGCCATCAAGGGTATTGCCACATTGGTTCGGGCAGCGCCCAGACGTGCAGGCCGTAGAGCCGCTGTCTGAGAGGGGCCCTGGGGCCCAGCCGGCGTTGTGCCGGGCAGGCCATGGACCGCAAGGTCCGCGGCGAGCCCAAACAGAGGCTCTGGCGGCTCCGGTTGGGAGGGTCCTGCCTGGTAGTTAACGTCTGGCGGAGACTGCTCCAGGCCGGCGGGGGTCACGCCTTGCCATCCATCGTCAAAGTTAGGGGTGGACGGGTCGGCGAGTGGCCCGTCCCTCCCAGGGTGCTCTCTCCCGGAGCCTCCGCGCTGCCAGCGCCCGCTCATAGAGCCTCGCGCGCGCTAACAATGATGAGTCTGGGGATGCTGTGACATGAACGCCGGCCCTCCAGGGCTGGCTGGGCTTTTCGTTCAGAAGCTGCGTTCAGCAGCCCTACTCGGTTTCCACTGCGCTTGCACTTGTATCATTCGCTGAAGATCACTGCGTCATATACTGGATATCAAGAATAGGGTGGAGACCGTGAAGAAGGGTGCAGCTGCATAATTGATGTTTGAACTTCGACTGGCGATGGGCCAATGCTATGCGGAGAATTGATACTGGTGACTAGCAGCTTTGTTCTTAACACGTATCAGCAAAAGTACCTGACCTGGGTCAAAACATACATCCAAGTAAAGGCCACACATGTAAAAGGCAAGGCCAGCTTCTTGTATGTGAAGCGCAGTAAAAGGCTTCACATCCTCGAACAACGGAGACACAGCAAGTTACGGTACGAATCCAGCAACCCCAAAAACACACACGCTTCACCCCCAGCCGGGGAAAGCCATGGGGCACAGGCCCGTGCACGTCGTAACACAAACATAGCTGAAAGATACTTGTTTAAGCTTTAGGCGCCCGGAAAGTATGGGGCCCAGGCAGGACGGCCACAGAGACCAGGGAGGCAACGGGCAGGACCACGCGTATTATGCAGTCGCCACCCAGGATGCATGACAGCGCCCGGCCATCTGCAGCGGCAATGAAGAAGCACGTCCAGCAAATCGTGCAGGCCTGGGCGTAGGCGTGCCCTTGTCAACGCCTAGCCACCCGCCCCCGACGCCCGCTCCACAGCTATCCAAGTCCACTTCATCTTGGAGCTCGGAGCACTACCAGCATGGGGCTGCTGGCTCCTAGTAGAGGGGCGTCCAGAAGATCTTAGCGCGCGCCTTCACCTCCGCCTGGTCCGGCGCACTGAAGTCGTGCTTCAACATGCCGTTACGCCGCTGCGCCAGCACATCCCGCACCTCCGATGGGTACTGCTGCGGCACCTGAGGGGTGCAAGGATCTTGTTAATAGTGAGGTGTGGCCATTGCTACCACAAGGCATGACCAAGACATACTGCAGGCTCGCCCTGCGCATCAAGTAGGAAAGGCCATCTGTGCAAACCCGGGGCTGACGCCCTTGAAGCCCCCACGAAGCCCCGTTGCTCCGGCTCCGGCAAGATTGTGCTGCTGGCCTCAAGGGCGGGCGGCAATGTGAGCACATGCCTGTCTTTTACCGGGCCCCGGAACCGCCCATATCCTTACCAACCCGTTATATACGAGTATACGCAGCCCGCTATAAGGCCTAGATATACGAGCTTCCGCACCCTTCATAATCGCTGTCGTTCAAAACACGAGATGTCCAAAGCCGTCGAGCGCGCTACATACTACGCCAAACTTGAACCATGCGCCCACCAACGGGCTCCCTTTGCCCATCCTAGCCCCTTGCCCCGCCCGGCACCCCCCGTGCAACGACTGCGTCGCACCATGGGCATACGGGTGTCCGGCAGATAGTTGAGCGCGTAGTAGAAGGGCGCGGCCAGCAGCAGACCAAAGACGGACCAGACACGCAGGTAGTATGTCTGCGGTGAGGGCAGTCAACGCGCACACGCGTCAATGCGGTCTTCACATCATTCAACGATGACCATGTGCTCCCCCCTGCTTTCCCCCAGGTGCCCCTGGGTGCGTCGATGCGCACCTCGGTCAGGTTGCCGGGCCAAGCCCCAAACATGAAGTCGGCCGCAGGCTGGCCCGGGTAATAGCCGTTATCCCACCAAAGCTCATACCATGTGGGCAGCTGCGGCAAGAGGGGCGCGAGGAGGAACATGATGAGCTTACAACTTATCAATGATGTTGGCCGCTTCATCTCGCGCTCAATGTTCTTATTCTCACGGGCTTATCGGGACGCGGCGCCATCTTGACGGGGGCACCGGCGCCACCCCTGGTCGGGAGCGCGTTCTTCGCCTGCAGCGCACTCCGAGCCAGGCCTCGCAGGCTGCTGCTTAGAGACATGGCTGTCTTCTCCTATGCAACTATTGTATACAGAAATGAGCACCACCGGGACCAATACGCGCCTGCGCGCGCCCGTTACGTAGGGCAAGCGGAGCTCGTTATGATGAAAGAGTCTTAGTCAAATGCAAGTTGGCCTTGCCCTGCAATTGACTCCCTCCCTCCCGTACGGCGTGCGTGTCATGTGTTTGCTTCTCTCGGACGCTCGCCTCAACGCTGCCCTCAGCCAATCTGGCTGCAGCGAGGAACAGAGCCGATAGCGTCTAGAGGTCTCGGTCGACAGAGCGTCGCTGCAGCCGGGGCCGCACGCTCTGCAGCCCGGGGCGCTCCGCCAAGAAGCCAACGCAGCTGCAGGTCAACCCGGCCTTACCTCCCCTGCTTGCGCTACCCCAACCGATTCACTGCCAAGGCAGCAGCGGGCCCAGCGCCAGGTCCATCGACACGCCGGCACTCACACGGTTCAAGCCTGCCCGGTCGTCCACAGAGTGCAGTCGCACCGGTACCCGGTACAGCCGGTACGGCGGTCGATGACGCAGCGGCGGGCGGGCGCAGGGACGTCCGCTTACACGGCAATGCCCGGGCGAGCTATGCCCCCAGGGTTCGCTTACAAGGCTGAGGCCAGACTGAGCCACCATCGTCAAAGCAGACGTCCTGCACGGAACTTCCCCTCGAACCCTTCCAATTCCCTTCCCTTGCCTCTGAGCCGCTGCTGCCGATTGACTCCTGACTCGATGGATGTCTCGTCCTTTCCAGGTCTGTACCACGCCGTCCGGCGGTTAACGGGGGCCGGGCTGGGCGCTCATGGGTCTAGTAACCGCTGGCCGCCGATAAACTGGTCACTCTGGTCACTCCGCCGAACGCCTCACTCGCTGAGTATACCTTCTCAAAGTCGCACAAGGTAACTACGCTGCTGCTTTTCCCGGGAGGGGCCTGTCTGCCTGTCTCGTCCGCCTGCCTTGTTCGGTTCCCGGCGCCCTACTGGAAACGTCACACCTTCGGGTGTGTATGACCGTAGAGGTAGCCTCCCTGTTTCGGCTTCTACACAATTTTTTTGGCGATTGCCTCCATCGCGTTGGAACTGTTTTGAATAAATCCCATGGTATGAATGAGCAGATTGCAGGCTTCCCACGAGGGGCTGCAGGCTTGCGAGGCCTGCGTCCGAACCCCGCTGAGTCATAGGGTACGAGGGATGAGGGTGTGAGGCATACGACCCAATGAGCCGCCCCAGACAGGCGGCACCCAAGGCAGGCGGCCTGATGTGTACAGGTACGGGCGCCGCCATACGCACGGCTGGAGAGCAAACATGTGCTCTTGACACCCTGCATATCGCCGTAGCCGCGGTGCACGACAGTACGGCTCTATGTGTCACAGGCAGGAATCTAGCCACGTCATGCACATGCGTAACAGCGCTTTGGCGCTATGCGCGGCTAGCTATGCGAACATTGCTACGTATGAGGTCTTGGCCGCCTCCCAAGCCGACCACATTCTCGGGCGCGTTTTGCGCAGGACTTTGGAGCGCCGCTTGAAGCGCTGCATTCAGACATTATTTTTCACTATATTGTCCTGTAACGCCGCTGTAACTGTTTAAAATGGCACCGGGAGTATGGCCCAGGCTCGGACCTGCTTGGACGGTCGAGCTGCGTGCGATTGGGTGGCTGGCGTGGCCGGTCGTGCTCCAGACCACTGCGCAGCAGGCCATGACGGTCACCGACCAGGTGATTAACCCATGCGCGCCATGCGGGGCCCCCATGAGGGCCGTATGTGGAAACGCTCGAAACTGCTCACCCCAGTTGCGTGCCGGGACTTCATTCCGAACTGCAGATATTCTTGGGCCACCTTGGGACTGCAGAGCTTGGAGCCGCCGCGCTGGGCAACGCATACGCAAACTTGATGTGGTGAGGACGCCAGGCTTGGACTGAGTGTACAGAAGGAGAGGAGGTGCGGCGCTCTCCACCTGCAACCTGCAACACAGTGACGATGTCCAAGGTGCAGAACGCACCTGGAGGGCCCGGCCCGAACCTCCACTTATGAGCTCGCCCGACTACACGCAAGGAGTCACTTTTGAAGACACTGATACATCTCCGCCCGCACTCCCCGGGCCGGCCAGGTTCTTCCTGCTGGGCTTTGCGACCGCCCTGGAGACGCTGGGCAGCCACGCCTACGGCGCGGGCAACCACCGCGCGCTGGTCACGTGCTGCGTAACCGCCGCCGTGCTGACCACTCTGTTGGTGTTCCCCATTGCGTTGGGCATGGCCCTGGGGGAGCTGGCGGGGCGGAGCCTGTTCGGGCAGGACGAGCACACGGCGGCGCTGATGGGCCGCTTTTGCGACGGCCTCATCCCCGGCATGTGGCCGCTCATGTGGGGCATCGTGCTCACAAAGTATCTGCAGGTGGGCGCGGCAAGGCAGAGGGAGAGGGTTTTCGGGGGAGAGACAGGCCCGCCGACAGGAACGCGACGGCTTCATTAGGCGTAACCATCAAACATATGTTTCATCGGCGTGTAGGAGGGCCGTGGAAAGGTACGCCGTGCTCGCACAATCTAATTGCGGATCTGGTTCTAACTTGAGGCGAGTGCCAGCCCGGGGCTGGTAGGTGCTGGTAGGTCATGCCGATTCGCTCTCGGTGGGCAGCGAACTGGTTGGGCGCCGCGCCTGGACGGAGAGGAGGCCGAAGGGTTGGCGCGTCGGTCGGGACGTGCTTAAGAGCGCCGTTTGTAGCAGCGGTCTAGCTCGGACCTGGGTGTTTGTCGTGCACGCCAATATGCCACCCAACCTTCCTTTCCGCCGCTGAGCCTCGCACGGCCCTCCTCCCGTGCCCCCCGTGCCCCTCCGCACGCAGGTCCAGAACGTGATGCTGGCCCCTTCCCTGGTGGCGGTGGCCACCTTCTTCATCAACATCGGCGCCAACGCAGTCCTGGTCAGCGCCCTGGGCTTCTCGGGCGCGCCACTGGCCACCACGCTGTCCCGCTGGGCGCAGTTCCTGCTCATGGTGGGGGTCACTGCGCACCACGAGCGGCGCAGGCGGCGGGAGGCCGGGGAGGGGCAGCCGGAGGCGCTCGGGATGGGGCCGGGGATGGGAACCGGAATGGGCCAGCTGGAGCTCGGGCTGCCCACCCGCGGAGGAGCCAGGGAGGGGCTGGAGTGGGACGCCGACGCCAGGATGGGGTTGGGCGCCGGGCCGCCGCGCGCCAGGCCGTCTGGGAGCGGCAGCAGGAAGGGCACGGCCGGGGCGGGCCCACGGCCGATGGAGGAGGAGGATGGCGTGGCCCCCGCGGAGCAGCGCCTGCTGCTGGATGAGGCGCCGGCATCAGACGAGCTGGTGTGGCGGCCGGAGTCCGGCGGCCTGAGCGCAGCGGGCGGCAGCGACGACGGGCACCACATGCACCACCGCAGTCACCAACCGCACTATCAAGAGCGGGAGCTCCAGCCGCAGGACCGCTATCAGGCCGGGGCTGCAGTCATGGGTGCAGGCGGAGGGGCAGGCGCCGGGGCCGCCTCCTCCTCCTCCTCCTTCTGGCAGGAGGCCCTCGAGGAATGCCGCGAGGCGGTGCGCCCCGCCGCTCTGTGGCGGTTCCTGCGGCTGGGCATTCCGGGAGGGCTCAGCCTCTCATTCGAGGTCGGTGGGAGCGCGGGGCGGAGCGGGACGGGGAGGGCAGGCTGCTGCTGTGACGCGCGCAGACCGGATGGGCCGCAGCACCGGGCAGTTGGTGCCGTGCGCGCCGTGTTCCGCCCATATGGTTTACTTTGCTTGGGACCGCTGAGGCGATGCGCAGTATGAAGATGCAGCAGAGAGCCGAAGTATGCGGAGACGGAAAGCGCAGTACGACATGTACGACCATACGCGTCCTCCGCACATCTGCTTGCTCCACCCGGGACTCCGGATGCACTCAACAGATGCAGATCCATCTCCCGCCCCGGCCAACGGTCCGCCCTGATCCCCACCCGCAGGCCGGCTGCTTCGACTTCGCCACGGCGCTGGCCGGCCGCCTGGGCCCCGTCAACACCGCCGCCCACGCGGCCACCTTGAGCGTCGTCACGCTCACCTACCTGGCGTGCCCCTTCGCGCTCGCCACGGCGGGGGCCATCCGAGTGGGCAACCTGCTGGGATCGGGTGAGCGCAGGCGCAGGCCGGGGCGGAGGCACGGCTGGGGTTGAGCGTGAGAGATTAGGACTTTAGGAGCCAAGGTCTCGAGGGCCCGGCCGGCCCGGCGCTGCTGCTGCGCACGTCATCGTGGGCCACCTGCGCACCCAGCACCGCACCCCACCTCTGCCTTGTGTCTTGCCGCGCATGCTTCTACCTACCGTACGTCAGCTCAAACATCGGCCCACTCCTGCACTCCCATTGATACGTCCCTGGGGACATGCAACCTGCTGTCTTGCGCCTCCGCAGGCCAGCCAGACGCCGCCCAACGCGCCGGCATCCTGGCGGTGATCCTGTCCGGGACCTTCATGGCGCTTATGGCCATTATCCTGCTGAGCTGCCGCCACGTGCTGGGCTATATGTTCAGCACCGACCCGCGGGTCGTCCGGGTCATTGCGCACCTGGCGCTCTTCGCCGCGATCTTCCAGGTGCGGTGCCTGGCCCCCGCAGGTGGCGGGCAGACGCGAGGGTGTACGGCGTGTGGAAACACAGACCGGTCGCTTGCTTTTAGGGAGTTTGCGCTGGCTTGAACGGGACTGGGGTGTGGGGGCAACGAGTTCCCAGACCCTGATGGCAGGCGGTATGGCCTGGCATTGCCTGTCCGCAGCAGGAAGGGGATTTACTGTTGGCGCATGAAACCCCCTGCCCGCCCCCGCGACTCCTGGGGCACTCCTCAGGTGTCTGACGGAGTGATGGGTGCCAGCCAGGGAGTCCTTCGCGGCTGCGGCCACCAGCACCTCACGGCGATCTTCAACTTCACAGGTGGGTGGGTGCGTGGGCGGGTGGACGGTCATTTAGACCCTGCCAAGCGGGCGTGTGGGCGATCTAGCCCTTACACCATCGTGACCAAGACCACCCCTATGCGCGCTGTCGGGCTCTCGGTCATTCCCTCCTCTCTCCCTCCCCTTTCCCAGCGTCTATCTCCGTCCCGAGTCGAGGCCATGAGCGTTCCCCCCTCCCCCGCGCAGGCTTCTGGATATGCGGCGTGCTGCTTGGCTACCTGCTGTGCTTCAAGGCGGGCATGGGCCTGGACGGCCTGTGGTTGGGCATCTGCTCCGGGGACACCGTCACGGCCGTGCTCAACATGGTGGCCATGTGCCGCATCCGCTGGCAGCACGAGGCGCACAAGGCGGTGGCACGGCTCAAGGTGGGGGGTGGCGGTGGGCGGGCGCGCAGGGGCGTTTGAGGGGAAAAGGGTTTCCCAGAGAGGTACAGTAACTGCGTGTGGCAGAGGGAGGCTTGCGCACATATGGCGAGAGTGAGCGGCGAGGGCTCGTGGTGCCAAGGGCCGGGCCCCTGGGCCAGGCCGTGGGACCGCGACGGCGGCACGGCAACGTGGCTCCGGCGTGAGGCGGGACGGCCGGGGCGGGGAGTACAGCTGTGTTCCATGTCATTCAAGGTCCGGCCCCACGTGGAACGTGCTTTGCTGGCGTTCTTATTGTGTATGGCCTTGCTGATGCGCCTGCGGCCCAAATCCATGGCTTCTCCTCTTTTGCGGCCCTGCACACCATCAGGCTCAGGCCGAGCAGGCGGAGGAGGAGCGGTCTATCCTGGCAGGAGACGAGCGCAGCGCTGCAGCCGCCGCCGGCACCGACGGTGACCTGGGAAGCAGCGCGATTCCCCCGCCCGTTGGCGGCGGCGGTCGCAGCTTCGCGGGCGGGCTGAAGCGCATCTGGAGCGAGCGCCGCGTGGCGCAGGCGGCGGTGCAGGCGCGGCAGCAGCGGCAGTCGCTGCCCCAGGCCGGCGGCGTTGCGGCGGGGCAGCTGCTGCGCAGCCTGTCTTCCTTCTTCCGGCGCGGCGGGCGGGACGGCGGCGATGGCGCCTTGAGGCAGGGTTCAAGCTGGCAGTGGGTAGAAGAAGGTGGAGAGAGCGAAAGGCTGGCGTCAGCCGGGGGCGGTGGTCTCAGCGTCAGCAGTACCTGCGACGGGGCCAAAACGCGTGAGGAGCCCGGAGGCGCCGGGCGCGGGCGCGAGATGGAGTTGCTGCCGTGAGGGCCGTCGGTCTTACTGCATCTTGCTCAGCGCAGGGTGTACCGGTGTTGGTGGGAGGGCCGTATTGTCAGCGGATGGGCTGACGACACTGATTGCCTATCTATCACCTATCTATCACCCGTGCAGGGTTCCAGATTCTGTCTGCCGCCTTCTTCGTGGCTGTTGCGGCTCGTCTGGTACAAAACCGTGCGGGTATCCATTTCCCCGGAAGCCCCGTTGATGCGTGGAATGGACGTCCCATTCTTACAGCCGCGCTAGCTCGCCATCGCTATTTGCAACACAATCTTGAGGAGGCGTGTCAGGACGAGCGGGAGCTTTTGGTACCAAACGGCGAACTGCCCCGGGCACCGGCGTGCTGTGTATTGCGTGTTGGTTGCGATGTTACAGCCGGTCCCGAGTGCGACGCCGCAAAGGAGCTGAGTGCAATGAACGGCGATGGTGGGCTGCCGTATCCCAGCTTGATTGATGGCCGGAGGGCCGTGATTCTCCACTGGAGTTTAGGGCATGGTGAGAGGCAGAGCAGACGGTAGAGAGTGAGGAGGAGATGTCACTCGCCGTTGAGCGGATGTTTTGAGACCAAGTACGGCAGTCGGGCGTAACGATCTAAACTTCGTTTGGCCGAACTCCGGGATCGAATTTGGTGACGGGTGCAGGCGCTTGATTAGGCTGTCACAATAAGGCACGCTTGGTATAAAACGCTATTATGAATGCGAACAAAACTTGCGTGCTATACACTGCTGCGGATTTCGTACCGGACGTGCCGGGTGTACCCTGAGCACTATGCCGCGCAGGTATGGCTCGTAGAATGTAGTAGCCAGTACGGAAGTGTGTACGGGTTCTAAACATGCCGGTGGCCAGTGGGTTTCGGAACGATGCAGCCATGTCGACTGTGTGTGTTGTGCAATGATGAGAATGCGTGACAGTTCTTCCTGATGATGTGCGCAGGTGCTTTGTTGATTGGCTGTGGTGCGGGTGCAGTTGATGTTGTCGCCTACGCTTCTGCGCGGTCGGCATGCGGCAATGGGGCGCCTTGCATGCAGACCCATAGGGGTGTCTGCAGGTTGTGCATCCGCCTTGCTGGCCCTTTTGTCGATGCATGCACTGGTGGTAAAGCGGCTCATGCCGGGGCGACTTCCATTACTGCGGATTTTCCTCCTTCGGTCTTTCGGCGTTTCGGTGACGCATTGCTCTACGCGTTCTATAGTCGGCTGTCAGACAGGCGTGCAGTGCACCGTGGGTGCGACGGCGCAACTTGCGGGTAAGCGCCGCTTCGGTTCTGCTGCACAGCTACCGTGCTGGACTAAACCTGGTGCGTCGTTCGGCGAGGCGGCAGAGCACGGGCCTTCTGCTTCGTTGCTTGCCAGGGCGGTCCGAGATCCATCCCTGTGCGCCACGGTGTCTTGGCCCTGTTGGCCAAAGCAGATTACCTGTTCCTTGGATACCCAGCAAACAGCAGCCTTGGTATGATCTGCCATCATGCGCTGTTGCAGGAAGTCAAGGATGCCTGTCCGGCGCGGACTTTTGGAATTCACAGTTAATGCTGGTCTTCGAAAGGCAATTTTATTCCTGTAGAAGGTTTACAGGATGAAATCGAGTGTGGGTCGTTGCAATGCGTGAGAGAAAAAAGTCGGCCCGGCGGCGTGGCTCGTACGCAAGCCCGCAGCTGCCTTGGGGCCTATCGAAAGAGCGTCGTCGCAAAGCCCCAATGGCAGGCTGGGAGCATGAGCGGCTACATATGGCCCAAGTCATATCTAACCAAACTGCCTGGTGTCCACATGACTCATAAATCGCAGTTGATAGGCCTCCCGTGTAGGGGCAGGGCCGCTGTGTTCTGGCTGGGCCAAGCCACAAGCGTGTGAGCAGACTGCGTGATGCCGGAGAGGTGGAAGACGAGGACGAGCTGCCACGTGTTGATGAGGTGCCCCTTCGTATGCGCCTCGCAGGGATAAATGAAGCATATGAAGTCCAGCTGTCTGGTGGAAACATGCGATTCAGGCCTCTTCTACTTGCACCCGTAGCACAATGTATTTTTTTTGCGTAAATCGTAGCTGAGCAGAGGTGTCTCGGGTTTGGGATTTGGTCACCTGTTGGGCCTCTGCTCGTACGGGTTTGTCACATGTCCCTGTCACATGCAAGATACCCCAAGGACGAGGAGCGAACAGTGGGATGGGACTATGCATACCGTGTCAACACCGCTTCAGCGCCTGGCGCCGAAGTACACACTGTGGTCCTATGCGCTGTAGTGTCCCAGTCAGCCTGTAGGCTGTGTAGGTAAGCTGCCACCACAGCGGGCTGGGCCTCCTGTATCACGGTTTGCAGCTGCGGGCTTCTTAGCCAAAGTCCCTTCTGCAAGTTTCCACGCATGCCCGGTCCTACATGCCATGTTACAGTGCTTGGACCGGAAGGCACCTGCAACCTCGTCGGTGACGTGACTGCGGGTTGAAACGTGCCCGCCAGGCGCGCCGGCCGGAGCATAGCACCCGATTATGTACTATGCAAGACAGCTGCCCGGCGCTTGCGGATGCGGTGTTTCCCTCTTGCCCCATTATGTCCGGGCAGTGTCAAGATACTGTACTCTCCCTCGCTGGACTAGTCGAATCTGCAAGGTCTGGTACGGGGCGGGGGGAGGGGGGGCAAGCATGGGGATACAGGAAGACTGCGCTTATTGAACAGGTACAAGGTGATCGCAATGTTCACTTGTGATGCCCCGGTGATGCCCCGGCTGCAGCTTAGGTTTCACAACATGCGCTGTGCGAGGGGCCAGAAGTCCGATGTAACGCGTGTTGATAGGGTATATTGATAGGTATTCAGCCTGCAAAAGCAAGCGAAACCCAACGTGTAGAGACAGGGGTAGGTCGTGAGAACAAAACGGATCTTTGAGCCGTATCCGGATCCAAAGCTGTGGCACCAATTCCACATTTTAGCCTTTTTCTAGTTAACCCCTACTTAATGTAGGGCACCCTTCATATATATACGTCATCATATACATTACATTGTCGTCACTGCCGGCTCTACCCCTGCCAGTCAACCCTTTGTGACAT
Organism: Gonium pectorale; assembly: GCA_001584585.1. Classification (NCBI taxonomy): domain Eukaryota; kingdom Viridiplantae; phylum Chlorophyta; class Chlorophyceae; order Chlamydomonadales; family Volvocaceae; genus Gonium; species Gonium pectorale. The sequence continues at coordinate 94,145 of LSYV01000044.1, forward strand.
TCTGCTAAGGACCTTGCGGAACTCGCACCTTTAGCTGAATCAACAATTGTAAGCAGCACGCCTCGCAAAGGCCTGAGCGTTCGGTCGGTCGCAGCTTTGTCCCCCCTCTCGGCTGAGCAGTGCAAGCCATGTCGGACGGCTACGCTTTACCCGATGAGGTGAGCTAGCACAACAATTGAGTCCTCTGTACTGTGGGGCTGGGGGCGTTGACCGGTTAACAATGTTCAAAGCCAATGTGGAGCTCCTTCCTGCACATCGTGCAACAGCATAGCGTGATGTTGACTGCTGTTACTCCCGCCGTCCCGCAGCTGCAAGACACCTTCGGTGCCAAGGACACCTCTCGGCCGGCCATGTCTGCGGCACTCGCCTCGAAAGACGCCCGGCTGTCCGCAGCTCAGCAAGGGGCCGTGACGGGAGATGGAGCGTCACCGTCGATTGCGTTCAAGGACGTCAAGCAGCACATCATGTGCGCGCTGTGCGACAAGCCTATCGCGTCCTGCCTGGTCCTCTCCTGCGGGCACCAGTATTGTGGGAGCTGCCTCTTTGACTGGTTGGGCAACAAGCCGTCATGCCCGAACTGCCAGGCAAGTCCGTGCTCAGGACGGGATGACCCTCTGCGGTTCGGCATTCAGAGTATCTCGCAACGCTGGGCATGGCAGGGCTCATCCCTTGGATTCGCAATTGGCATATATTGGCGACTGATAGCGCTGCATGTCCTATCTGACTGGCACTGCACAGCTTGGACCCACATGTCGTTTGGCGGTCAAATGTTGTCCAACCACTGTCTATGCGCCTTCCTACGGTCACCCTGCCCCATACCCACGGCCTGCAGGTGCCTCTGCGGGCGACACCCATGCGCTGCATCGCCGTCGACGCCATAGTTGAGGCCTTCATCCCCTCGCTGTGCAACGAGGACATGACGTCGTACAAGGCTCGCCAGGAGGAGGGCAAGTCGGCTGCCAACAAGGTTAACAAGATGTTCTGGTGGCTGCAGCCGTCCGCAGTGCCCGGCATGCCTAACGGCGGCCCCGGCATGCCCAATAGCAGCTCCGGCATGTTCGGCGGCACACCTGTTGGCGCCCCAAACATGGCTGCCATGATGGCGAACAAGGGCCACTTCGTCGCTCCGCCCATGCCGGCGCCGCTGCCCAACGGTGGCGTGATGACTGCTGGTCTGATGGGCGCCGGCGCCTTCCACCCTGCTAAGGGTCTGCCGCCCCAGCACGGCTCCATGCGCCGTGCCTCCCAGCCCGGCGGAGCCCAGTCCGGTTTCCCGCAGCGGCGCTCGAACTCTTTCTCCGCCGGCGGGGCTATGCAACACGGCGTTGCGCAGCCGTCATTGCCACCTCAGATGGCCGCCAGCATCGCCGCCGCCGGTTTCAGCGCGCCCATGATGTCCCTGCCGACACCGGGCACGGACATGGAATCGACCTACCTTGCAACGGCGCAGAAGTTCGGCATGGAGGGACTGGCGCTGCCGTTGGTTTACCAGCAGCATGCTGCCCAGCAGCAATTTGCTGCCCAGCAACTGGGCCTGCTCCAGGCCTGCTCTGAGCTGCAGGCAGTCGACCTGCATGCCGCATCGCCGTCGGGCCATGCGTCTTACGCGGACCCTGCGCAACTGCAGCAACTGCTGCAGGGCCTGTACTTTGCGTGATTTGGCTGGTCGAAGTGGCGTGTACTGAGCGTACGGAGGGGGAGGTATAGGCTCATAGATGACAACGCACAGCCACTGCTGGTGCGTGCGAGAGCACATAGTGCGTTAACTACGGGGCCTAGGTCATGCTCCGTTAGCCTCCCGGAACGAGGGAGGCGAAGCCTCCGGAGGAAAGGGCAAGCGGCTTGACATCACGGCAGGGTGGACACGAGACGCGTGACCCATGACTAGATAGGATGGATTAGGCCTTAGCAACGCGGCCCTTTTACGACGCGTACTACAATTAGGCACATCGCGTGACCCTTGACATATGGGGATGATGTTCGTGTGTTACGACGCAGGTCAGCAGGGTCAAAGCGCAGGGGTGTTTGCACGACATGTTTTAGGCTTGCTTTGTTTACGCAGCCCGTGATCCATTCAGCGATGCCCTACCCATCACTCATGAGCACGCTGTTCTCGAAATCCGTTGATCTGTGCGGTTGTGTAGTCAGGCTTAGATAATTCTTACCAAGCCTTCCCTTATTTCCTTTCTTGCGGGAGCGGCGGCACTTTGCGCCTTACAGACCAATTGATTACGTATCATAGAAGCGATCCACATGGCGCGTGCTGTTGTCAGCGGGTTGCATGGCTGCTGCCTGCTTGTTACGGCGCTCGGCCGTGTGAACATGTGGACCATGAGGCAGATGCTGCCTCCCCAACATGTAAGAATCCATCGTTTCGAAATTTCATGTGCGTGCACGCTGTGTGCGTGTTGAGACAAAAGAGAAATCTGCAGAGGAAGAGGGAAGACAGCACAGGGTTAACATAGCCATCTTTGTAAAGCCACAGCACAACGACAATTGCATTGACGTTCTTACCCCATAGAGGTCAATTGACAACGGCAGAAGGCTTTTCATGTTGTTTAGCCCAGTAGTGAGCGTATATCCCAGTACTAGTGGTCGCTGGTTCGGAGTCCAACCGCTGCGGGCGCTTCAAGCGCTTCAAGCGCTAGCACTCGGCCATTGCTTGCTGCTCAGCGCTAATATGTCTTCATCAACGAAGTCAGAGGGTGCTTCGAACCTGCCGTCGCATCATGTCCCAAATGCTGGCCTGCTATTTGGTCCGCGCTTCAAGAACCCATGGAGCACGCACGAGCATCGCTCATTTGGGGACGTAAGCTGATTGCGTGCAACGATGGCGCACATCACTGCGCGCTAGGAGGCAAAACCAGCCCACAACCGCACCACATCCCCCCGGCCGTCACTCCACGCACAACTTGCACCGAACCCTTCCTCTTCAGATCTGGAAGTGGCAACAAGAGCGGAAGAAGTCAGGTATCCAGCTTGGTAGGCTAACGAGCGTCCCCAAACCCACCGAGCAGGACTATCGGTGCGCGGGGCGCATGCCGTCTGGGCTAGAGCGTGGGCTAGAGCAAGGGGGTGGGGCAAGGGGGAGGCAACTCCTACCCTAGACTAGAGCACGCGTACATGCAATTCGTGAATGGGGCCTGCCACCCAAGAATCCCCCCTAGGAGAGTGGACACCAGGACGACTCCATACGTCCTTGTTCTACACTGCACTACGGCAGGCTCTGAATAGGCAGCATGAATATCCCCTTTCAACTCCTACCGCTGACCCTGCCGTGCCACTCCATCCACGTCCCTATTTACGAGGCCTGTCCCCTCGGGCGTTGCCGTCTTGCCGCTGGTCATGCAGCCGCGCCTTCCCGCTGACCGCTGTGGACTGGGCGGCGCTGGCTGCGCCCCCGGAGGACTCCGTGCAGGCGCTGTGGGTGGGGCACGCCACAGTCTTTGTACAGGTACGTGCCCACAAATCGACCGGCCCATGGGACACACGTGCGGCGTTGGGTGCTTGGCTGCACGCTCAGTTGCGCACGGCCGCCATTGGGCCGGCCCGCGGGGGTTGCAGGCAGGCGGGACCGGCTGCGTGTGAGCCCTGCCATCGCTAATGGGCTAGCGAAGTCGCCCCTCTTGCCCCTCTGTGCCAGCAACATGCTGGCCCGGAACGCCCCGTGCCACGCCCCCCGCCCTGCTCGTGCTTACAGATGGGCGGCGTGAACTTCATCGCCGACCCCATCTTCAGCGAGCGATGCGCGCCCGTGCAGGCGAGTCTGAGGCCGGTGGTTACTGCGAGCACGGTACTGGTCTGGCAGGAGAGGGAGGGGGAGGGGGCGCGGCTGACGGGTGCTGTGCGTTCCCGTCTCGTGTGTGCTGTGTTGATGGCCGATGGCCGGCGGGGACGACGCACAGCCCTCAATACCGGGTTCCGAGGTGACCAGCAGGATCCGTGTAGAGGTGGGCGGGCGAGAGACGTCCTGGCTCACCCGGTTCACCTGTACTACGGGGGTTAATCCTGGGTTGATCCGCAACACGGCCTGCTTGACAGCTGCATGTAGACCCACCCTCTCCTTCCTCGCTGCATCCTGGGGCGCCCCCGCTCGCCGCAGTTCGCCGGCCCAAAGCGCGTGGTGCCGCCCGCCCTGAACGGAACCGAGCAGCAGATGCCGCCTTTGGATTTCGTGCTGCTGTCGCACAACCACTACGATCACCTGGACACCAACTCCGTCCGGACGCTGTACAAGCGGTACGGCAAGGTACGACGCAGCCCGTGCACCGCTGTGCGTTAGCCGGTGTGGACGTTCAGCGCATCGCATGGCAGCGCTGGCCCTCTGCCGGTCTGCCCACCCACCAACCCCATGAACCTGAACCCCGTGAACCTCACCCCCTAGCGGCGGGTTCCTCCTCCGCCCCTTCTGCTTTGTAGGATCTCTCTCTGCGTATGCAGGCCCTAACACGGCCCGTGCCGCAGGGCCTTGGCTCTCGCCTCCTGATCCCAAGCGCGCAGACTTTGCAGGCCGGTTCCAGACCATGCGCCCAGTCTCTTTCAATCTGCTGTGAGGCGTGAAATGCACCTCCCCTCCGCCCCTCGCTTCTCCCGCAGGCCCTGACCTGGTATGTGCCGCTGGGCCTGCGCGCCTGGTTCGCCAGCGAGGGAGTGCCCGCCTCCAGCGTGGTGGAGATGGACTGGTGGCAGAGCGCCACGCACAACAGCAGCCGCAGCGGCAAGAGGTGAGCGGCGCAGCGGGCCGCGGGCACTTGGTCATGACACGATTGATAGTTTGCCCTACCGTTAGGTGCCGCAGCGGCCGGGAAGGAGGAGTGGTGGGGCGGGTAGGGCGGGTGAGTGCGGCGCTGCGGTGCTGCGGCCGGCGCCGACGCAGCGACGGGTGCAGGCTTGCTTCTTGGAGCTGAGGGGAAGGGCAACCGATGCTTTTGGTCCAGCGCACCTAGCGGCCAGGTGACGAGTTGCATGCGTTCGCACCCAGCAGGCTGCATACCTGCTCAACCGTACCACTTGCCTGGGCCTGGCGCCCTGTGAGTGACGAGCAGCTGGCTGCCCCCGCCTGACGGGCGAGCAATGTGGCCGGGCCTTCCAGCAGCGAGCACGGATGGGAAGTTGTTGTATGATTTTGACCTCCGACGCCCTGCAATCATCCCCGCGTCGTCCCTGCGACCCCGGCCTAACGCCGCTTGTTCCGCCTGCCCTGCCCCCCCTGGCAGCGTGAAGGTGACGATGGTTCCCGCGCAGCACTGGGGCGCGCGCGGTGAGGCCTTGGGGGCTCATGGCGGGTGGGGAGAGGGGCGTGTGGCCGCCACAGGGGGCACGCCGCCACAGGGGAAGGAACGATTGCCTCGCACCGATGCTCCCTCCCCCTTCCTGTCAACTCGAGCCTATAATCTCGTACTCTCCTGAGTCTCCCACCTGCCCCCTGGTGCAGGCGTCCTCGACCGGTTTCGTACGTTGTGGGGTGGATACGTCGTGGAGGCGCCGCGACCGGACGCCGTGCCTGGGTCCGAAGCTCCGGGCCAGGGCGACAGCAGCAAGGCGCCGGCGACAGACGGGACTCCCGTCGCCGCCTCCTCCCAGTCCGCTGCCGTCACCACCTCCGCTGCCTCCACGGGCAATCCGCTCCGCTTCTATTTTGTTGGCGACACGGGGTACTGCCCTGTCTTCAAGGAGATCGGGCAGCGCTTCGGGCCCATTGACCTGGCGGCGATCCCCATCGGGGCCTACGATCCGCGGTGGGTTGCCGCGTCCCCGGTGGGAGCGGGGGAGAGGGCGCGGTGCGGAGAACGGGCCTGGCTGTAGTAGCGGGGCATACAAAGCCTTGCAGCAAACAAGTCTGAATGTGATAGGGCCCGGAAAATTGTGGGGTGGCCCCAATCCGCACCCAGGACCTCCGTGTTCGGGTTATAAATGTTCCTTGAGAGTCTGACGCTGGCCTGCTGCCCAGGGAGCAGTTGGGGCGCGGCGATAGGGTGAGGGCTTTTTCATAGCGCTCGGCTCGACTTTACCAGCATTTAGCAAGCAGCCATGATCAACAACGGTTGCTGCTAGGGTGTCCTTTTCGATGCAATCCGTCACCCTCCCCACCCAGCCCGGCCACCCTTCTGTTGCTTCGCATCGCCCTGTCCTACCTGCCCCCCGTCCACATCCCATTTCCCAGCCCCTCTCCAATGACATTGTGTGCTGCCAAACCCTTGTCGTCCCACTCCGCCCTCTTCTGTCATTCCTCGTACCCCGACCGGCAGCTGGTTCATGAAGCCCCAGCACGTGGACGCGGAGGAGGGGCTGCAGATCGCGCTCGACGTGCGCGCCTCCGTCAGCCTGGCCATCCACCACGCCACGTGGGCCCTCACGGACGAGCCCATGGACGAGCCGGCAGCAAGGTCAGGGTTTGTGGGAGTGGGACGTCTGGGAAATCGCTGTGCAAAGAGTTGGGACATTCGGGCTGTACAGAAGATGGCGCTAGTGGGGGCACCAGGAGTGGAGCGAGTGCTTGGTTTTCGTGGGTGTGGTTTGGTGCAGCAAAAGGTGTCTAATCGTGTCCCGCGTTGGAGAACGATCTTACGTTGCCGCTTTTACGGGGCGTTCGACGGCTGCGCGGCTCAATCGCTCCCCTACCGGCTGTTGTCCTTTTCCAGCGTATCTTGGGGCGCCGGCCAGAGGGGAACCGCGCTCTGGCACTGAAGACTTGCCGCCAGCAGCAGTCCCGTGCACCGCTCGTGTGCTGGCAAAGCATGAAGGCTCTCCTCCTCAGTTGCCGTTGGCCCCTTGGTCTGGTCCGCAGGCTGCAGGCGGCGCTGCGCGAGCGGGGCCTGCCGCTGTCGTCCTTCGTGCCGGTTCGCCACGGGGAGCGGCTGCTGGTGCGCGGGGGCCGCCTGACGAACGAGCCTCAGACGCTTCCCGCAGCCTGAGCGGGCGGGCCCCCGCAGAGCACGTCGCGTTGGGCCGCAGACGCTGCCCGCCGCCTGAGGGCTGGGCGCTGTCGGCTGAAACCTCGACCTGAAACCCGAATCTTGAGAGGACACGGTGCGTGTTACGACTTGATCATGCTCCGTCCGTGATGTTGTGGAACGTACGTACTTGTGTCGTACGTGTGTCGTACGTAATGCTACAGGTGGCGGACATTGGTGCGTGTTACGACTTGATCATGCTCCGTCCGTGATGTTGTGGAACGTACGTACTTGTGTCGTACGTGTGTCGTACGTAATGCTACAGGTGGGGGACATTGGTGCCAGCAGACGCAGCGCACAAATGATATTGCTTGAAGTTCGAAGAAGATTAGCGCCGGAACGTTTTCGTAACACCGTTGTAGTGCTGCGCTGCTGCCGTAACTGGTGTGCCGAGGGCGACGGTCCTCGGTGTATTGTCGTAAGTTGGAGTGGAGAGGCGTCGACACAATGGTGTGCGGCGTACGGCACGTGGGCGGAGGAGATGGCGGCCGAGGCGTTTGGGCCGCCAAGGAGCGGCGAGTGCCGCGAGGGCACTTGTGTGCAGGGTATGATAGCCCCGCATGTCCGTACCCATGCCGAACGCGATGGAGGCGCATTGCGCTCCTGCCCCCGTCCTGGCGCGGCCTTTCGCTGCTGGCCGCACAGCTGCTTCGGTCGGCGGGCGGGGCTGGATGGGGAGCGGTCGACGTGAACCCGTGTTGTGACTTAGAAAAAAATGAGGAGCTGCACAGGAAGAGGGAGCCCGCCCATACGGTCACATACACCCGAAGGCGTGATGTATCCAGTAGGGCGGGCGGGTTTGTATACGGCAAGGCGGGCAATGCAAGTGAGGCGACCGGCCCTCCCTCTGCACGTTGTATGTTACGAGGCGACGTGGGGGATGTATTTCCGTTTGGCAATCTATGCGTCCCTGTACGACGCCTTTTGTGCGTAAGAAACGTTTTATAGAAACGACGCTTTCTTGGCCGGTGCGCTTAATGGAGGCCCATCCCATTGTGTGCTTGGTTGCTCCTGTGATTTCACGGCCGCTTTGCACCCCTCTCGTGCACAATGTGTGATGTGCCGGTTGCCTCGACTGCTTGGGCACTGCCAGACTACCTGGCTCTTTATACGCATCCATCACCCGGAAATTCATAATTATCCCCTGCCTTGGCCTTGGATGCTGTGTTGGTTGAATGTGTAACGGAGGGTTTGCCAACGTACAGGCACCAGGGCGGAGGCACCTTCGCTTGGCGGTGGCTTAACCACCCCCCGAGCGGCCCCCGCACGGAGCCATGCCATGTTGTGCTGGACGCGGCCCTTGACACACTATGCCAGTGCTTTGTAAGGATGTCAAACGGTTCCGGTGCATGTCGGTCTGCAAGCACGATGGAAGGTGAACAGAAGTGGAGCAGTCAGTGTCTTCTTACATGCATGCACAACCCGCAAATTCCCCAACCGTTCAGCCACATACCCCTCGTTTATTCAAGCAATGAAGCGCGTCACCGCAACTGTCGCTACTGCAACTGCAAGTCGCACGGCCTGACGAAGCAGGTACAGACTGGGCCTCCTGGCACTTGCGCCAGCTTGCCCTCGATCATCAAACTCACCATACAGCGACCCGCGGGTCGCCCCCGGAGCGTTCGCCGGAAGGAAGTGGAGTACAATCTCATGCGCATACATGCTCGCGAAGTCAAGGTATATGATCAATGTATGCAGTTATTAATCGGCGTTGCCGACATTACGGTTTACAAGCCTAAAGCCCAAACGCAGCTTACGGTCCCAAACACTTGCGTGCGGGCCTGCCGACACACACCTTGGCCGCTAGCATGGGCCTGGGCAGGCCGAGGGGCATATGTACACTGCAGTATGCGCAACGACGCGTCAATTAAGCACATATCTTTGAGCGTACTCGTCAATGCTCATGCGCCTTGGTATATTTGTACACGGCATAATGGCGATGGGTGGGTTGTCCACCCCCAGCACGGCCACTAGAGTGCCCGACCACCGGCAGCCACCCTCAACATGAGCCCCCGGGGCCTACCATCGCATCTCAACAACCGGTTGCAACCTTGCGGGGCCATCCTGACACAGCCGTACGCAATCAACACACACAGTCCACCGCGAATCAAATTGCGCACCCAGCCCTCTCGGCCATCCCATCACAGGTGAGACTCCCGCCGCGCTCCATCAGCGAAGACTCGGCGAAGACTCGCCTCCATTCGGCGGCCGTCTACCCGAAGGCGAACCGCACCTTGGTGGTGTAGTTGCGGCCGGTCAGCACGTCGCGCGCGGTGACCTTGATCTCGGTACGCCCAAACGCCAGCGACACCTCGATCAGCCGCTCGTCCTCCTCGTCGCCGCCGCCGAAGCCGCCGAAGCCGCCGGCGCGGCCCACATGGGTGGAGGAGCTCGGCGCGGCGGCGGAGCCGGACGGGCTGGACGTGTCGCGGATGAGGAGCACCTGCGGAGGTGGGCGGGGCGGAGAGGGCCGGGGCGGGCAGTTGTGCACGGGGGTGGCAGGGCGTGTGGCATTGCGGGTGTGTGGGCGTTTGATCGTCCGGGCATGACAGGCGGGGTTACCACATGCCAGTTGCAACTGTTCAACGGTCAACCGTCAACAGCAGCCGCCGATGCGCTGGTGCGGTACACACGTGGCCAGGCGCCACGTGCGACGAGGTGCTGACGTCATACCACACCTGCAGGTTGGCCACATGGCGCATGCTGCCGCCACCGGCGCCCGCCCCGCCGGCTGCGGCGGCGGCAGACGCCTCCTCGCTGATCCAGCGCACGTCGGGCTGGTCGGTGGCCCACAGCTCCACGGACGCGATCTGCGACCGGCCATGTCAGTTCAACCGGCGAGCCAAACGACAAACTCATCCAACCGACGATCCGAACTTCAATGGAAACCCAGAAGTAGTAGTGCAGAGCGCACGAGCACAGACGTGTGCCGGTCCCCACGTGGGCATCGCGAAGGCCATCCCCACCCTCCGTCGATGAGTGACGTGTTCCGCCCTGACCTGCTGGTCCGCGGAAAGCGGCGTGAAGACGTGCGTCACCACCTCGTCCGCCGCCACCAGCTGGCCCTTGGTCACGAAGGGCGAGAAGCCCGCCGAGCTGTAGTAGCAGAACTCGGCCGGGTGCCAGAACTTGCCTGCGCCGAAGGCGGCGGTCGACGCGGGAATGGTTGGTCGTCGGAAGTTGATGGGAGTGAGGTGCATGACGCGAAAGAACGGGTGCAGCGTGTTGTAAGCTGCGGCGGACGAAGGAGGGGGCGCGGCGCCGCCACCTTGCCCCCTTGCAAACACGCGCCAAGTCCACCAGGCGAAGCACCTGCGCATACCTGGCATGCCGTCATCGTACGGCACTGCCGTACGCACGCCGTACGTCATACGGCTGGTGCGCGCGCGGATGAGGTCGGGCCGCATGCCGTACAGAGCCGCGCCTGCAGCACGCATACCAAGCAGCACGGCCGCACGGGCTTCATTAGGCACGGGCGGGGAAGAGGCCAGGGATGTGCAGAGGACTGCCGGGAAGCACCCCCAGCTGCCGCGCACATGGCAGGCTGCCGGTGGCCCAGCAGCCAGCGTGCACTTGCAGAGCGCATGACTCGAGCTTCAATCAACGGGGCCCGGAGCAGCCGTGGGGCCGGGATGGGCAGAGCCAGGCGGGGTGACGTGACGGGGGGGGAGGTGGGGTAAACAGTCCGAGGGCGTGGCGTTGTTGGGGGAGGTGGGGCGGGGGGGGAAACGGGGTTGGGAGGGGTGGTGCACAGGCGGGGGCGGGATGGGGCGGGCAGGGGCAGGGGCAGGGGCAGAGGAGGCGGGCTGAGGTGTGCTCACCCTGCAGCACCGACGACGCGGGCTCGGTGCCCTGCAGCACCAGCACGCCGCCGCCAGCCGCCAGCCGGCCGGACACCGCGGCCGCCAGGCGGGCCTGCAGATAGGGCGAGCAGCCGAAGCCGCCCACTAGCAGGACCTGCGGAGGGAGCACGCAGCCCGTCGTGAGCGGGGTGGTGGTGGTGGAGGGAGCAAACAGTCCGAGGGGTGGAGGGAGGAAAGGGGCAGCACGCGGGACGAGCAGTTGCAGCAGCGTTGTGGCGGGTCTGTGCAGAGGGCAGAGCTCCCTGGCCACCAGGGCCTTGCAGTCTGTTTCGTGTGCAGACCGGTACACACACTATCGGTTCACCGCAACACTGCGCACATCCCAGACGAGCGAGGCGAGACGTACGTGCGGGCAGCCTGGTGGCCCGCTGAGGGGGGTGCCCCGCCTCGTATCATGCCCCGCACCGTGCGCTGCCACGGGCCGAGAAGGCGGGCCGCCGCCACCGCGGCAGGGAAGCCGACGTCCCCCAACCGATAACCAACCGCCTTTCCTGACGACTGAGTGGCAGACCCGTGCCGGGTATGCACGGCCACCTGCGAGCCCGGTGCACCCTGGCCCCAGACAGACGGACGCACCTTGCTGCAGCGCGCCACGGGGGCCGTGGGCGCCGCCGCCAGCGCGTCCGTCTGCCGCCGCACCGCCCCCAGGATGCCCTCCACCACGTCCCGGAACAGCTCCGCCATCTTGGCCCGCGTCAGCACCAGGCTGTCGTCCAGGCCCTGGTCCATCTGCGGGGAGGCGGGCCAGGGGCGTGCTCTCCGTTTGGGAAGGGACGCCTGCAGCAGAGTCCTAGCGAAATGTTGTTACCGGCTGTGGCCCTGCGCTTGGCACAGGAGGTGTTAAACTAGATAAGAGGCAATTGGAGAAAGAAGCGCCGAGATCGCGCCGATCAGAGTGTGCTTCGTCGGCAAGCAGGTGGACAGCCCCCACCCGCCCCACGCCCCCACCCCAAAACAAAGCGAAAAACTGACCATGAGGTCCGCCCGCACGCCCCCATCCATGGCGGAGTGCAGGTTGGGCGGGATGGGCACGCGCCAGGTGCGGCCCCGGCGGCCAGTGGGGCCGGCCCAGCCGTCGTCGGCGTCCGCCTCCGCCTCTGCCTCCTCGGGGCCCGCGGGCTCCAGGCCCTGCTCCTGCTCGCTGTCGAACTCGCGCTTGATCTGAGCGGCGGCAGCGACGGAACCACGCGAGGAGGAAGGCATGTATTGGGGGCGCATGGTCAAGAGGAGAAGTCAGTCAGTCGGCGCTCGGGGGCATGCAGCATTAAATCGACTCTGGCGGGATCAAGCCGGTGCAGCGCTGAAGCACGAGCTATCGGAATCCCAGGCGCCCAACTGATCCCACCACTTTCCAGTAGAGTCCGTCCCCGCCCTGATAGGCGAACCGCCCGTGAATGCCCAGCCGCCAACTGCCAACTGCCAACTACCCGCCTGCTCCCAGTGCGCCGCCATCAGCTCGTTGAACTCCCGCGGGTGCGACTCCTGCCACGCGTCGAACGCCTCCTCGCCGACCTGTGGGCCGTCAGACACGAGGGCGCCCCACTCACAGGCAGCAGATCCACGCACCAGTCTCCGCTTCGGATCCGAATCGGACAGAACGACTGCCCGTGGAGTGTGGCACCATCTCTTTGTATCGGCTTTGATCAATCGGATGCCGTAGTGTTTGATCTACAGACTCGCACGACGCCGCAGCTATGTCCAAGTGCACTCTGGCGGTACGGCATCCGTACACACGCACAAGCACCGTACCCTCTCCCGGAAGTGCATCGTGAAGGCCTCGTCGACGCCCGTAGCGCCGTACATCTCGCCGATGCCCGGCACCGCCTGCGCCTCGGACAGCACCGCCGTGTCGCCGCGCTGCTCCACCTGCGGGCCGGGGGCGAGCGAGGGCGCGCCCGCGCGAGGACCAACGAGGGCAACAACCCCAAAGGAGGAGGACAGGCCGAGGTAAGAGAGCTGCACCGTGCGGGCTCGCCAGGACCAGCACCGCCAGAGGACGACAGGCAGCGCCAGACCGGGGCCACGGGGGCCCACAGGAACACTTCCGCCGCGAGGCTCCTTGCCTGGCTCACGCGCATGTTTCGCACGCGACTCCGCGTTTCAGAGTACCGGACTACCGGACTACCGGACTACCGGACTACCGGACTACCGGACTACCGGACTACCGGACTACTGGACTACCGGACTACCGGACTACCGGACTACCGGACTACCGGACTACCGGACTACCGGCATGCGGTATGCTGGCGACGCGGGGGAGTCATCATAAGCTCATGTCTGGACGGACCCCACCTCGTGGACGGTGATGTCCACTGTGCCGCCGCCCGCATCCACCACCATAAACACCTCCCCCGGCCGCATGGCGGGAGCGTCCTCGGCCAGCCGGCGCGCGCCCACGGCGGCGGCGTGCGGCGACGCCACCAGCCCCGCTGGGAAGAGCCGGGGCCGGTCGGCGGGCCCACCGCCGCCGTTGGACACGTGCAGGGCCGCCGCCTCCGGCTCCAGAACCACCATCAGCTGTGTACGGGGGCAGTCGATTGCGGCGTCGCCAGTCAGTCGCATAGGGTAGAGAGGAAGAGCGGGGTAGTGCGGTCCGCAGCCCGCCGGCGGCCGGCGCGGGCAGCGCAGCCCCACGCCCTCGCGGCACGCGGCTCCTTCCCAGCATCCGGGGTGCTGTAGGGCAGCCCGACGAGGAAACACGCATCTCGCCCGTCTTCCCGCTGGGGCGCTGGCCGGCTGGGCAGCACACCGCGGCAACCACTCACGTCGTCTGAGTCCAGGCGGGTGATGAGTCCGGCCCGGTGCGCAGCCCGGCGCACCGCCCCCTTGGCCTCGTCGCTCCACATGGCTGGCACCGTGAGGCACCAGCGGACCAGGCCGCGGGCCGTGAGGGCGTTGGGCGCGCCGTGGGGCGCGATCGACTGCAGGTGCTGCGGACCGGAGCGACAAGTCGGGCAGGCGGGCGGGAACGAAGGAGCTCGCGCAGTACTGGAGCAGGGCTGAGGCGGGGTGTGGTGGTGCGGATGTCAAGGGGTGCATGGGCTATTGGTAAGACCGCAGATCGCTGGCTCCGGCCTGTGCGCCGTACTGCCGTACGGTGCCGCACGGTGGCCGGTGCGAGGCCCCAGGAATACCCGAGGCCGGCCCACGTTTTGCACAGCTCATTGGGGCGATAGCACCCCGTAACAGTAACAGTGCGCAGTCCGCGCGTGTCCGAGCAATACCGGTAGGCCAGGACATCCGCGCACCGCACGCAAACGCACGGCAAAGTACCGGAAAGAAGATGCCTGCGGTACAGAAATACGGAAGTACGGAATCGCACCTGCAGCACGTACATCTTCAAGAGGCGGAGGAACTCGCAGAAGGCGAGCTCGGGTGTGATGCCCTCGGGCAGGCCCGCGCCGCGCTGGGCGCTGTGCAGGCCCAGCTTGAACGCAGTGCCGTACACCAGGAAGTACCTGTACGGAACAGCATAGGCGCTCCCTCGTCGCATACGACACGCGGGGGCATCGGGCACACTTCCTCCTTGCATGGTGTTTTCATGAAGTCCATCTCTTACAACCCTTCCTGCAGGAAGAAAAGCGGTTCACAAGCCTAAGCCAGAGAACCGCCATCACTCCACACGTTTGATCCAAACCCTTAAAATGCTGGCCCCCTCGCCCTGGGCCATATGATTGCGACAGACATTCTCCCCCCGAGTTCCCGCGCCCCCACACCCCGCACGGGGTTACCTGGATGCGCGGAGCCGTGGCCAGCTTTTGCAGCGAACCCCGCCCGACCCACCGCCAGGAGGACTTGCCCCTCACCTGCCGTCCTGCCGCTCGGTCTCGTCCATCTCCATCATCTGGTTGACGGCCGCGTGACCGAAGGCGACGCCGCGGCTGCCCTTGAGCAGCACGGCGGACCGCGTCTTGGGGTAGCCGTCCCCCGCAGGCCTGCCCGGCCAGGCGGTGTGGACGTGTAGGCGGGGCCTGGCGCCGCCGCCGCTGCCTTCTCCGGGGGGGAGGTCGATGTAGGCAAAGCCGCTGCGATGGGAGAAATGCAAAGACATGCCGTGTGCTGCTGCTGGGCTTTCAAATCATGACACACGGTCCGCTGGTGACCAAGCGTTGGCGCCGTGCGCTTTGACATACATGGCGGTACACAGGAAAACGGAACAGACTACTGCAAAAGCGGCCCTCACTGGACCGGCTGCGGGAGTTGGAGGGGTGAACACATGTACACGTGCTGGGCAGAGTACTGTCCGTTGAAATGTTTTGCGTGCTCACCTGCCGTATGTGCCGATGTCCAGGGAGACGATCTTGGTGGCCCTCGCGTGCTGTAGAGGGGCGAGGGGGGGGAGGACAGTGGCGCCGGCGGGACGAGGGAGGGGAGTTCCAAGGTTCAGCGGGATGGCTAGGTGGCGGGCGGTCGGGCCGAGTGAGCCCGGTCCGGCTTCCCAGCCGCATGGGCAGGCTCCGACTCCCCGAGCTGCGGCGACGGCAGTTTACACGAGGGGGGCGCACACGGCCCCTGCCAAGCGCTCGCCAGCGCCAGGACCCTTCTGCCGGGCGGCGCTCTCGCTTCCACGCGCTGGCGGTCTCCCCACTCCGTGGCTGACACACGCGCCCGGCGGACAAGGCCACGCTGGCAACGTCAGGAGCCAGCCACGGGTCGGTAGCGGGGTGGGGCATGCCGCTTCCCCCAGACAAGCTAAACCATGTGTGGGTGGCCAACTTGATGGTCGACATGACAGAGATCAACCGAATGAAGCGACATGCCATGCATGCCTGAGGACTCGCGGAGCCGGCCCGCGGGCGCAACACGGCCGCTGCCACCGCACCCCCCTTTGCTCCCACAGGTGAAGGTCTTACCTCGGATATCGGGTACTTTTTGGCTATCTGGGAGGCCACACACGCGAGAATCACCGGGGCCCACCAGCCGGGCCCGTGGGCATAGGTCACCAGAACGAGGGATGGCCCGGAGCCCTCAGTTGCCACAAGGTGCCCGCAGGGGCCACATCGGAACCTTCCTTTCCAGTCTGGCCACCCTCGCTCCTAACTCCCCGGTCCCCAGGTGAGACGGTGCGCTCCCCCTCACCCCAATCATGTTGAGCGACTCGAGGCCGAGCGCCAGGCCATCGGAGTCCAGCAGACGGGAGGAGACGCCGAAGGCACCGCCGCCCATGCCGCCACTGCTCGCACCGCCCAGGCTGCCGCTGCGGCTTGATGAAGCCATGATCCAAAGCTCTTGGTCGAAAGGAAGGTATCAGTCCCTAAACGCCCGAACTAGGTGCACAGGGTGGCGCTTCCTTAAGACCTCGGGCTTTCACGGGCGACCCACGGGTCACTTGGGGTCGGCCTTCGCGCAGCTGCCCAGCCCGCGAAAGGGCGAGAAAGCGGCGGGAGCAGCCGCGCTTTGCCTTGTATACCTGTGCAAGATAGGAGAAAAAAGGGAACGTCTGAGGCTCAGCAGTCTCCTTGCGAGGGGCCCGACGCTGCCCTGATGGGTGCGAGGTAGGGGGCGTTGCCTCCTAGAAAGCCCTTGTCGCCCTCACCGGTTGGGCGGTCGTCCTACGTCGCCTTTTCCCTCTCAAGTCGCGCAGTAGAGCAGGGCATACAGCTTCTCCACCGGCGAGCGCGTTTTCTCTGTCCGCGGAACAAAGAGGGCCCTGCGTCCGACGCGGCCGTTGAGAACTCTGCGCGCTCACGGGTTTGCATTGAGGGATCCCTTGGCCCAACTGCCGCTTTATTGTTCACAAAAGGCCGCCCTTTGGAAGGCGCGCTTTGTATCTTGGACTCCAGAGACCGACCAACCCTCGGGATCGCGTCGTGAGTAGGCTGTGACCGAAATGACGTCTGGCCACGCCAGCTCCGGCATGTTGATTGACCTCGACCCCTCCAGATTCCACGAGTCTGCCACACACGCGACAGCGACATACCAGGGCACAATGGCGCTGCTTCAATCCTCCTCCTCAACCAAAAGCGATGCTTGCAAAGACACTAGCAGGTTCTCAGAGCCGCGACGCTTTCAGTCCGATTTGTCAAGCTCCGACGTCGGCGACCCAGCTGCTCCACTAAAATGCCAGGCGCCCGCCGCTGCGGAAATGGCCAGCGCTGGCGCCGGCGCCGGCGGAACCGGCGCCTCCGCCACGCGCGGCGTGGGAGCACTGCCGCGATCGGCGACGTCGCTGCCGCGCATCCCGCCTCCCGCCATTCGCGTCAGCCCCGGCGGCCGCGGCTCGGGGCTCATGGCGGTGGTCCACATGGCGGCGCGCTTCCCCGTCCCGGCAGACGTGGTGTTCAAGCTGCTGACGCACCCAGGTGTGCGGACTTCAGCCCCGTGCGGGGCTGTGGCAGTTGTGTGTTTTGGCGCGCGCGTGCGTATCGTTATTGACGACCACCGGCGGTGTGTTGTGACTCGTGACAGGGGCGTCGGCACTCGGCGGGCATGTGTTGCAGGTGGACGGAGAGCAGGGGCGGGAGATGTCGTCAGTGTGCCAATGCCCACCCCCCCTGGTACCAGTCCTCACCCGGGCAATGTCCGGTGTGTCCACTCCGCAGGCCCACCACTTTCTACGCCAGCGTGACCACGCCTCCCAATCGCACCACGGCCCCAGCTCTTACTGTTCCCAATTCGACGCTGAACCCTCTTCCTCTTAACGCGTGCTCCGCCACCGCACCACCTCACCGCCCCGCAGACAAGAGCGGCGCCTTCCGCAGCATCCTGGAGGTGCTGGAGCGCAGGGAGGTGCCCCCGTCGGCGGCGCCGGAGGGCAGCTCGGGCGCCGAGGGGCAGTCCATCCGCGCGTACGAGGAGACGCAGGTGGGCGGTGCACCGTATCCCCATAATTGGATGCTGTCCAACCCGCTCTTGCCCGGTCCTTGCAAATGGACTACCGCCCCGTTGGCAGCGTGTTCTTCCCCTAGCTGTAGTACTGCCATGGCGTCAGTACGTCAATGAAAGTGTGTGAATAAAAGTTTGGAATAGCCTGCGGCTTGGCGGGCAACGTAACGGCCGCTATTCTTGTCGCGCTGCGCGGTTGGGTATACGGGCCCACTTGGCGCCCTCTTTCTTCTGTGGAAAGATTACAGCCTGGCGTCGCCGCCCCGGCCTCACCACTTCACCTGGACTGAGCACCTGGCGATGCGGACCCTCATAACTCACCCATACATGTACGGCACGCGCAGGTAGGCGAGATGTCCATCTTGTGGCACCACACTACCTTCCGCACGCGGGTGCTGCTGGAGGAGGACACGACCGACCCGCGGGTCAGCGTGCAGAGCTTCCGGCTGCTCCACGGGGTGCGTGTGGCGTGTGGCGTGTGGCGTGTGGGCGGGCTGCCGGAGGGGCCCTATCCAGCAGGGTGGAGCGAGGTGTCAGGCAAAGAGAAGAAAGCGGTTGACGCCCCTTGTGGCTCCATAGCATGGAGTGCGGCAGGCATGAACGCGGCTTCCTGGCAAGTTCTTGTCCGCTACACCTCCCGGTATCCAGCTCGCGATCAGCAGCTCGTGGCAGATGATGCCGACGGTTTGCGCTTGCCGCCTCGATTGCAGGACACGCTGGAGCGCTTCGAGGGCCGGTGGGTTGTGGAGGCGGCGGAGCCGTCAACCATCCGCGCCCACGTGCTCACCGAGTCCCGCCTTGAGGCAGCCGCGCACCGAAATGAGCCGCGGCCTTCGCCGGTGGCGAGCGCACTCCCGGAGCCGGCCACGGCGGCGGCAGTGTCCCCCCGCCCCGGGGGCAGCAGCCGTGGCGCATCTGAGGCGGGGGTCGACAGCAGGGTGGGGGAGGACGACTGGGAAGACGTCGGCGGCGCGGGCCCCAGCTCCTCCACCGCCCCGGCGCCTGCGCCGGCGCCGCTGCCGCCGCCGGCTGCTGGCGACGAGAGCCTCCACGGCATTGACGCCTCTGTGGCGTCCATCGCCACCACGGGCGGTTGGAGCGACGCCGCCGGCGCCGATTTGGCGTTGCTCGGCGACCTGGCGGCGGTCGGCGGCGGTGGCTACAGCGGCACGGAGTCGGAGGCAGGCGACAGAGGGGAGGCCTCCCAAGGGCGGGCGCTGGAGTGGTGCAATGTGTCGCTGCAGCAGGGCCTGACGCCGAAGGGTGGGTTGGCGTTGCTGCAGGGGATTGCAGGGAATGATGCTGCCATGCTGTGGGGCGTAATGCGGCCCTCGGATTAGTTTGAAAAGGGAATGCTGCAATGAGGGCGCAACACACCATACTGAATGTGATGTGTCGTAACCGAGTTGATCGCCCATGCTTCTCGTGGTTCTCGTGAAGATGAAGGGGCGCATGCCCCCCCCCCCCATGTGCAGCCCGCTTCCAGAGGGCGCAGAGGACGCAGAGCAGATTGCGCGCACGTCATGGCTTGCATCGCCTCCGTCGCTCCATCCTGACGGCTGCCTGCCTGCCTCCGGCCCATGCGGGCACACCCGCGCTCCTAAAAATGGGCGGCTTCTGCCGCCCTCCCTTCACGCAATGCCTAGTCACGGCTTTCTGTCGTATCAAACACGTGGACTGCGCACCAAACGTTCCCGACACTCGTATGATACGCCGAATCGCTGGCTGGTCCAGACCGCGTCGCTGCGGACCATCCATGCTTCCGTGCGCGCTGACTCCCCTGCCCCGATCCCCTCCAACGCCCCGGTCCCCACTCCCGCTACCCGCAGGCATCCCCGTGCTGGTGCGGCCCGCCGTGGCGGGCATGGTCCGCTCCGCCACCGAGAAGGCGGTGCAGCGCCTGCACGAGGACCTATCGGCCATGGTGCTCCAGGTGGGCGCGCTGCTGAGATGGCCGGGCGAGGGGCCTCCTGGGTGGTCTTCGGGCGCCGGGAGCTGAGGTCTGAGGGTTGCATGCCCAGTCTTCGGTGTGTGTGGCGTGTCTGTGCATGCAGGCGTACGGATGGCTCATGGAAGGGGGGCAGAGTGCGGGGGCGTTCGACACGCTGCAATACCGGTTGCTTGCGGCGGAAGCCGTGAGGGGTCGTGCTGCATCATGCAGCGCGTCCTACATTTAGAGTATGTACACTAGGCAATACAGCTGTACGGGGTAGCAGCCGGGCTGAAGCTGCGTCCGCGGTCCCTAACCGGACCGGGCGTGTGTTACCTATGCGTGACGGTTTGCGTGCGCAGGTGCTGAGGGGGGCGTCCCTGGACGAGGCAGTGGCGGCGGTTCGGGAGGAGCACCACGCGCAGCAGCCACGCGGCCATCAGGAGCACCACCACCACCACAAGGAGGCGGCCGCCGGAAAGCAGCCCGGCGCCAGTGGCACAGCGGCGGCGGCGGCGGCAACTGGCGGCGCCGCCGGCGGCAGCGCGGAGGCCGCCAACGCCGTCACCGCCGCCACGGCGTCCGACATCCGGGGTAACGAGCAGGCCGAGGAGCCGGCGGGGCCCGCTGGCGGCGCTGCCTCGGCGGCACCGCCGCCATCGCACAAGGCGCCCACGACCCACGGGTCGGCGGGAGCGGCGGGCGCGACGACGGCGCCGACCCTGGTGCGGAACCCGCGCACGGGGGAGGTAGTGCACAAGTGGGTGGCGTGATGGCGGGGTGTCGGGATAGCGCGGACGCAGCACTGCGTGCAAGGAAGGATTGGGATGATGGGGAGAGGCAAACACCAAGGAGCGAGCGACCGGGACGGTGGAGGAGGCTGCCACACACGGAGAAGAATCGAGCGTCTACTTTTGCCGACATTTGGCCAGCTGGAGGAATGCAGCGGACTTGGGAGCCAGCGACGCGTCTCTCAGTCGATGGTGCCGCCGGCCGTTTCTCGAGTTCATGGCACCCGTGACTCCGCATGTTTTCGCGCGACGCGCCGCACGCAGGGGTAGAGGAGTTGAGCGCTGTGACCTGTTGACAAATGGCGGCGTCCGGAGCGCCACAGTCCCAAGATGGCTCACGAATGCGGTGGGGCATGCCATGCTGGTGGTGTTTTGCACTGCGCACGGCAAGCAGTGGGGAAGAGATGTCTGTTCGTAGCTGCGGGCTGGCTTAACACGGAAGGACTGACGAGGTCGTGGATTCACCTTGGTACGGAGGTTTCTCATGGAGCTGGCCACAGTCTACAGTAAATACGGGTGTGTGGACCGGTACATGGCATGTCCGCATGCGGGGCGTCGGGTTGACTGGATGTTGAGAGCCACGCTGGCCAAGCATCTGCCGAGATACTGGATTCGGCACGTGTTGAAGAAGCTAAGCGCAGTGCCCGTTGCAAGTACCGGTACGACTACCCGCGATGCCGCCGTGCCGCCGTGCGCCGCGTCTCCTGCTGGCCCTAACGCCTAACCCACCAACCCACCTGCTCCACGCCTGTGCCACCACCCGGCAGCGCAAAAATCTCCGAAACGGGAAAGGCCGACGTCTGGACGCCACCTCCCGACCCTCCCGACCGCATGAACCAGCGGCACAACATGCACGCACATGCTGCCCAATGCCGTACACAGCGACGGATCATCCGGGCACACCTGCATACCACACCCAAGCCCACGTTTCCCGGACATGCTGCCTGCCTACCACCGCCTCGGTACTCACCTCGCGGCTGCGGCCCCGACACCAGTCCGGAGCCCTCCGTAGTCACCACCTTCGTCCCTACCACCCGAAGGCCTGCAGCGCACCGTACGTAAAGTAGAGCACAGAGCGCGTGTTGGATGCACGAGTAGTTTAACAGTAATTCCCAACGGGAGCCAGTACCACGAGACGAGAAAGCGCGCACAGCGCTGTTTGTGTGCCCACCACCGGCACCCGTAACCGCTCACACTGGGTTTACCCCTCCATGGCCGAGCAGCTTCGGCCCCAGGCACAGACATAACACCGGCGGCCTGTCATGGCAACCAACAACGATCATGAGGCAAAGTGAGGATATGAATGCATGCGCAGGTGCGGTTTCCGCGAAAAGGAGTGCGTCGGCTGCCATCGCTCCCAAGCGCACCAAGCGTCCCATGTAGCGTCGGCCTCCCCAGCGCTGCGGAGTTGGACCGCTGGACTGCACCCTGCGCCCGGCGTGAGACAGCAACCTCCACCTACCTAAGTGTGTACTCTTTCCCTGCACCCTTCCAGCTAGTCCTGACGCCCCAGTCGCGCACCGTTTATCGCTACCCTGCGCTGTCCTATGCGGCTACCTGCCCTCACTCGTTTCGGTGTCATCCGACCCGCTTCAGGCTGCGGGGCGCATCCATGTCAAACGTTCACTCTGCTTGCACGACCAAACGCCCTCACCCTCGCGGCGGAAGTTCCCCACGCGCAGTCACACCGCAGCCCGGGCAGCCGGGAAAAGCAGGGCCGCTACGGGGCTGGGGCGGACGGCCATGGCCTCTCTGACACACACACACACACACA
>LSYV01000044.1:116300-126873 GCA_001584585.1 Gonium pectorale
GTCCTACAACGACACCATCACTTTCGCGCTTACGCTCGTCGTATGCGTTGTTCCTTTTCAACACACACCAAAGATAGAACACACCACAGATCTTCACACCATCTTCTAGATCATATAGAACACACACCACACCTGTCATCCCACGGCTACAATTCGACATGCCCACACCCACCCTTCATTCCAGGTCAAGCGCTCCCACCCGCCATGCCCGTACAACCCACCGCCCGAGTGCCCAATCCAACTGCGCGGTCTCCGCGCAAGCGTGCGAGAGGAGCCGCGGGCCACAAGCGTAGCTGCCTCCGTCCAGCCGGAGGCCGCACGGCCGCACCCGCGTCACAGCCGAAGGGGCGGCTTGTGCTGCGTCGGCGTGTAGGACGGGAACGGCGACGACTCGCTGGCAAACACCCCGCCGCGGCTGCCCCCTCCGCCCCCGCCCCCGCCCCCTCCACCTCCGCCTCCCACCACCCGCCCCGTTCCGCTCAGGTAGCGGTTGCCCCAGGTGAAGACGGTGGTGGCGGTCACGGACGCCCTCTCCTTGCTGAAGTAGTCCTGCAGGTGGCGGCCGGGGCGGGGCGGGGTCGGAGGGGGCCCGAATGGAAATGGCCCGTGCGTGGAGTCAGCGTGGAGCAAAGAGTACAGACAGTAACAACAGCAGCACGCCTTCGCATCTCAGTGACCACGCGACAGGGGGTACCCATGTGGCCCGGGGGACCGGTGCGATCCATGCGCTCCGTCGCGCCCCGCACCGCCCGCCTCAAAGCCCGGTGCCGCCTAACATCAGGGTCGAGACCCTGCTCATCCCGTCTCTGGCGGCCCCTGCAGACTGCCATGCCAACCTGGATGCCCAGTGACACCCTCCTCCCCTCCCCAGCCACCCGCGGAGGACGGAACCAAGGTGCCCCCAGCCGGCTGACCACAACACAGCTACAGACAAGCCACACGCTGCGCAGCACACCTGCACACCTACAACGCCTTCACCAAAACGCCCTCCGAATCCCCGCGGAGCCTGCTACGCGCACAGCGGCCAGCCCAGGCGCTCACCTTGAGGGGCCCCTCCTCCGGGTACAGGGGTTTCCGTTGAAAGCTCCTCCCCCTGGCGCCGGCGCTGCCCGCCCGACGGGTCCCTGGACCGCTGCCCTGGCCGCTGGGGGAGGGGCTGCGGCTCCTCGGCTGGCGCTGGTGCCGTGCCTCTCCTCCGGCTGCCCCGTGGGGTTGCTGATGGGGGTGGGGGTGGTGCCCCGAGGCTCCAGCTGTCCAGGACTCACCGCTCCGAGCGGGAGAGCCGCTGCCCGAGTTGCGGCGTCCGGAGTTGGGCCGCGTCCCGGTGCTGCCCGGCCGGGGGCTGGCGGGGCCGCTGTGAGGCTGCGCCCTGCGGTCGCTGGTACTAGCACCGCCGCCACCGCCAGGACCAGCTTTCCTGCTGTTTGCTGTTGGGTGGTAGTACTGTGGGGTCGCACATGGGCGGGGGAGAGGTGAAAATTGGAATCGGTGGAATCTCCAGCACAAGCAGGAGGCTTGGGGGAGAAGGCCAGGGCTGGAACCCGGGGGCAGCATACCTTTGGTTTTGTAAGCTTATCTAAAAGGCGATGCTCAGCCTTTGTTGATATAACCCGCTCGTAAAGCACTGCACTCGGGGTGGGAAGGGGGTTTGGGTGCGTGCTGCCGACATGTCACGGTCTGCGCGTGTGACCCACCTAGCCCATTATCTGGGGAGATAAGCATCGGAGCTGGTGGTACATTGTTTTTGAAGATTGCCTCTGTTCTCCGTCCTGCATGCCGACAAATGGTCGACGCTTAGCCGTTCGCCTTTCGCTTAATCTTTAAATTGCATTTGTGCAACTGAGTTCCTTCTCACCGAATGCTGAGGTGTAGCGGGGAGGGTCGAGCTCAAAGAGTTGTGCTGTTGGGGCCAGCGTCAAGGCATCGAGCATGGGCTCCATGATTCATTTACTGTTGAAGGCAAGTGTTCACTGCGGTCAAAGCGGTGTTCACTAATGTCAACTACTGCGAAGACTGGCGTCGTGGCCTAGCTGGCCTTCGGATATTTTGTGTGAAGGACAAATGTATGCTAAGTTCACTTGGCAACGGCATGCACATCGCAACCAACTGTACGAGCGGTGCGACATAGTACATACTCACTACATGCTCCATAGCAAGCGGGCAAGTGTTTGTTCCTCACCAGTGCTGCATCCCCTGATCCCAACATGAAAGGACGTGCGAGGGCTACACAGGGGGTGAACCCCAAAATCCCTTTGGAAGCTCCGCCCATCTCCGCCCAAACCGGGAGCTAATCCCCTCCTCGCCCGTCCTCCCGGGCGCAACCATCACACCCCTGAGCCCCCGGCAACAACCCGTGCTCCATCTGTTTGGTGGTTCCCATCTCGGAAGGTCATTGAAGAGCTATCTGTCGTGCGCTTGTCTGCGCCCTTTCTTGCCTCTCCTCCTGTAACCTTTCCACAGGATAAATTCCGTCTCCATGCGTCGACGGCTGCCCGTTGGAGGGCCGCCGGACCGCTCCAAGCCACGACGAGGCGACTGTGAACGGTTGGGTCACGAGCCAGGAGGCTCGGCAGGAATAGGAGGGGAGTGCGTAAACTCGAAAATGCCGGATGTCGGACGCAATGGCGGCGGTGACGGCGTTGGCGGCCTCCGCACTTTTCTTTCTGTGGAAAGGTAACAGGCAGAGAGGCGAGAAAGGGCGCAGACAACGGGAGGGACAGGCAGCCCTCCACCGAAACCCTGCCCTAACTACAGCGCACCACGGCAGCCAAGACCAAGCACCGACGGCGCCCACAAGAAGAAAAGGAACCCTGCACCTAAAGATCACGGAACAGGAAGGCAAAGGGACGAGAACAAAGGAAAGGATAAGCTGCCGCCGCCGGCGCCGCCAGTCGCCGCCACAGCCGCTGTGCCACTGGTGCCAGGCTGCTCTCCGGCGGCCGTCTCTCACCGTCACTGTACAAGGCATGTCCGGCAGTCCAACTGTGTCTAACAACCGATGTTGCAGTGCGTCAACGCGCCACTACAATGCCAATACCATGCGCATACCGTGCCGAGCGGATCACCCGCGTCTCGTGACCACATACACGCATCATGGCATCATGGCATCATGGCATGCGTGATACAGCAGGGTCCATCCGGAGGGATGACAAGACCGTCCATGCGTCCAACCGGGGGATGGATACCAACTCGGCGTATCTATCGCGGGGTTTCTGCGGGGAGCTATCCTGGCTTCTGCTTGCAGCGATCCTGACTTCCACCACGCTGGGGCGGTGGTCCTGTGGGGCGGCATCCTGGGCGCGGGCAGCCGGAATCCAGGCTGCCTCCGGGCGGAATCCAGGGTGCGGGCAGTCGGAATCCGGGTGCGACTGGGCGGAATCCAGAGTGCGGGCACCCGGAATCCGGGTGCGACTGGGCGGAGTCCTGGGTGCGGCTGGGCGGAATCCAGGCTGCGGCTGGGCGGAATCCAGACTCCGGCCGGGCGGAATCCAGGCTCCCGCCTGCCGGAATCCCCACCCCTTATGGCCGGGAACCAGGAACCGGCTATAACGCAACCGAGATACCTTGGCTTGGGCCCCACGTTACACTCAAGCAGGACTCCCGCGACACCGGCCAACTGGGTGTTCTTAGCTAATGTCATGTGTCATCCCTCCTGTCCATCAAGGGCTGGGAAGGGCAGGACTACAGCGCGGCATCACGCAATGCGGAGCCGTAGGTTCGTAGGGGCGGACTCGAGCCTCGTGGCTGCAGCAACCGCAACGCTCGGGGAGTCGGGGTTAAGGCACAAGGGCTGCTGCCTGGTCTGCTGCCTTGGTCTCTTTATGGACCCTTGCTCACCCCTTGCCACCCCACGCAACCGCTGTCGATTGCAGTGTGTTTGTTTGCTTTTGCCCACCCCGGTCAGGTGGCCATGGAGGCTGGCCAGCAGCAGCAGCAGCAACAGCCCGCCGACCGCCCTGCCGCCGCCTCAGCAGCAGCAGTACCAACAGCAGCACTACTACGCCGGCCAGCAGTGGCAGCAGCAACCTCAGCAGTCTGCGCCCGGGGCTGCTCCCGCCGCAACCTCGCACCCGCAGCAGGTGCACGCGCCGCACCCCCTACCTCCAAACCGCTGCCCACCACCTGCAACGGGCAGTACGACGCCCCAGCTGTACATCAACAACATGTGGGCAACAAGTCTCACAAGAACCTCAACGCTACCCACCACCGCCACGACCGCTGCTGCAGCAGCAGCAGCAGCAACATCAGAAGCCCTGCAATCAGACGTAGCCAACGCCAACGCCAACGCTGCCAGGCCAATGTGCTATCAAAAAGATGAATGACATCTTACCAAGGGACAATGTAAGGCTTCATGGTCGACCATGGCGAGGGAGACGGCAACATTGGGCGCATTCGGCAGCTGATAGCGGCTAACAAGTATGAGCATGATGCTCGAGGTATGAGACGACTGCCATTGCGGCTCCAGCCTTCAAGCTGCCCGCATGCTTACCTAACATGCCGGTGGTTCGCTCGCAGACATAGCCCCACCGCCTATTCCAAAGCCACCAGCCGTATCTCTTGACGCTTTCAATTCGTATGCAGTATGCTTGGATGAGCTTAGCTTCATACTTGGCCTTCTGGGTTCGAAGAAGACGAACAGTCACCAGGCGATGCCGCCGCTGGCGCCAGACTCGCCACATCCAGTGAAACGACGTATCAGCGAGCCAGCTGCAGAGGGCCTGAAGCCTGGAGCTGGGACATCGGAAGAGCCATCTTCCGAGCCTGTCCCTGTCGGTGATCTGCTTCACGATGTCTGGGTCCGCATTCATCGACTGCGGGATATCCTTCGGGCGTGAGCACGGCTGCACGTAAAAGGGGGCAGTCAATTGGAGCGCGGGCGTACGTTGGGCTGGGGAGACACTGCTGACGGCGACACTGCTGTTGCCACATTGGGCAAGCCTAACTGTACCGGTGCTTAGCTTCAACTTATGGATACAGAGTCAAACACATGTAAGGACAATCTCAACGACTCCCTTGCTTGTGCATGTGTCAGGAAGGAGACAATGCACAAAAGGAGACCATGCAGCTCGCCCTACAGTGTCTCATGGGCAGTACGGACGGGGTTACAGTGCTAGGGACCTGCCAGTACGCTGCATACGACACCATACGGTGACTCGACAAGAAACCCCAAGATTTCACTACTTAAGGGATCACTGGGTGCAGCATTCCTGCGCCGGCTACTTCAAAGCACACCTAGTGAGTGCGTGTACTGGCACTCGGACGGTGTGCAGCGGCCGCGGACATTCAACTGTGGTCGCCATGCCGCCCGCAGGCACGGCTCACGAGATGACGGTCGCAAAAAGGCGACAGCCTCAGTCCACAGCCAAGATGGGGCGTCGCATCATATGCCCATCGGACGTCTAGCTAGTTGATTTGAAAACATACCCTGCCATGGCGTGTCCGGACCATCAGGTTCAACATCAGCATGCAGAAGCACCGCACCCTGCGCACACGTCAAGCTTCACCCTGAACAACTGCCAGCCTGGGGTTACAACTAACCCGTGCCCCGTGTCCAACAAGGACGCAATCTATCCGATTGAAGTCGCCTGCATCGCCCGTTCTACACTCAGAGCTCGACTTCCCGCATATCACCATCCGCACCGGCGCCGGTAGCAGCACCGCCACCGCCACCCGCCTGCGCTACGCCGCCGGCGCCAGCGCCGTACGGTGCGCCGTATGTTCCGTAACCACCGTACGATCCGTACCCGGCGGCGTAGCTGCCGTAGGTCTGCATATCCCCCCCGCCGTAGCCCGAGGCGGCGCTTGGCATGCTGTGGGCAGCGCCGTACCCCGATGGCCCTTGTCCAACCACCATCGTACCGCCGTACGAATCCGTTGCGCCGTACGCAGTGGCACCCGCTCCGGCGCCGCCAAGCAAGTCGTCGACCACCTCCGCCGCCGCCGCTTGGGAAGAGACCATTGGCGGTGGCGACGCAGAGGCCGCGGGGGCAGGTGTGGGTGGGGCGGACGGGGGCGCTCCGCCTGCCTGCTGCCACGGCGGAGTTGGCTGCGGCTGATTGTAGGGCTGCTGCTGCTGCTGCTGCGGTTGTGGCGGTGGTGGGTAGGGTTGCAGCCCTTGTGACACTTGCTGTCCATACGCCTGCTGTTGATGTAGGGCTGGGACGCCGTACTGTCCATACGGCTGGCTAGGTGGTTGCGGTTGGTGGGCAGCGGTTGGCGGTTGGGATTGCGGCGCTGGCGGCGCGTGCGCCTGCTGCGGGTGCGAGGTTGCGGCGGGAGCAGCCCCGGGCGCAGACTGCTGAGGCTGCTGCTGCCACTGCTGGCCGACGTAGTAGTGCTGCTGTTGGTACTGCTGCTGCTGAGGCGGCGGCAGGGCGGTCGGCGGCGGAGGCGGCATGGAGGTTGCAGGCTGCTGCTGCTGCATCTCGGCCGCGGGCTGCCAAGGCCCCTGCTGCGTGCCGCTGGGCAGGGGCCCCCTGGCTCTTGCCGCTGCTGCTGCTGCTGTTGCTGCGGCTGCGGAAGCGCCTGGTACGTGGGCGGCTGCTGCGCCGCTGGCTGCGCCGGGCCCCACTGACCCGGGTGCTGCTGGTACGGGTGCTTTGCCGCCACGGGGAGCTGTGACTGCGACTGCGACTGCGCCGCTGACTGCGGCTGCCCCGGCTGGTGTGATGCCCACGGCTGTTGCGACTGCTGTGGTGCCGGCGGCAGGCCGCCCGGAGGCCCGGCCTGCGGCTGCGACGCGGATGGGTGCGGCGCGACGTATTGCTGGGGTGGGGCAGGGGGCTGCTGCGGCGGTGGCTGAGGCGGCGCCAGCTGCGGCTGGTGGGGAGAGGCCAGCTGGCCGGACTGGCTCGGGGGCCATTGCGAGGTGTCTGGTGCGGCTGCCTGCGGCGGCCATTGCTGCTGTTGCTGCTGCTGCTGCTGCTGCTCGGTTGGCGGAGCCGGCGGCTGCCTCTGCACCTGCGGTGGCGGCGCCGTCGGCGGCGTCGTTGCGGATCCGGCCGCCGGCGCGTTGCCGTACGCCAGCGCTGACGTGGACGTGCTCGCGGCGCCCACACTGCCGTGCTGGGGCAGCGGCGGTGGTGCATTCCCAGCGCCCGTGCCGGGCGTAGATGAGGTCCCGTACTGAGCATACTGGTCGTACCCGCCGTACTGCGGGTAGCCAGCTCCTTGCGCAGGCGCGCTCGGCAGGGGCTGTTGCTGCGCGCCGGCGCTGGACCCACCCTGGGCTGGCCCCCCGGCCATAGGTTCTGCCTGAGCCGTGCCGGCTCCGGACATGCGCTGAGCCTGGGGGCGACGCGCGGCAAGGGAGGAACAAACAAACGATGATGTCTGAGCGCAGCAGGACCCAGGAAGTCAACGAGGGGTTGACCAGACGCATGCCCGCCGTTGGCCTGTGGCTCGTAAGCCAAAGCCCGCCACAACCGCTGCAACGACACAGCGCACGCAAGGCAACTCGTTCAGACATGCTTGTATTCCCATGCCCCCTTAGCATTCGGAAAGCCCCACCTTACCTGGCCCCAGCCCTCCTGAGCAGCGCCCTCGGCACCGTACGACGCCGCAGCGGGCGCGGCGCCGTACTGGCCAGGCTGTCCCTGTTGCTGCTGCGGGTAAGGGTAGCCGTACGCGCCGTACTGCGAGGGAACACCAGTAGCAGCGGAACCGGCGCCTAAAGGTTCCGGAAACTGCGGCTGTGCCTGCAGTGGTGCCTCATGCGGTGATCGTTGCTGTGCCGATGGCGGCGGTGGCGGCTGCACGGACGGCTGCGTGGGTGGCTGCCAACCGCCCAACGACGACGTCTCGACGGCGCCGGCCCGACCGGCGTCGGCGTCGGTGTAGCGGTCCGCCTCGCCCGGCCGCAGCGGAGGCGGCGGGGGCGGCACCAGACTGCCAGAGGAGGGCGGCGCGGCGGCTGGCGCGCGGGACTGCCCATCCGAGCCAGCGCCCCCGGCGCCGCCCGCGGCGGTCCCGCTGGTGCCATCGCCAAAGGTGTTTACGTAGCGGGAGGTGATGCCCTTGCCGCGCTGCAGCGGGTGGGGGGGGGCGCGACGAGGCGAGGTGAGACGTTGTAAAAAGGTGGCCGGAAGGGCCGGGACGCCCGCGCACAATGTATTAACACGCAACCGGGCTCCAGGGGAAGCAGCGCCGCTCGAGACACGCATGCTTGTGCCGGTAGTCGCTGTACGGACGGACAGACACGCGCGCAGGCTCGGGGGCATTCCAGGGGCCTCCGTCCCCCGATGCCGCTTCGCGGCGGGGGCACAGCTCAGCACCAGTAGCTGGGGTCTATTAGGGCGGCGGCCGGTGATACCCCCCCCCCGTCCGCCCGCCCACCCCGTAGGTCAGTACAAAGCGTTGATTGGGTCAGTGCCGTTGGGAAAGTTCGTCTGGGCAGGCCCGCGCTCGCGGTGTCAGTGCTGTGCCAGTCTGTCCGCGTGTTAGGTTGGGCGGGTGGGCATGGGGTCTCCGCCGCCTCCTCTTCTCCTGTCAGCAATCTATCGGCGACTACACCGCGAAGGTATGCCACTGCACGGACCGCTCGTCGCTGACATCGCAGTTTTGCAGGTCGTCTTCAACTCTCTACCCAGACCGCCGTTCCTCCTACTACTGAGTATGCGATTCGGTGTCCGCGACGCGACCCGTTTCCCGTTCCGTATTACCCCCCCCCCCGCAACCCCCCGCACCCCGCTCCCGATCCGGAATAGCGGAGGTCCGCACTCCCCTCTCCCCTCCCCCTCGCTTGCCGCCCTACCTGTGGGATGTAGGGCGCCTGTGGGGGGCCTCCGCTGCCCGGCTCGCCGGCAGGGCCCCCGGCGCTGGGCGGCGTGCGGCCAACCGGCTCTGAGAGGGGTCCTGCGGCGGCAGGCGCATCGCGTCGGTGGGTTTGAAGGAAACAGGGACTGATAGGAGAAGACTGGACGCCAGCTGCGGGGGGAAGGCGCGCTGCATTCAGTCAAACTATGTCGCGTGCACTATCCCCCTCCTTCTGACTTACGCTGCTGGCGCCTAGCTCGTCGTTGTTCATTCTCCTTTCCCTTCAACTCCCCCTCCTTCCAAACAGCGTGGCGGAATGTTGCGACCGTGCGGTTGTAGGCGCGTGGCGGACCGTCAGTCGAACCCGCAGGCAGCATCGCAAGCCATTAACCCGCCATCCCCCGGTCGGCCGCCCAACCCCAACTGCCGGTAGCTCCACAAGCACATCGACGGCTGAGCCGCCACCCGCCTGGCGCCTGTGGGCCAAAACCCCCCCGCCCTCCCATCCCCCCGCCCTCCTCACCCTGGGTTCCGCTGCCAGCCGCCGGAGGCGCGCCCCACCCCAGGCTGGTGGGCGGCGCGGACGGCTTCTCCTCCTCCGCCACCGCGTCTTCCTGGCCGCGCATCACCCAGCGCTTGCGCGTTTCGTCGTAGTAGAACTGGTTCTCCTCGCCCAGGCTGCCCTGCTTGGGGCCGTCGGCGCCGCCGCCCCCGCCCCCGCCTCCGCCCGCCTTGCGGCCGCCTCCCAGCAGCCGCAGCGGGTTGACGAGCCACCTGATGAGCACAGAAACAGCAAGGGGCAAAACAAACGACACAAGATCGTGGTATCTTGCATCCGTCCTGGGTAGATAGAAATGCCAGCAAGGAACAGCTGCCCGACAGCGCGGAGAGGCCGCCGCGCGGATCGTGGGGGTCAAAGGAGCGAGGGCATACTGTGAGCTTAGGACAAGGACAGCATACAGCATGTGCCATGCGCTCAAACGTACCGTGTGTTAAGTTTAGAACTTAACACACGGTTTGTACCAAGACACGAGCAGAAGGTGCCTGCTACCGTACAAGCCTGACCACGCGGGGCAGCTCCTGCCCATCATGGCGGACAGAGCCTAGGCTGCAACGGGCACCCGACACCACCACCTATGCCGCACCGGCTGCTCTTGGCGGGCGAGACGGCCTTGCTGCCGCTGCCTGACGTCTTGCGGGCCGCGGGTACGTCCTTGGGCGCGCTCGCCGCCGCCGGACCCCTCGCCGCATCGTCGGCGGCGGGAGGGCTCCCGCCGCTCGCCCCCGCGCTGGGCGGCGCCGACCCGTGGGTCATTCCTTGCGGCGGCAAGTCCATCGCGCTTACGATGCGCCGGTGCCCCGGTGCCTGGTGCGGGAGCGGTGGGTGGCCGTGGGTGTGGTGCTGGCGCGAGTCCCCGCTGCCGTCGCCGCCCGCGGGAGCGGAGTTCTCAGCACCGAAGCCGCCGGCTCCATGTGCGGCTCCATAGCCAGGCAGGGTGCCGCCCGGCATCGACCGCGGCGCCGGCGGCGGGACGTTGGCCGCTGGGGCCGCCGCCGGAGCGGCGGTGAACGGGGCCGACTGAGAAGGCGGCGGAGCGAGTGGCGGCGGCGCTGTCGCCACCGCAGCTGCCGCTGTCGGCGGCACTGGCGCCGGCGGCGCGGTGGCAGCGCTAGGCGCAGCGAGCGCGGCGTGGGGTGCGGCGCCGCCGAACCAGGACTGCATGACGCCGCCGTCAGCGGCGGCAGCCAGCGCTGTCGTGGAGGCCGAATGGGTCAGTGGCCCCCGCCGGCGGCCGACGGCGCGGCGCCGTAGGCGAGG
>LSYV01000044.1:135318-145473 GCA_001584585.1 Gonium pectorale
AACAATGGCCGGGAGGCAACGCGGAAGTTGAGGCCGCCGACGCCGTTGTCGGACAGTCTGCCGCTCGACTCGGGGAAACCCGACGGCGCGCCGAACAGGTGCGCCAGGTTGCTCTGCTGGACGAAGGTGCCGCCGCCAGTGTCAGCGCCGCTGACCCCACCCTGCGACGCCGGGGCCACGTCCGCCCCGCCTGCTGAGAAGGCAGCAAAGGGGTCATCCTCTTCCGCATCGGCCGCCCGGCTGTCCGGCGGACCAAAGGGGTTCCGCGCCGCTATCTGGAATCCGCTGGCGAAGTCTCTCCCTATGCCGCCGCCGGCTGCGGTGGTGGTCATGGCATCCGCGGCGGCGGCCTGGCTTGCTGCCGCCGGTCCGTGGGTCGGTGCCGCCACTGGAGCCGGAGCGGGAGCGGGAGCCGGAGCGGGAGCGGGAGCGGGAGCGGGAGCGGGAGCGGGAGCGGGAGCCGGAGCCGGAGCCGGAGCCGGCAGCGGTGGCTCGAGGGGCTCGGTTTCGGCCGACATAAGCTGCTCGAACGCATCGTCGAATGCGGCCAGGTCGGAGCCGGTCACAGAGCCCATGCCCGTCATTGCCGAGTCCAGGGATGGGTGATAGAGGTGTGACATGCCCGGTCGGGCCCTGCGTGTGGCGAGAGGCGGTTTGCTTGGTGCGAACGGACTGGCAGGCAAAGAGAGCGAGCGAGACAGCGTGCGGGCGTGAGAGCACCGGACAAGCCGTAACGGCCGCACGCAGGCGCACCTTAAGGCCACGCCAGCCACGCCACTCGTGTCCGCATCCGCCACCTCCAGGGCCCCCATATCGCCCTGGGGCGCCGCCGCTGCGGCTGCCGCGGCTGCAGCCGCAGGAGCGTCCGCCCCGACCGCCATCTGCATGCCCGCCGCCGCCTCCGCCCAGACGCTCGCCGCCAAAGCCGCACCGCCAGCCACAGGCCCCGGCAAAGATCCCCCAGGTGCTGCCACAGCGTCGACCGTGGCCGCCGCCGCTGCCTCCTGCGGGGGCAAGTCTGCCTGCTTTGAGGCTGCCTGCGCGGCGCCCGCATCCCCCCACGGGGCTGTGGGCTCCGTCAGCGGAGCAGCCTCCGCAGCCGGCTCCACAGGGGCGGCATCGCTCGCTTCATTAGGGATGGCCCCTGTGGCATCAGGCGTCGGCGCGTAGCCGGTGTTGCTGCCGCTGCAATCCTGCAGTGAGGACGAGACGCTGAGGCGATGGCGACGTGAGGGCGAAGGCGCCGCCGCGGCGCCGTTGCCCGAGACCCTGGCTGGCGGCAGCGCCTGAGGCGGCATCGGCGGCAGCGCAGCCGCCCCGGAGGGAGGCAGCGGAGGGAGCGGCGCCGCAGCCGCCACTGACCACGACATTGCATCGGCCGGCGCAGCGGCTGGGGGCGCTCCCACGACCGCGCCGATGACGGGGAGCACCGGCGGGGCTGGCAGCAGGGGCTCCGCATCGGCTTCCTCTTCCTCGACCGCCGCGTCGACAGCAGGGTCTCGGGCGAAGAACGAGCGGCCGTCAAGCTCGGCCTCTGAGTCCTCCGGCGTCGCCGCCGCCGCCGCCGCGACGGCCTCCGGCGGGAGCCGCGCTCGCGCCGCCTCCTCTGCGTTGCGCGGCGCCGCGTAGGGCGTGGGCGGGAAGGCCTTGTGCTTCTCCTCGCCCTCGCCCGCGGCCACCCGAAAGCCGACCGAGACCTTGCGCGGGAACTGCGGCAGGGCCAGCGGGTCGCTTTCCGAGGGCGGCGCAGACGTGGGGGCCAGTGCGGGGGCGGCGGCGGGACCACTCCCCAGCGCGGGCTGCGGAGAGGGTGGGGGCGGAACGCCCGCGCTTGCGGCCACGAAGGGCGATGCGGCGGGGGCGAACGGCGCGGCGGCAGCGGATGCAGCAGGCGCGTGAGCTGGCTCCTGTACCATCGGCGGCAGAGGGGTGCTGACCGGGCCCGGGGCCTGCAGCGGGGACGGATATGGAGGTGCGGCAGGCGCCGTTGGCGCCATCGCTGCCCCTGGCTGCGACGCCTGCGCGCCGACGCCCATGGCTGGCGCGCCCGGGAAGCCCCCGTTTGCAAGCTCCCATCCATTCTCGTCCTCGCCAGCATCGCCGAAGAACGACAGGGACTCGTCCGGACGGGCTGAGTCGGCTGTCGGCGTCGTGCCGCCCGACACTGTACCGGCAGGTAAGGGGGCAAAGCGAACTGCCGGCGCCGGCGGCGAGATCACCGCCTGGGCAGCAGGCTGCAGCTGAGCGGGGATGCTCAAGGCGGGAACAGAGGTGCCGGCATGCGCCGGTGTCGGTGCCGGCGGGATTGCTGCTGACGGCGCCTGGGCCGCGGGGGCAGTCAGGCCCGCCGCATAGCTACTGGAGGGCGCTGCTGGGCGGGGCGGAGACGGGGCGGAGACGGCCGCAGGATAGACCGCAGGCGGAGTACTAACAGTCTGGGAGACAGAAGCGACTGGCGCTGCCGCGGGCGCCGGGGGCATGGGCGCCCCAGCAGAGCCGCCTAGTGGCCTGGTCGCCGGTGGCGGGTTCATGGGTGGCGGGGGCACTGCGGGGGGCAGCACTTTGGCAGCCGTGAAGCTCGCGGTGGGGGAGCTGGGCCACTCGGGGCTGTCATCTCCATCGCTGACAAAGCCAGCAAACGGGTCTCCGAACGGCGCGCCTTGCGCACGGCTGGGAGTCATGTCCTCATCGTCGAAGTCCACGTCACCCCAGCCGTCCAAGATATTTGATGTGTCCATGGATGCCAACGATCAACGGCCCCTGACTTCCACAAAGTCCTGCATCAGTATAGCTGTTATGTCTCGATCACCGAGCCACCGAGCTGCTCGGAAATAGGACTTTATGTGCCTGTCGAGAGCAACTATGTGCAGACTGCAGATGAAGCGTGGCAAGCCGAAAGAAACGGCAGCGTGTCTAGCGCGCCCACCCAAGTTGTCACCATACCTATTGTGATGAAAGTGGACTAAGTTGCATCACCTATTGTGATCTGTCCACTGCACTATACAGTATGGAAACGGCTCGTGCAGCAATTCAGGATCAGAATCAACCGCACGGAACCAGTGCAACTGCTGCTGCGAACCGGCAATCATAATCCCTGTCACACGATCATACATAAAAACGCAAAGGTTTTGTAACGCATTTATATGGTCATGCATACACGTCGACATGTGCACGCAAGGCACCACGCAAGGGGCGAAGCTCTGGCGACTTACCCCAGCGCCTGGGTGCGGAGACCGTGCAGAGTCTTCCGCTCGCATGTGGCAGCGCCCTGCGGTCGCGCGTCGGCTGGTCGCGACCCGCCGGGCCCTTGCGTCGACGTGCCGTGGTTGCTGCGGAACCTTGAGGTGCGCAACCACACGGGGCCCTGGCAGGTCGCTTGGGCTGCGAGAATGGAACGTTGGTGGCTGCGACAGGGGGACACTGCATGCTCGCCTCGAGTGCTAGATCCGCATGCTCCGCCCGCTCCGTAGGTTCTGCGGAGCCCTACGGCTTCTGACACGCATGTCCTCGATGCTTGTTCTCTCCACCGTGCCTCCGCAACACGAACTCTCTGCAACGCCTCTCACCTGTGTCATCCCGTTAAAGCCACCCAAGCAAGGTTGGCACCAGATGAGCGCGGGATTTGCTGTGTTGACCAGAAGGAAATGTTTCCGTTCGATCCGCAACCGGATAGTCTCACGCCTTGGTTCGGACTGCAAGCATCGACCCGCGTGGTTCCCACTCATGGGCCAAACTCACCCACCCGACGTCCTTGGGTGGTTCGGGGTGGGGGGGGGGGCATGCACATAAAGGCCTCCCTATTGAGAACGCCTTTTTCTCTTCTGAACCCCACCTCCCTGCATGGGTGAACGCATCTGTACCTGTTGGGCCCCGCACCCTACACCGATATGCCCTGGCGGCCTCATCTTGCCCGCGATCTTGCTGCAGGACGTGCGCGTGTTTGATGCCCGAGGCGGGATATGGCTAAGCCCAGCGGCGCATGCGGGCGGCGGGCGGGCGGGCCCTCCCAGGCCGCGGCCGTCAGAGCTCGCCGCGGACTACGACGGCTATCTTGAAGGGCACATTCCGGTGCGCTTGACAGCTGGTCGTTGACAACGCAGAAGCGATCGAGACGTTAGTGGTTGTGTCCCTGTTGCCTCCATCCTTCGGTTCCCGCCGCCATACCAGTACCTCCCAGCACAGACACATTGCTTTTAGCACGCTCCTTTCTTAGTTCAACGCGCGCAAGCGCCGCCGCTGGCCGGAAACTGCCGTATGCTCCCGGCTGCTTTTTGGTCGCCGCAGGGCGCAGTCTTCGTCAACTGGCTGCGTGATGGCGCTCGCTGGTGCAGCCCCGGCACCTCCGGAAACGGCTGCGGAACCAGCGAAGCCGCTGGACCAGGCCCCGACGCCGAGGGCGACGACCTTGGCACGGCGGAGGCCGGGACGGCAGCGCTGTGTGTGGAGCTGGAGCCGGACGCGTACGTGCCCTGCTTCGAGGCTCGCGGCCTCAGCGCGGACATGCCGGTGGTGGTGAGCACGGTTGTCGAGGCGCTGGAGTGGGAGCCGGGTGGCGGGAGAGGCGCGCGAGGATCACTTTCAGCTCACGAACCGCCCATGCGCCTCGCCGCCGTCCCTCCGGGCGCGTGTGTGCACCGCTACAGCTGCTGCACAACACGTGCCTGCCTCTTGGCGAGCGATACACCCATGCCCTTCCTGTGTATGCCAAGTCTGGTAGTCGTCAGTGCAAGCTTGCCCCTTCTTCCGTCCCCACGCCTGTTGCCTGCTGGATCCCGCACGCATGCTTGGGGCGCGGGCGCACGGTGCCACGTGCTGCCCTGTCCACCGTCGCTGCACCATCCGCTCGCAGGTGTACGACGACGGCGCCAGCAAGACCGCGGCGCGGGTTTGGTGGCAGCTGCAGCTGTACGGACACCCGTCGCCACGTATCCTGTACGGCGGCTGGGCGGCGTGGCGGGCGGCGGGCGGCGAGTCGGAGCTGTACGAGCCGTGCCCCTTGAAGGTAAGCAAGCTAGGGGAAGAGCATTGAGCCGGGCATGATGCCGATGCGAGGCTAAGCAGGCTCCACGGCACCGGATACATAATACACCTTGTGTCTGTCGCACATGTGCATATCTGGTGCTGATGTGCAAAGAAACGTTTTTTAACATGGCCGCCCGCACCTGCCCTCCCGCATTTTGCTGCAGCTGTCCACCACCTATGAGGCAGAGCCCCAGATTGGCAGCCGCGCCAGTGCGCAGGAGTTTAAGGCGGCCCTGCGCGGAGGCCCGGGCGGCGGGCCCGGGGGGGCCTCGGCGCTTGCTGTCGTCGTATGTCCCGAGGTAGGAGCGCGCTTTACCGCGCGCAGCACCCAGGCCGTACAGGACGTACAAGAGCAACGGGGGGCACCAACCCTTTATGCACCCTTGCGAGCGCCAGCGCCTGCAGCGATGACCCGGTTTTGCCATATATGCGCATGGGCGCCTGGCGACGGCTTTGGGACTCGTGCGGCACATCTCTCGGCCCCTGTGTCAGCTGCCGGCCGTTGTCCAGACCTGGAATTATCGTGGCTGCGGACCCGCGCCCAGGCCGTTCCCCTTCGCCCTGTTGCGTTCCCCGCACGCAGGAATGCAGCGATGCACCGGGGCCGCCCGCCACGACCTCCGTGCAACAAGGCGACGGCAGCCCCTGCCCGGGCTCCGGCCCCAGCTTGGGGCAAGGCCACGGCGGCCGCAGCCTGCCACTGTCACGCCTGCTGGGCTGCACGCCGGAGGGGGTGTGGCCGACCATCGCCCAGGCGGACGAGGCCCGCCTGGCCGCGCGGCTGAGCTCCGCGCTGGGCGTGGCGGTGGGGCGCGGCAGCAGCGTGCGGCTGTTGCTGGCATCGCCGCAGGACGCGGCGCTGAGCGCCTGCGTGGCGGCGGCGGCGCTGGCGGCGGCGCGCCACCCCGACTGGGCCGTGTGCGAGGCGTGGTGAGGCCTGGGACGGGCGGCATAGGCGTGACGCATGGTCAGCATGGAGCAGGGTAGGGTAAGGTAGGGCGGCTCCGTCACAAAAGGAAGGTAGAATATACGTGTGCGTGCTATATGCATAACTTAGGTTAGGTTACAGGTACCCGTCAAAGCCTGTGTGGCCATGGGTAGATTGAAAGTAGATAGCAGCGCGCATACGAGCAGGCAAGCTATCAGACGACGGGTCACGTATTTGGCGGAAGGCGATGTGCCGGATCAGCATCGTGGTTGAGGACTTGTGGACTGGCAGTCTGGATGGCACACGGCGGACATACATGTCGCTCAGTGAACCATGTCCTCCAGGCGCGCTGTCGTAGGTATTGCGCTTGTGGTGCTTTCTGCTTTGGGACGTTGGCATGAGCACGCTCGTGATGCGTCGGGTTGCACGCAGTAGTACCTTACCCTTATTACTAACCTGTAACCTCAAGGGACGCGATGCATTTCGTTTAAAGAATGCTTGTCTGTGGCCAGTCCATCGGACTGGCAGCCACGAAACAAGCGGACGGTGTCGAGGACGGCCATCGAAGCATGCTTGTGAAACAACTGAGTCGCTGCTTCCCACGCTGTAGCCTCGACGTGGCCACCACGGCGATGTTCGAGACGTGGCCGACAACTTCGTGGAGTGGTGGGGTACGTGTCCGTGCAGTAATTTGGGAACCGGCACTCCACGACAGGGTCAGCGAGCTGATCATGATCCACTGCCACAGCCCTCCCACGGACAGTCACCTGTCTGGAGTGGCATGGCCGGATAATGTGCAGAACGCTGCAAATCGCTTCATCGGCAAGTTGCGCAAGCTGGACCCTGCAGAGGTAGAGCAGAGTGGCCAGGGGACGCGTGAGGTATGGGCGGGGACGGGGCGGGAGCGGGGAAGAGGGCTGCAGCGGGCAAAGTGGCATGGCCATGTGCGCCGGCCACGCTGCGAGTGGACTATGGTGGTGGGCTCCCAACGTGCACACGGACACGCTCACACGCCCCGCCCGCACTTCACTACACTCAGCAGTTTCCACCCTTGCGTGCTTGCATTGCCCGCCATCCGTAAGGGCGGGCACTGGGCGGTCCGCAGGGAGCGGCCCGCTTGCTTGGCGGAGAGCCTGGCCAGCTGCATGCAGGGGTGGGGCGGGGCCCCGGTGGACGCCAGTAGCGCCCGTCGGCGAGGCCGGTGGCGAGCAGCATCAGTGCTGGGGCATGGGAGGCGGACAGCTAGCAGTTGGCAGGCGGCAGCTGGCGTCATTAAGCGCAGGGGTCGGTATGAGGGTAGATGGATACATTCAATCTGGCCTTCTGGTTTTATGACGGCAGGCCTGGAGGGACCTTGTGCTTAGCAGTCCGACACGCTGTCGATGACGGCGGGAGCATTGGTGGAGGCGGCTATGGGGCTCCAGAAGGCGCTCCCATATTGCCGATAGTTGCGTATGAACCATGTTTGGGAGCGGGACCATGCAACCTGTTGCCGGCAGGTAGGACGACATGCAGCTGGTAGGCCTGAACCGATGCAGCTAGATGCAAGGGCTCCGATTGGAGTTACAGATGCGGAGTTGCGGCGCAGTACTGTTTTATCAATCCATACTGTCGTAGGGTTGAAGTCACGGTGTTGCAATGAAGCACAAGAGCGCGCTCATGGCGTGGAAACGAGCGTGCACCATGCAGTCAGCAGCTAAGCCCTGTTGTGAAGTCGGTGTGTGTACGCTCTGTGTACACTACACAGCGTCCGAGGTATCTCAATGTGCGTACATAAGTGTGCGAGCGTTGGCGTCACTCTGTGGTCAGACATGAGCACATGACCTACACATGCGACGATGTCGTCAGGTTCGCCATGGTTCGCCCATGCGTGCAGCCAAGCAAAAGATCTCACTACAGACTCTGCGATATCTAGGATTTTCGGGCTGCGGGCTGCTAGATGAATGCCTGCAATTGGTCGCCGTGGATTCCGGTTCCACCTAACGCTGGCCGCCACTCGCTTAAACTTGCAGCCCGCTGCATCTAACACAATTGACCCAGCGACCTAGTGGACCAGCTTACCGACCAAGCGCCTTTATCCTCATCATGCAAACCCGTTTGCTTGCTTCAAGGGTAACCGTGAACATCCTCCAAGCGTCGCTCAGGTAACCTGATCATTGTATATGGTCTTGCATGGTCTCACTGCCCGTCGTCCAGGCAGTCCGACTTGTGTGGCTCCAGTCGCTATGTTCACCCTGAACTGCTCGGACACAGAGGCTTCGCGGCTTCCGTGAAAGACTCAATTTTCCATATACTTGCGTGCAGGTCGGCCGTCCCTCTGACCAACGTCTACAGGTGCGGAATGTGACGTCGATCGGCTTGCTGCTCGGGTCCGGGCAAGGCTTTCAGACTGGACCACATTCCGCTCAGTGATCTTGGCAAGACCAAGTAAATGCGTGGTGGTTCAGATGGGGCCGGATAAACAACCCTACCTTCCGTCTTCTGCACCGCCAATCGTTCGTGTGCCCCTCCTACGCCACACCCTTTGCGCCATGCCGCAGGACCGCGGCGTCGGTACAGGCTCCTCGCTTCGGGATCGCATCCATCGCCCTTGGCGACGGTGCAGGTGGGGCGGCCGGCATGGATCGAACTTCGTTGGGGACCATTCACTGAACTGCACTGGCCTCCAATGCTATGTGGTAGACATTGCTTTGATGAAGTCTTCTGGACGTTGGACGCACTGCCCCCCTGTGCGCTTCCGGGCCGAGTGAACAGGGGGTGTGGCCACTGCTTCAGCACACCTACGGGGGGTTTTCGCCCACGGGACCTCGGGCTCTGAGGCGCTCATTATGGTGGCTACGGCAGGCAGCTGGACATTCGGACTCCCAAACCCATTTCGTTGCAGCGCAACACCCCTGTCTCCAGATCCCCAATGGCAACACCGCCAGCTCACCATGCCCTTCCCGCCCTCGGCCCCCTCCGCCTCCGGGACCCCAGGCCTCCCCGCCGCCGCGCGCAGGGCGTCCCCCCGCGCCGCTCCGTCCCTCCGGCGCTCCGTGGCCGCGTCCGCCGCCTCCGCCATGAAGATGCCGGTGAGTAACAGGGCCTGCTTGGATGCGTCTCATTTACATGCCCAGTACGTTGCCCATCAAGCACGCTCCCTGCCCTCTCTTACCACCACCACCACCCAACTACGCCCCCTCCCGCCTGGCGTCCCCCGCCCCCGCCCTCGCAGTCGGCTGTGCTGTTTGAGCCCGAGAGCTTGCCCTCGGTGGCGCTGGCGCCCGCCTCGGGCCTGGAGGCGTGGGAGGGCGAGCTGCTGGTTCTGGGGGTGACCGAGGAGGACTTTGCCACCGAGGGTAGGGTAGGGCGGGGCGGCCCGGTGGGCAACGCAGCTGGAGGGTGGGCAGATGGGCTGGCTTGGCGAAGGGGAGTTTGGTGACCGCGGTCCTCGTGGCCGCTGTCACCACACCCTGGTCCTGCCGGGGACCTGCATACCCGCGGTGCTCCGCTGAACCGCCGGTAGGGACCCCCCCACGCCTCCCCTCCCGCCTCCCGGACGGGATGAATGCTGCTGGCGCAAGGCCCGTTGTTGTCCACACACCTCTCCTCAACCTGCCGCCTCCCGCCTCCCGGCCGCCAGGCGAGGTGACCTCGGTGAAGTCGGAGGCGCTGGCGGCGCTCGACTCCAAGCTGCTGGGTGGTGTGGTGGCGGAGATCGCGGCGGCGGGCGGCTTTGACGGCAAGCCGGTGGGTTCACACCATGCAGCTGCGTGTGTGTGTGGGGGGGGGTGGATAGTGGTGGTAGTGGACAGGGTTGCGCGCATGCGTGAGGAAGAGTGTTCGGGGTTAACGGCGGGGGAGGGGGAGGGGGAGGGGTGCTGCGCCTCAGCTGCGGGCACGGGCGTGGGTCCCGGTGGGTGCCATGCCGGGGTTTTGGTCCGCCCCGCCCAGTGTGCTTCCCGAGGCAAGCTCTGTACAAGGCACTGTACCTTCGGCCCTCCCGCCGCTCATGGCTTTCCTATCGGATGCAGCGGAGAGGAGAGAAGCTTCCAGAGCGCCATAGAACCCCATGGGGCTGACAAAGTATCGAGCATCCCAGCACCTGTGAGGATCCCCAACCCGGCCCCCTCGTGCACCCACAACCTCGTGCCCTCCCCTCGCTCTCGCCCGTCCCCAACCCTGCCGCCGCCGCTGTACACCGTACCAGGGCGTCCCACGAGCCG
>LSYV01000044.1:158230-177196 GCA_001584585.1 Gonium pectorale
GGCCTGTGCATTGAGGACTGCCAGGCGTACACGGTGGGCACCAAGGCCTACCCGCGCGACCTGCTGCTGACCCGCGGGTCGGTCATGCCCACCTCGCTGGCGCTGGCCACCGTGGCGGGCCCCACCGGCGAGCCG
Source organism: Gonium pectorale (assembly GCA_001584585.1). NCBI lineage: Eukaryota > Viridiplantae > Chlorophyta > Chlorophyceae > Chlamydomonadales > Volvocaceae > Gonium > Gonium pectorale. The sequence continues at coordinate 158,366 of LSYV01000044.1, forward strand.
CTCATGGCGCTGTACGTCACGTACGGCACCCTACTGCCGGGACCGCTGCTGGCGGCGGTGGTGGCGGAGCTGGAGCAGCTGCTAAAGGCAAGGGAGGGGGGCAGGTTCATCCCGTGTACGACAGCGCAATGTACGGCGATCTCTGTTGAGCGACCCGCACACGGCGGCTGCTTGTCCCTGCTGTCTGCGGACTCATCCATGAGCACCCCGCGCTTGTGGAGGCGGCAGTCTTGTCACGGCTGCGCGCGCCTGCGCCCTGCCGCGCGCTTTTGCTGCCCGGCAGCCACCCCTCTGCCAGGCCATCAGGCGGCGGCCGCGCTACAGTTGGCGCCTGCCGTCATGTCGCACATTCCCCAATACCCGGCCGCCATTCTCCCGTCGTCCGCCCGCCCGCCGCATGCCTGCCTGTCAGGCCATCACCCCGCTCATTCTGTCCAAGCTGAACGGGGATCTGCAGCTCGAGTACGTGTGCCTGGTGCAGCAGTTGGAGGTACGGCAGCGGGCGTGGGCGCGAAACCGTGCCGATGCAGAGTTTGTGCGCTTGCGGCGCTGGCCCTCGTGGCACAGCTGCAGCGACTGCCATGACAGATGCGGGGAAGCGCGGCGTTGAGGTGGCACCAGGCCAGCCGCCCGCAAACGGCGCTGTTGTGGTCATGACGGGGCCCGCCCCCAGCACCGAAGCGGTCCTGCACGCTGCTCCCGTGAATCCTGCCGTCAGGGCAGTCGCCGTCTGCAGCTGCCCTTGTGCGCGCCTCATTTCATCCATGCGCCCGCCTGCTCGATGCCTGCTCGAGCATCGTGTGCCGCACACGGTGCCGACGCTTGGCGTTTGGGTGTGTAGCGCCCGTTTCCTTGCACAAGCACTTGGTTGGCTGTCAGCGTGTGTTCAATACGCAACCTGGCGTGTTTAAAACAATGGTCGAGAAAGACCGATGGCGAGCTAGCAACCTAGCTGTGGACGTGTGTGAAAGCGCGCGGGGCGATTCCGTGCCTACCTCTCAGTTCTGTCGTACACAATGAACCGTACAGCCGTGCGCCGTACGGCCGTGCACCGTACAGCCGTGGAGCACGCTCGCTGTAAACATCCCGCCGTTCCTGGCCGGTGCCCGTACAGGAGGTGGCGACGTGCCGGAAGGCCCTGATACGGCCGGGTGCCGACAGGGGGGCGTCTTGCGGTTATCTCGACAAGGAGCCAGGCGACGCTGCGGTGGCGGCTGCCGCGCCGGTGGCAGCGGCGGCTCGCGGCGACGGCGTCCCGCAGTCGGCGCTGGCAGCCCCGCCGGACGCCCCGGCGCCCCTCTCTGCGGAGGCGGGCCAGGCGGCCGCCGCCGGCGGTGGCAAGGCTCCGCTGGACAGGTGCTCGCTGCTTGAATCACCTTGTGGTGGCGGCGGTGACAGCAGCGGCGGCGACAGCGACGGCAGGGGGCCGGATGGCCGGAGACCTGGCGGCGGCGGTGGCGGCCGTGGCGCCAACGCCGACGCGATGGCGGCCGACGCGAGGGACTCGCCGCGATTACCTGGTGGGCTGTGGCGCGACGTTGTCCGGTCATTAGTTGGGCCGCGCCCTGGGGCCGGCGGCGAGGACTGCGGCCTGGAGGAGGGCGTTGCTATACCGCTCCGCACGCAGTCGGAGGCCCGGAATCGGTCGGTGATGACGCGGCCGGAGCCCGGCAGGAGCATCTCATTCAGGCTGGAGGCCGCCCGGTCGCCGCGAGGTAAGTGCAACGGTTGGCGGTTTCGGTTGGTATTCGGCTTCAGTTGGCAATTTGTGAGTTGGCGTGGGGAGGGTGTGGTGTGTGATGACGGTGGGTGGTGGGTGGGTGGACAGCCGCTGTAATACCGCGAGTTTTGTGGGTAGCGCAGCGAGGCGATTGCGAGGGTTTGATTGTTGGGCCCCGGGGTAGGGCCGTGCCTCGCCGTGGGTTGTTTGCACCCGTGCATGGACGGATGCGGCATGTGGCATGTGGCATGGACCGGGCGCTTGGGTGCAGGATCCGGTGCGGTAGGAAACTGGCGGCAGACGGGAGCGGCGGGTGCGGGGCGCGGGCCAGGGCGACCCGGCGCCGTGACGTGATGGGACGTGGCGTGGGACCGACGGTGGCCGGCGGTCCGCAGGCGGAGCCGGTGGCGGGGCCCGTGGACTTGGGACTGTTTCGTGTTCGGCCCCTGGCTCGGTGCCATCCGCCCTCCACCTCTAGGCGAAGTGTGCCAAACCCTCGCCCCGCTCCTGTCCCTTACCCGGCATGCACTCTCCCATCCGCGCAGGCGCCTCCAAGCTCGCACCGCTAATCGCCTCCATGCACGACCGGCTTAAGGCCGCGCAGGTGGGGCGCAATACCAGCGTGTGTGTTATGTATGCGTAACGGTATATGCTCAAAGCGGTTCAATAGACGACAAAACAGGTCTATAAGCGACAAAACAACCAGTATGTGTGTTTCCCTTACATCTCCTGGCCAACGCTGGCCGGGGGCGCTACCCGCCCCAACGTGAGACCACCTCAATGCAGCGAGGCGAGGGTTGTGGGGGACCGCTGTTCCCCCTTGCTCAACCCGAGGCGAGGGGCGAGGTGTGGGGGACCGCTGTTCCCCCTTGCTCAACCCAAGGGACAGCCCCTGTGTATGTGTGTGTGTGTGCAGGAAGGGGACGTTGTGATTGCTGCTGCCCGCCGTGCGGCTATGCCATGCTTCCCCATATCACCCCGTTGTGCTCTCTCCCCTGTGGGTGCTGAGAAAAAGTAGGGCCGAAGTGGGCAAATGAGCCGGCCTCCTCGTCTGACAGCTCGGTCGCAATGCCCCCTCCCAGGCGGCTGTGCTGACCAAGGGGCGCTCCGACAGCCTCAAGTGCGACATCCGGAGCCTCAAGCTGCTGCAGGAGATCGGGCGGGGAGGTGGGTACGATGCAGAGTTGCGATTGGGGCTTGCAGCTGGAGCTTGTCCATATTCGGTGCGTGTGCGTGTGTGCCCGCTCTCTTATCTATCTGGCGTCGTCCGGGCCGTTGCCGTTGTTGGGCGGTTGGGGCGGTCGCGGATCGAAAGAGCTGTTTCGGGACGCCGGGCGGTGAGACGCGTGGCCGCGCGTCCCTCGAGTGCGACTTGGGGCGTGGCCGCATGTGGGCACGGAGGCGAGCACGCCTCCCAGAGGGCCGGCGCGGGGGGCGGGGAGGGACGAGGTGCCGGGAGTGCACGCGGGTGCACGCGAAGGCCAGCGCCAGGGCCTTGGCAGCGGGCACCCACCGCCGCTCCTGAGACCCGCCTGGTCCGGGAACTCCGATCCGATGCGATGACTGGGAGAGTGCTGGGGGCGCGGGGCGTTCCCCCCCTGCGAACGCATCCGTTGGTCAAACGCGGATTGTTACCTCGGTCCCTTTCTCGCCCGTCCCTTACCTCCTCCGCACCCTGCCTTCCCCTCCTCCCGTCCCCCCCCGATCCTTCCCTCCCGTACCAAGGGTACGGCACTGTGTACAGGTGGGTTGGAAGCACAGGGCGCAGCCGTACGTGTTAACACAAACCCTGGCGTGGCGGCTGCTGGTCATCGGTCGCAGGGGAGGGCCCCAGAAAGGGCTCTCTGAGTGCGATTGTGGACTGCCTTGAGCATGAAGCACGGCGGCTTTCAACGCAAATAACCGTCTCCCTTGTACCCTGTAGGGGCACCTACTACGGCGCCGAGGTCGCGGTCAAGTTCATCCCCCACTCCCGCCTGGCGTCAGTTAAATCGGGCGGTCACGGCCGCAGCACCACCGGGCCCTGCGACAGCGGCGGCAACACCACCTCGGCGCTGGGCCTGCACAAGCAGCACCTGCACGACGCCATCGAGCTGGTGGCGTCCGTGTCCATGAGCCACACAAACATCGTGCAGGTGGGTGCGTGCGTGTGCGTACTGCAGCGAGCGTACGGCGCGCACGTGCGCGTGTACGGTGGGCGTGCGCGCCCGCACTGCCGGCTGGCCGTAGGGCTGGTTTGTGCGCGGCGTGAGGGTCGGTGCGAAGGGGATGCGAGAGAGCCCCCTTGCACTGGGTGCCGCGTCCCCATGACTGGCTAACTAGGATAATGGCCCAACCACCTAACGACCAGCTTGCGAAAGGGCTGCGCCTGCTGCGGCTGCTGCGGTGCTGCGAGTGGCTGTGGCGGTCGGCCATCCCCTCGCTGGTGCACGTTCCGCCACCCACATGGCTATCCAGAACAACCCTTCACTGGGATCGTGCATTCACTTTCTGTGTTTGTTATGATCTGTATACCATGCAACGCAGGTGCCAGGTTACTTTTTGGATGTCAGGTGGGTGGGCCATGAACACCGGAGGGCAGTGGCTGGTAGGCGGTTGAAGACGGCCCAGCGGGCGGTCGGGTGTGCACGTGCTAGGGCCTACTTGGGCCGTAAGCCGGCTTTCTTTCTTCACGCAAGCAAGCTGACCCTGCTGCCTTGGCGGCTCGCCGACCCAGCTCGTCACGCGGTCTCCCTCCGTAGCAGCCGTGTCCTGGTACGCCAACTCGGCCAGTTACCGGTTACCGGTACGGTGGTTACAACGCGCTTGTGTCGTTGTGCATTGTGCAGGCTGAGCATGGCCGAGCAGCAGGCGCTGGACCCGTTCGAGTCGCTGGACTTGCCAAGCCTGCCGTGTCCCGTGGGGCTAGAGTACCTGCCCTCGCTCCTCGAGTCGCCCGGCCCCGGCGTCGACATTGGAGGTGCGCCCGTGAGAGGAACCTCCCTCCCGGGCACGCTGCCCGCCCGCTCGCCATGTCCGCGATCCCCCATCCCGTCTCCTCCGTCACTGCCGGCCCGCTCCTTTGTTCATGGCAACTTGGTCCCTTGGTCCATCGCCAAGCCCTCTGTGCGGCTCGCCAAGGCCGCAGCTGTGTCGTGCACTGCAGTACTGGCGTGAGCCCATTCCATTGGGGGCGTCGGGCCGTTCCGCGTTTGCCCGCCTGCCTTGCCCCCCCTCCTCAACAAAGCTCGTGACCAACGCTGTCCGCCCGAAGACAGGGCCGGCTTGGCCGCCGAATGGGAGGATGCTGCCGGGTGCCAGTGGGTCATCGTCAAGCTGTGTCCTGAAAAGTACCCGCTGCCCTCCCCCGCAGGGTTGTGCGAAGGCGCCGGAATGGCCCTGGTCCTTGAGTATTGTGAGTCGCGGGGCCTTGGGAGGTGGCGCAAGCGACGCGGGGGCTGGGGACGTGGGGCGGGCGACGCTTGTTGGCAGGAGAATCCATGAAGGGAGAACGGACGGCGGAGTCGTATAGACGAGCGCCCGCACCCCACCTCTATGAAATCCTTCTCGTGCCTCCGCGTCGGTGACGCGCGAGCGTTCCTCCCCAGGCATGAGCCCATGTCCGTCCCTGCCATCCGCCCGTCGCCGGGCCCTTTCCCCACCATCGCGGGCACCGTCCCTGCCGCGCATGGCCAATGCTGTGTAAAGTCGGGGCCTTCTAGGTTGCCGGCAGCGTTCCACCCTGCGTACCGCACTCGGGCTGCGAGCGGCGCCCTCCGGCCTCTGTGACCGACGCATGCGACGGCATGCTCAAGTCACTAGGCAGCAAAGCAACAAGCAGTCAACCCCTAGTCATCTCGGGCGTGTGCCGCCCACTTTGCTTCGCCGCGCTCGCAGGTGACGCCGGCAGCTTGTGCGACGCAATCGTGGGCAAGAAGTTCATCGAGCGAGTGACGCCCAGTGAGCGACGGGCGTGTGCGGTTTTGCGGGTGGGGGGGATGACATCGCGCTTGGGCGCGAACGGTTTCAGCGCAGGACACCCTACACGTGGCTGTGAGCGTGGAGCCCCATGGCATGTTGGCACCAGTTGCCGTCTCCAGTGTGGGCGTGTAGGTGGGGAAGCCCACCCACGTGTGTGCGCGCGCTCCAGTCAGCCGTCAGCATGCGCCTCCCTCCGCCTCTGCGTGACATCAAGTCCGTCTCACTGTGGCGCCGCCCCCCCTCCCTCCCCCGCCCACCCCGCAGGGGCCGCCCCCGGGGCACCGCCCTCCACCAAGTCCTACGCCGCGATCAACATGCGGGTGAGAGTGAGAGTGCGAGTGAGAGTGCGGGTGCGGGTGCGGACTTAGCGCTCGCGGGTCTCTCGTTGGGCCTCGTGGGCGCGGCCACTCGTGTGGGAGCGGTGTGTGCTGTTCTGGTGCCGATGGCGGCGTTTCGCGCATATCCCCAATCCCCATCTGGCGGCTTGGGTCGTGCGGTAACTCGACACGCGTGATCGGCTGGGGTGTGCTCCTCTGGGGAGGGCATGCTACATGGGCGGGAGAGTCACAGGGGCACCCCCGAGCCCAGATGCGGGGTGAAAGCTGCGCGTGTCCCTGGCAGCGCCCGAGAGTGGTACCCGCTCGCCGTGCACCGGCGCTGCGCTGCTGCCATCGCCTCTGTCGCGCCGCGCTCGGAGGTCGGGCCCACTCGTCTGGTGCCCACCCACGATCCGTCGGCGCTGCGCCGCCCTCGCTCGTCGCTGCTGCACCGGTGCCGGCTGCTCGTACCCTGCCCCCGCCCATCACTCGCATCGATGTCCGCCTCTGCCACACCTCGTGTCTCCTCACGCCCTGTCCCCCCCCCCCGTTCTCTGCCCTCACTTGCCCCAGTACGTCTACCTGACGCTGCTGGAGATTGCGCTGGCCCTGCGGCACATGCACTCGCTGGCCATCGTGCACTGCGACCTCAAGCCGCAGAACGTGCTGCTCAAGAGCTCGCCGCGCGACCCGCGCGGCTTCACCGCCAAGCTGTCGGACTTCGGTCTGGCCAAGATGATGGCGCACGACGACAAGGGCCAACTGGTCATCGACGAGGCGGTCGCCAGCGGGACCATCACGCACGTGGCGCCCGAGGTGCTGCTCGGTGGGTGCGGGCAGCGCGGCGCGGATTGGTGGGGCGGGGCGGGGCGCGGAGCGAGTGGTGTCGTGTGGTGTGGTATGAGGGGCGCTGCAGTAGCCTCGGAACGACTACATGCGCTGAGTGAATATTGGTGTAGAGTTTTGAGGAAGTGTGCCTCCAGCGAACCGGGGACCATTGTGGTGGACCGTGTGGGAAGTGGCCGCTCTGAAACGAAAAGCCGGGGGGGGGCATGCATTCGGGCAAGCCGCTCCAAGGTTATCGCCAGACGCGCACCGGCCACTGCCCCGAGGGTCTTCTGCGGCCGCACCACCGCACCACATGAAGTGCACGCGCTGCCAGCACGCGCAGCCGGCATCCCGCAGCCGCATGAGAGCCGCATGAGATCACGCAGCCGCATGAGGGTCGCAGAGTCATGTCGTGCGGCGTTCCGGTCCATCCGCATAAACGTCCGCCACCCAGCATCAGCATGGCCACCCACCTCTTGTGCTTGCGGTCCCCTGCCTGCCGCCCTCAACCCACAGGCCAAGAGCCGGTCGGTGCGGCCGTGGACGTGTACGGTGAGTATGGCAAAGTGCCTCCCGTCGGCGTCGTGTGCCGGGTGATGTCGGTAGGGCAGCGGGACGGGCGGTGCCGCCGTCGTACCGCCGGCGTGCTGTCAGGGATCTGCCCGCTGCGCTGCGGTTGAAATGCGGGCAGGCGGTCATCTTGAGAGGGTGTTGCTAGGATACTATCCTTTCTGTCCTGCCCCGCGTTGATGGATGTGGCCCCGAAGTACGGCATCCTGTCATCTGTACGACTACCCCCAACCGCGATCATGGTCGCATCCAACGCCCCGATACACAGAGTGCTGACGGCTCCCGTGCCCCCCTTCCCTCGCCCCGCCCGCCCGCTCCGGCCCATTCCCGCCCTCCCCTATCGGCGCCCGGGCTCCCCTGCCTGCTGCCCCGGCGCAACCGGGCGTCGCCCCCCGCCTCGCCTCGCGTGGCCGCCGTACCGCTGCCTCTTACAAAATATAACATGCAGCGTTTGGAATACTCATGTACCAGGTGGGTCGCGCCTCGTCGGTACGAAGAGTACGGGGAGGGGATTACACCCGTGTGTTGCACAGGCGTTAGCTCGGGGCGTTCGTGGCGTCGATGCCTGGTAGCTTCTGGACCACGGCTGCGAAGCCCAGGGCACACGCAGCAGCCGGCTGGGGACCAGATGAGCCTCGCCTCACCTGACCCTGTGTGGCCCCTCGGTCGCTGTCGCCCCCTGGCACTCCGCCTTGCGCTCGTGGCCAAGCGTGCGCACGTGTGACTTGACGGGCCCAATTGACACCTGCGCGCGTGTGGAGATGCAGGCCACCCGGCGCCAGCTTCCTTTGGCCCCCACTACTCGGTCCTTGCCCGCCGTCGTATCTCCTCCCGTACAGATCGTGTGCGGCATGACGGTGTACGGCAGTGTGCCCACGGCCGCCCAGATCGCCACGGAGGTGGTGCACTCGGGCATGCGGCCGCGGCTGCCTGCCTGGGTGCCTAGCGTCTACAGGTGGGTGCGTGTAGCGGTGCTTGGTGGAGTGGAGGGGCCGGTGGTAGCCCGGGAGGAGCGGCCTCTGCTGCCGTCCCAGTAGTGGGCGCATGCAAGTCCGCTGGGGCCGCCTGGCAGCCCAGAACCGGCCCAGCCCTGCTGGGGCCTTTCCAATGCAGACCCTTCGTGCTTTCCCAGCGACGGAGACGCATTCGCAGCCGTACTGCTATTGGCATGGAAGGAGCCTCTCCAGCCTGGGGGGGCTCCAGCCTGTCGTGACTGTGGGCCAGTCACGCCCCTTCCCCGACACGGTTTGATTCTTCTAGCCCCCGACACGCAGGGCCCTGGCGGAGGCGTGCTGGCAGCGTGAGCCCTCGGCGCGCCCCACCTCGGAGGAGCTCGTGCAGCAGCTGGAGCGAGCAATAGAGACCAAGATGGGCCTGGGGCGCCGAGGCGGCATCGCAGGCAGCGCCGGCGGCGCCGCCGCCGCAAGCTCCGCCGCTGCGCCGCAGCGCTAAGACGGGGGGCTGGGCCGCTGAGGCGACAGGCGGCACTGCGGCGCCGCCACCGCAGCGCAAACGCGCGGGGAGGGGCCGCTGAGGCCACAGGTGCCATCGCGGCGGCTGATGCGCCGGCGGCACAGCTCTGGCCTTTGGCCGGAGCGGCTCCGGCTCCCAGGGCGATGGGGTGGCGCGCGCGGGCTGCCGCGTGAACGTCGCCGAACGCTCCCTGTCGGCCCTGTGTGTGCGCAGCCCGGGCACCGGCTTCATGGCCATTGCTGCGCATGGTGCGAGCGCCTGGAAGTCCTATCATTTGTTGCACGGACGGTGGTTTTTTCATGATTGTTGGGCGGCGGGGAAAATACGGTGCCCGCGGGCTTCTTGTCGGCCTGGTGGTACAAATGGCATCGGCAATGGCAATGGCCAGCATAGATGGCATCGGGAATGGCAATGCCGAGTGAGTGTGCACGCCTAGTTGGTGCGAGCGGCTGCAGCGCGCATGTGGGCTGCTGCACAGCACCCATGTGTATCAGCACACGTGCAAAAGTGCATGCGTGCGTGCGCGATGAAGGGATACTGTGCAAGACGGGGTTTACGGCGGGCCACAAAGCACTGGCAATGGCGGCAAGCAACTTCGCGCAGCGGTGTGGCTCTGGCTCTGGCAGGCGGCAGTCAGTGAGCGGTGCGGAGACAAGGCACGGCAAGGTACGGCGCATGGCGTACGGCAGGTACGGCTCATTGAATAAGGCGAGTCCATGGTTGCGGTGTGTCGGCGCTGGACCTTGGTTTGGATCTGGCATTGCGAGAGAGGGATTTGGTATTATAGTAAGAAGTGCATGCCTGTTGAGGTTGAGAGCAAGTGGATCGGAAGTAAGATCTGTCTGACCTGCCTTGCTGACATAACCCCCGCGGTTGGCCCGACGGTTGGTCTAATATCTGGCTGGGTCGTAAGGTCGGTTGCGTAGGAGCGCGCGGTCGCGGTCGCGGCATGCGACCCATGGGTCACTCCAACTCTCGAGGGGGCTTGACGGTCCCGTAGGTCGCGCGCCACGCGCACTCGGATGGGCGGGAACGCGGCGGGTTTGAGACGGTTTGACACCTGCACGCATGACGGCGGCGCCGTTGCTCGATGCGGCTGCTTGAGGCCTCCCTGCGCGCATCGCGTGCATTGCAAGGAACTGCTACTGAGAGGGCGGATGGGTGTGTGGGGTGTGGGGTGGCAGGGGCTGCCTGCTGGGTGAAATAACCATCCTTCATTGGCGGTGAATAATATGTCAGGGGCGTGTGTTGTTTGGAGTACAAGGGGCGGGAGGGCCGTGCAGGTCTCTGGCACGCGCGCCGGCTTGCACCCGCGAGCGGGTGCACCCCCGTGACATGCGCGTTCACGTCCTCTGTGAGCGTTTGTAGTCGGGTCCGGGGAGGGGCGGCGAATCTTGCCGTGTGTCCTCATGGATGCCGGTCGCTATGCCACGCAAGTTACCCCGTGGCAGGCGGTCCCCGCGTCGTAATGTTGATCCCGCTTTGTCGGGGCTCTGTCGGCCGCGGCGGCGCTGCGGGGCCCCTTTTTTCCACGCGGATGCGATCGGAAGCGTTCAATGCGAGTGTTGCGCACGAGCGTAGCGCGGTCACAGCGTGCGCGCGCTGAGTCCGCTCACGCCTCGTTTGTTGGTGATGTTGAGCGTTCCTACGGACGGTCGTTGCGTTGCGTTCATCCGATGGGGTGCCCATTCATAAGGAGCTCGATTCAGATGGGACCTCGCCGGCCCGGCGTGCGAGCCGCGCGCTGCCGCCCGGCGGGCTCCCCTGCGCTCCCATTTGCGACTCATTGTTCCCTCCCTCTGCGCAATCGCGACTGCAGAATCGCTGCCCCGACCAATTCTACCACCCTTTGTGTGGTTTGACCGCGTGACAGAGGAAGTCTGGCAGCAGGCGACGGGCAGCGCCCGCACTGCGCTTATGGTTTGGGTGAGGGCAGTGTTCGGAACATGGCCACGGGCGGTTGACCGTATGGATGATTGCATGAGCATGCATCATTGCTTACTTTTGCCCCTGTTGAGCCGAGCACTCGCGGTGCTCGGGCACGCGCCCTGCCCGACATCCACGGGCTGTCTGCACGCATTACCCGTGCACGCTTGCACCGCACGGCGCGCCTTCTGATGCTCATGCACATGCCCGCAGCTCATGCGCCGCGTGGTGTTCACGGCCGAAGAGAGCCGCAGTGCGCCCAGAGAAACTCATGAGGATGTGTCATGGTTCAAGATTCATGATTTACTTTGGCCTCGTCGTAGGGCGCTGGACAGGGGGTCCAGGCGTCTATAGTTGTTGGCGGCTCCGCCCGTTCGGGGATGCGTAAGACACGGGTGCGGACCGCCCCTTCGGATATGCTTAGCAGCGTGTGTCGTGGAGGTTGCGTTGAGAGAAAGAGCGCGCCAGACCACGCGTCAGACCACCGTGTGCCCTATGTTTTGGTGAACGTGGGGTCTTACACACCCGAGCGCCTGTGCGTGCGCTGCCTGGGCTTCTCCCTGGGGCCTGACGCCCTCACTCTATTTATAGATATAGGCCATGGGCTAATGCCTTGCCGCGCCAACGTTCTGGACGGCGCAATGCTCTGCGCAGCCCTGCTGCCGTGTTGCACAACGGCACATCGGGAGCCCGCGTGTGGGCTTGTGCATGGCGCAAGCGGCGTTACCAGAGATGTATTGGAGCGCCAGGGCCTCCTGTAACGAATTCCATGGTGTCCCTCGTGCAGCCCTGCCATTTGTGCTCCCGCCGGTCCTGCGTGGAACCCGCGGGTTGGCCTGACGGCAGAACGTACCTGCTCTATGGACCTATGTACGAGGTCCACTGCGAAGACGCCCCCTGCATCTGACGGCCGGCCTTGCGCCGGTCACTCGACTACTCACATAAAGGGCGGCAAACTTACCGGGCGCAGTCCGGCTATCTTAAACGTTTTTTCGGAAAGCACCCCCTTTCGGGGCGGGCCCAGACGAAAAATGGGGGCCGGAAGAACGAGTGCTCTAACGAACAAGTAGGGGAAAAGCTTCCTTGAAGCTTGGAAAAGGGCGGAGCCCCGTGAGACCGTACCGGGGATTTAGGTCATGAAGGGTGGAGCGTGTATGTGTACCGTAACGGATGCATGGGCATGGGCAACCGGTATAGACCCGCACCCGCACACACCCGTCCTACGGGGTAGGGGAGCGAGAAAGAGAGCCACAACCGTGTCAAAAAAGAGAAATCTGCAGAGAAAGAGGGAGCCCGCCTCTACGGTCATACACGCCCGAACGCGTCAACGCGTCATAAACCCCAGTGCTTGTATGCAACGTTCGTTAGAGAAGGCTCGCTTGGCTTGTGCGGGTTTAGTCGGAACCGTGCCGGGCATGAGTTGACATGGTTGCGAGAATTGTGAGCGCCAGCAAGCAACTCAGAGACCGGGCGCATAGCAGCTGTATGTGCATATCTCACGGTATAACCGTGACTTTTTCCCGACGCAGTTGGTGTTGTTTGGGTGGGGCAGCGTTCCAACGGTACGCGTTGACCATGGCCAAATGCCAACCAACGGCTATGGAATTCTACACACATATAAGGAACACTATAATTATGAGATTGCATTATTTGGTTTAACGTGGGATGGAGTTTGGTGCGGACGGACGGACGGAGGAACGGACGGACGGAGACCGCCCCCAATCCCGCCCCCCCAATGCCGCTTCGCGGCGGGGGCTCCGCCCAAAAACCTCTGTGCTGCGCAACAGCTACGGCTCGCCTTAAATTTGAACACAGCAGGAGCGGCGTACTGCAAAAGCGGCGTGCGATATCCTGTGGCGGGCTAGTTATTACAAGGAGCAGGGGCATGTTGGGTCCGTATCCATGCGGCCATTTGCCGGCGTGGACACATGGCGGTTACAGGTTACACGTCCGTCAAAGCCGGGGGGGCCATGGGTTACACGCCGTATGGGCCTAGTATGGATGCAAAGGGAAGTAAGAGCCAAGCACGTGTTTTTCCGTGCCTCGGGAATACAGTAAGCATAATACTACGATGAAAGTGTGCGGCTGCGATGTACGGGCGGCAGCAATGTGGGCAGCGTCCCGAAAGACGCGGTTTTTTTTTAAAGGACGCGGCGTGCATCACCATGTCGTTGCAAGGTGTGCCGATGAACCCTTGCAGCATTGTGCATTCGCCGCGGTCGTACACCGCGTCCTTGAATGGAACAAAGGTCGAGCAATGAACGAGCAAGGACATGACCCTGGGGGTGGGCTCGGTGCATGCACCGATAAATGACGCCATTTCGGGGCTCGGTGCATGCACCGAAGTGAGGAGGGCGCGCCGGCCATTGCGGCGGGCGGGGAACACGCACATATGCACCCGTTTCCTCCTAGAACTGCTCTACTCGTGAAGCAAACCTTATTGTCAATGGTTTGCTGTCTTCGCCATGAAGGCTGGCTCGGTGCATGCACCAAGTTAAAGTGGCACGCCTGGGTACGCCGCCACCGTCACGGCGGGCCAGAACATGCCGGCGTATACCTGTACTCTTTGCTCCCTGATCCTATCGAGGAAGAAGCCTTTGATACGGAGCTTTGCTGGTTCTACCGGGGGGACTGGCTCGGTGCATGCACCGAACTGAACCGACCGAACGGGCACGCCGGGGTACGCAAAAATATGTGTGACAATTAATTCCTTATCTTTATACAGTATGTGTGAGCAAGGAGCCCCTTTTGCAACCCTGGCGTTCCGAGCGGCCTCGGTCCTCGGGCAGACCTCGCCCTGGGCCCCTGGCAAACGCGCAATCATACAAATTATGCATACAAGGTATGTACAAAACTGAACATGGAAAACGGAACATAATTTGGTCTAAATCTCTGTCAGCTTTTATGTACACCTGCCATGTAAAACTATGCTTTGCACTCCCGCGTACGCACTCGACTTGCGCCGCAGTGTCCAGCTTCCTTGTCAGAACGTGTCCGACTGGCTTCCCCTACTGAGAAACGTACGCACGTACTTGTCAGGTACAGAAATTTGGTACAGGCGGTACCTAACGCCCCGCCATCTTTGTCTAAACGCCATGGCATCGCCCCCGAAGGGGCGAGCCAACCCAGCCCCTGAAAGGGGCTCCGTCTATGGAGCAGACGAAAAATGCCCATCCGGAGGGCGTCCCCGGACGAAAAACCTTGACGAGTTTTAAGCTTTTTCGTCGGGCCAAACGAATCGCCCCGACTGAAGATAGCCAGGCTGTTACCGGCGCACCCGCATGCCGCACCGGTGGCCGGCCGGCCCTGACCTTGGTTGCGTACCGCAGCTGCCGTGACCCATGGGTCCGCAGGCTCCTAGCTGTTGCGCCGCTGCGCTCCCCTTGAAGAGGACACCGGCTTTATGCGGGTTAAGTGCAGGTCGGTGGTAGCGGAGCATGAGCACCTCGGGTGAGGCGCACGGGTCCCACGCCTGCCGCAGCGTGCTGCACCTAACCCACACCCCGCTGCACCTAACCCACGCTCCCGCTCCGCTCTTCCTAGCGCGCTTCCCCTTTTCGCAGGAACCGCTGCCAACCGCGCGGTCTTCCGCTCAACCTCTCTCCCACCGGTCCACGTTCGGTTACGGGGCACGGAGATGCGTTTTGCCTGCATCTTGCGCGCCAACATGTCTCCGTACGCCCCCGCACCCCCCCCCCGCAATAGCTACCTGCAACGCGACGGTGACTTACTCCATCCGCCTGCCGTCCTTACGTCCTTCCTGTTTAACGCCGTTCGGGGCTCCCTGTTGGCGGGCTGGGCGCACGCGGGTTCAGAAACCGCTGGCCGCAGACGGACTACTGGCCTAGTTCATGACAGCGCCCAGCGGGCCCCATCCACCAAGTCATGCCAGCTTGCCAGGTAAACTCGGGTAAACATACCGCCCCCGTGCGCTGGCCCCTCAAGGAGGGGGGGCATGTTCGTGCGTTACCACTGCCTTTGCTCGTCATGCCTTGTACCAACCCGCACTTCTGGTTATGCCTGTCGTGTGCTACCGCTGGCACCGGCAGATCTTGATACCACCGTCCCCCGCATCATGTGGGGGCTGCGCCACACCTGTACGGCAGCGTGCGCCTCAGGGGCGTGTGCCGGTCCGCCATATATGCGGGCGGATCCGGCGTTTCCCATCTTGCAAGCATACCTTTGCCGGTTGGAAGAATGGGCCATGGTGGTGTCAACAATTGGCACGGGTCACGTTTGGGCCCTGACATGCCGCGCCTTCGTGTGTTCATGTCCGCACAGATCGACTGCCTCCTCTGCCTCCAGATTGACTGCCTCCTCTATCCGGCCTTCTAGTTTCCCTGGTCGTCTCCATTGATCAGGCAGGTCAGGCCCCATACATTAACCAAAAGCTTCGCATCAGCACACAGTTGCAGTCGCGTCTCGTGCGACACGCACAGCGCTCACGCGGGCGACTTATGCAGAACTTGCAAACACCTGAGTGTATTCGCAGTACAATCGCTACGCGGCGCATCGTCAACCTGGGAGGGACGTCGGTTCACCTGTCTGACAACCCGCCCGCCCTACTGGCAACGTCGCGCAATGTCGCGCCTTCGGGTGTGTGTGCCCATAGAGGCGGGCTCCCTCTTTCCCTGGGGAGATATATTTATATATTGCATCGAACGCTCTCACTGCGCGCCCTATTGACAGGGCGTACGCAGCCAGTGGCGGCAGCATCACCATCCACAAGGCCAACGCCAGCTCGGCGTCGGTGACGGTCCGGGCCGCTGGCCACATGGCCCCGCTAGCTGCGGTTGTCGCTGGCCCGCTGGGGGCTTCTGCGAAAAAGGAAACAACAACAGGGAAGGCAACCTTCACGGTCATACACACCCGGGGTGCGATGTTCTAGTAGGGCGCCAAGCACAGGGCATGGCGGGCGAGGGAGACGAGCAGACAGGCCTTCCTGCGTGTGACTGGCGGGTGTTGACCTTGTACCATTTCACGAGGCGTGCAGCGCACCCCTCCCGAGGCTTGCTCAAGTCAGTACGGCATCAACAACACGTGAACGGCAAAAGGGCAAGTAAGCCAGCCGGCAGCCCACCTAGCCGTCTCCCGACTGAGGACTAGGCGCTGAGCACGGTAGCCAAAAAGTTGGGATGGGCCGTGACGAGCTGGCATCCAGACGGCGGAACCGGCGTGTCCGCGCTGTCTCCACAGGCTTCATTCAAACTGAGCTTTATTCAACTGGAACGGAAAGGAATGCAGTGTTCCCGGCCTGCCGCGTGGAAAGATACTCGACTTCAGGGTAGGGGCAGCGCGGGCGGCCTATCGCAGATGGCAGACGCCGCCGCGGTCTTGTAATGCATGTACCAGCTGTTGCTACGCCCATCGGGAGGTACAGATAGCCCTCCCGTGACGAGAACCACCGAAACCCAGCCGTAGCTAGAGCCTCCACCCCCCCCCCGCGGCGTAGCTAGAGTGCACGCACGAACAGACCACTACAGCTCGCCCACCACCCCCGAAGGTACAGCCGGATAATCACGACTTGTCGCCCAATACAGCTCCACAGACAGTGTTCACATCCCTGGCCTGGTTGACCTCCCTTTGGCCACTCACAGAGTGCGTGCCAGATGCTTTATTACACGCAGAGCTGAGGAAACGCAATCCTTGTCGTCTGTACGCAGCAAAGCTCACGCGGGCACTGCAGTTGCAGGACGTCAGAAGCAAAAGTGGCACAAAATGGCTGCCTCTACAACATGGTAAATGCTGCTTCACCAGTATCATCGGGGTATCGGGACGAAAAAAGGCCTTGACCTTGCCAGACTTCTTGCACAAAGCTGCTGCTTAACGCCCACACGCGATACAAGTTCAATTCATGTATGCAATGCGGTTACACGGTTAAACTCTTTCGATGCACTTTTACGACATTTCCCCCTGTTGTGTTGAGCAGGCTGTAGGGTATACTATCCTGGAAATGTGCATAACGAGTCGCCATAGTTTTATGTGAAGCAATCTCTGACCGCCGGCCGACAGCGACTGAAGCGCACCAGCCGCTTACATATTTATCAGGCCGCATTTTATCAGTGTTCATCGTGCGCTCCAGCTCAGGTTGCCGAACGAGCTCAGGCTTCCGCGCTGCGCTCTTGGCTTGCGCTTGGCGCAGCTATAGCTCCTGTGCGCAGCGGTCCATGTTAGAAGATGCCTTTTGGACTTTCATGCTTTCTTCCGGCCGAGCGGTCCTCACAACAACCTAGCGACCAGCGCTCGGCCAGCGCCGCGAAAGCTGCGGCCTGCAAGCCTCGGAGTGCTCTTTTAGAGCCAGAGGCGCGTAGCCTAGCGACCGCAGCGGCGAACAAGGCGCGGGTGAGCGCTCAGCTTGCAGACAACGCAGAAGCCAATTGGGGTCTCCCGTTCAATGGCAATGCCTTTTGAATGCTTAATAAAGTGCCGCATACTCGTTGCGCAGTCGAGCGACGGGCTGGTGAAGCTCATCCAGCAATTATCTTCGCTTGAGGGTGGCTGGTGGTCGGCCCTTCTGGACGCATGCAAGGCATGTCGCGAACTCCTATCTGCAGACAATGCCTGGTAAGGCTGCGCTCTCTCACTGCGGAAGATGGGAGGGCCTTGCCAACCGGGGCCGAGGGGCCCCGTGTGGCCGAGGCACCGTACATCATCAGAACCTCCCTCTAGTGCCGCCGACGCGGCGTACAAAAGTAATTGTGCGCCTGTGCGTAGCGTAGCCCGTCTCGTGCCGAGCCCCCGGTGCCTGCGGAGCCGGTTGCCACCTGTGCCGCGCGCCTCACCAGCGCCCGTACGCAAGCGCAGACGCAGTGCTCCTTGCCTCTCACGCCCGCGCTCGTCATTGACCCGCCAATCGCACCCGTATCCTGCCGGGAGGCGTGGCCCTAGAGTCTGTCATAACGATAACGCGCTCCCAACCAACGACCTCTCCTGCCCGCAGCGTCTACGTAATTAGTGCCTCCGACGGATGGGCCGTCACGGCGGCATGCGCGGGGCTGGGCGCGGAGACGGCCGCGGGGCGCGTGTGCTCCAGTGATTCGGACCCCAACGCCTGCGCCGCGTTCGCCGTTCTGCAGGCGTACCGGGTGAGGCTGCGGGGGCGGTGCCTGGCGGGGGGCGGGGAGGCTCTGTCTCTCTTGGCCTGTGCCGCGTCGCGGTTCAAGGGCCTTGCCGGCCTAGGGTATTGCGGCGCGCTTGAGTGGTGTGGGGCTGCACTGGGTGCTTACCGTATGGGGCCAGGGTAATTGAGCGGGAGGCGATCGGCGCGACGGAAGATGGACTCGCGATGCAGAGCTTGGACACGCGTTCCGTAGTGAAGCCCGCCTCGCAGCGCAGGAAGCGTAGAGACGCGCACCGAGTGCGGCGGTCCCTCCTCCACCCCGCTCCGCCCCTAGCCGCGTCATATGTCCTTCATATGTGCTCTTTCCGCCCCTTTCTCCCGCGTCCTGCCCCGCCCCCCCCCCGCCCGCCGGTCCCCAGGATGCGGCTGGCCATCGCGCTCCAATTGGCTTGCCATGTGAGCAGGCCGCGTCTGGGCCTGCGCCGGTGTTGGTGTTCCGGGATGCACCCGTGTCGGCCGCTGCCCTGACGTCCCCGCAGCCCCGGGGCGTTACGACCCCCGCCAGCGGCGGCAGCTCCTGCGCCGCCGGCGGCGGCGGCACCGCCGCCGGCAGCACCAGCAGCGACGGCAGTGACGTCAGCGGCGCGAGCAGCAGCGTCGGTCGGATGCCGGGCAGGCTGCCCGCGGACTGGGAGTTGCTCCACAAGCGAGGCTGCAGCCAGTTTGCGGCGGTGGGCTGCGTGGCAGCGGGCGGAGAGCTGCTGGGGGTGCTGAGCCTCGCCTCCGGCGGTGAGTCGGATGGAGGGCATGATGATGAAGTGTATGTCGCCAGGCCAACTACCGTGGGGGCAGTACACCCGAGGATCACGCGACTCCGGTGCATGTCCTGGGCTTCCTTGTGGCTGGCTGTCTCCTGTTGTTGGTCGTCGCCCTCCGCCCGGACTGCCTCTTGCCGGATGCCTTCCCGCAGCCTGCCC